>JADLZN010007875.1:648321-830374 GCA_018155175.1 Sinocyclocheilus anophthalmus | reverse complement strand
ACCCTCGTGTACTTTTAACAATGGCTTTACATTCCCAAAGATCACAAATCCTGTGCATGTGAAAATTAATTTCAAAATAAACCTATATTATTTAGCTTCCAATTAGACAGCTGCCAAAAGTGAATCTCTACAATATGTACACCAATCAATTCTCATAAGATTTGAAAAAGTCATTAAGTATTAACCTGACAGGCCAATGATAAGTATGATTTTGAGGTATTAAAATGGCCTTGGGGTCCTTCAGCCCCAAAGAGAACATGAGGGATAAGACAGACAATCAGGTTAATACAAGTCCAGGCAAACGTCATGCAAACCAATTAATTCCCTTCATAACATCGGTCAGCCCTGAAGGTGCTGCAGCAAGCTATGCTGTAGTGTTTGAGACTGATGGGACACGGGCCATAGGTGACACAGACTCCACTGATGAATATGGCATAGAGGGAGTCCTAAAGGGCATGGTGGTGAAGGCACTAAGTGAGGACACATCACTTCCTGTGGACGTGCTTTCCCTTATTTTCGAACCAGGTACACAAAATCAATACAATCAATATAAGAGCCCTAGACAGACTGCAAATATTTAACCTTACCTGATTCGCCCTCTTTAACAGCAGGCGAGGAGAACATGAGATCCAGTACTGAAATCAGCAAAGAATCAAGGTTTTTACCTGGGGAAATGAGTACACGGTCCACAAAGGTGGACTCGGAGGACATTATAACACCTTCTGGGAGTATGGGAATCTCTTTTGGAGATCTGGGCCCTGATAGGACAGAAAGAGGTGCTATACAGAATTTTCCTGATATATCATCCCACGTTCCCACGCAACCAGTAACCACTGAGCTAATGAACAACTTCCATCTTGAGGGTTCAAAGACGACACAGTCTATACCATGAAGGCACTTAACAAACGAAGGTAATTCTTTCAATGTTGTAGTAGTAAAGAGCACTTGAGGAGGGTCTGTAAAAAAAAAAATTTTTTTTTTTTAGTCTTGAAAAGAAGTCTATTAGGTCACCAGGGCAAGAGTTTATTTGCTCAGAAAATACCATACAAGAACCTGGTAATATTGCAAATATGATTACAATTTAAATTTAGTACATGTTAATTCATAGTGAATTTTCAGCATCGTTACTCCGGCTAAGGGTCACATGATCCTTCATTGGCAGATAAATATTATTTGAGAAAAAAGCAGCATATAAAATGTGGATATGCTGATTTGTTGCTCAAATATATTATGCAAATATATATATTTCATTTTTACATTTAAACATTTTAAAATATTAGCCAAATATATTTGAAAAATCCCATACTCATGCCAAATTTAGCTACAAGTTTGATTGCAACATATAAACATTGCTGTTAATAGTGTTCATCGTCTGTTTTGATTACATTATTAATTCTGTCATTAACTGAGTTTTACCGTACATTTCTGCCATATGTACATCAATTTGACATAGTCACCACTGACAAGCTACTACTAAATATATTGTAGAAATGTAATTTTCTGTAAAGCTGCTTTGCAACGATTTGCATTATGAACGGTTGCGTATATTGCGAGCAGCGGCAGATAGGTGTGGGGCTTTGAGTTTGTCTGACACGTGGCAGCGAATGTGAGTGAAAAAATAGGCGAAATGTGCAGCGTGGCTGGTTATTTTAGGGATGCAGTTTCCTGCTTCTCCTCTTACTGTTACTATCTGTTTTTCCTCCTGTTGTAATAAATGCTACTACTGTCACTCCTATCCACCATGACTTTCTTCTGTGAAACAAAAAAGATATTTTGAAATAGTGTCTCAGTGTTTTTGTCCATCCAATAAAATTCAGTGGGTCTAAATGTTTGTTTGGTCACCACAGACTTTCATTGTACAGACAAAAACAGTTCTACAAAATATTATTAGCAGTATTGATATTAGTAGCTAGCTTCTGTGAAAGCCAGTTTCCACTTCACAAAACGTATGCATTGGTAAATCGAAATTGACAAAATGTCAAAATTATAATAAAAAAAAAAACATAATTATGAGATTAAAAAGTCAAAACGGACATACTGCATCATAATCATGAGATAAAAACATCTAAATTGACATACTAAGTCAAAATTATGAGAAGTCAAATCTGAGATACTGCATCATAATCATGAGATTAAAAAGTCTAAATTATGACATACTTAGTAGTAATTATGAGGTAAATCGAAACTGAGATACTAACTCATAATCATGGGATAAAAAATAAAAATGACATACTAAGTCAAAAGAAAATTCAAAACTGAGATACTATGTCACTCATTAGATAAAAAAATGAAATGATCACGTACCAAGTAAAAATGACAATGAGATAGATTTTTTTGCTATAGTTATGACTTTATGATTTCATCTTTTCTTGTCAATTGTTTTTTGTTGTTGTTGTTGTTTTTTTAAACATTTTTTCCTAAATTATAATGTAATATCTCACTACTTTTTGTCATTTTAATTTACCAAAGCATGTTTTTTCCCTTTTTTATGATGCTAAATGGGCTTCCATAAGCTACCGCTCAACACTGATAAAATATTATCTCTCTCTCTTTCAGTCAGCATCCACTAACTTCCTGCTGAGGGATTCTGGAGGAAAACAGATGAAAAAACTGGAGAATTGAAAACAGGACAAGACATAAAAGAATTGCGCATTAAGATGTCACATGTCTGCTAAAATGTTATGATTCCAGCTGCTGGTCTTTGCAGAGTATTCAACCCCTCGTGGACATGGAGAGCTTTCAGTAAGGGACTGGATTGTAAAGTCAGCGGTAAGTATGAAAACATTACAAACGCAACTAACCAATACAGAACAGTCAATTCCCATGGAACGTTTTGCAAGAACCACTGAGTCCTTTAGGTATCACCTCAGGGACACCAAGTGGATCGGTTTCTAGTGGATGACTCTTGATTGCTTTGAGTCAGTTTGCACTTTCGAGACGCTCCCTAAGCGATCAGTTAGCTGGCAGTGTGAGTTTTGAAGCCTTACAGCCATAGTGGAGAGTAGAAGAGAGGCAGGCTCGCTCTCATATCACCGCTTCACAGAGTACGACTCATCCCGCCTGATACGCTCACACACTCTCTCTCTTTTCCCTCACACACTTGTGCGGAAAGCCACACAGCATCCCTCCTGTCACTGGGACAATGTGTATGGAGAACCTGATGACTACTGGCTAGTGACAATAGAAAACAAAAGAACGATCCAACGGTGGGAAGAGGGACGATCCGGTTGGGATCTTGGAAGCCGATGCTGCAGCCAGGAGTATCTGCAGGCTTAATTGGGCGACTCAACCCGAGCAGCTGTGCACAGCCCACACGCAGAAGCTGAGAGGGACAGGCCATGAACCCTCCCCCCCACCCCAGCACCCCCCCCCCCGACCCCAACACGCCCACCCACCCACACCCCCCACCCCCCCCCCCCCCCCCCCCCCCCCAGACCCCCCCCCCCCGCCCCCACCCACAGAGGATAGACGCGTACGCCGAAGCTGACCAAGGAATGGCTGATGGGGACTATACCACTGTTGTACAAGTTCTAGCCGGGTGGCCCTTTCATCTCCCAGATATAGTGGGGCCGAATAGCGTGGCGCACAACTTGGCAGTTTCCCACCGTAAATTCAGGTTTAAATATAGGATTGGGGAAGTCAGACCTGTAACTTGTCATCTTTTCTGTTGGTTTGACATGGACTCGGCAGATACAGTAGTGTTAATTTCAGTCAGTTCCTATTGCTTTAAGAGCTTCAAAAGCGTTTATATCCGATGGGTGCTTCAAAAGCATTTATATCCGATGTAATGCAACAATGCTGCTTATGCCCACTAACAAGAGCTTAATTACCACTGCGGTGTTCATGCATGCAAACAATGAGCCTCATCATTTAAATACCGCTGGTCTGTCTTCAGTGGACGTCCTCTCAAAGTGGTTTTAAAGCGATCATTCAACTAAAAAATGAGATTTTGTCATCTCTTACGTGCTCTCATGCGGCTTCTTAACCCGTATGATTGCTGTTTTTCATGGAATTGGATGTTAGGAGATGTTTTGAAGATTCGCTATGCAGGTCGCTTTCAACAGCAACTTTGTAGTAATCCCATCTGTCCAAAAAGGACAAAAAACACAAGGTTTTATTCATACAGAATGTTTTGGCAGTTAAAAACTCATGCAGGGCAGTGAAGGGAAGCTTAACACTTCTCCAGATGCAATTTTTGCAAAGATGCAAAGTTCAACTAAGTTGAAATTGAGAGAAAAGTTGATAGTGACCACATCTGTTCAAACAGGACAAAAGCCACAAGAGTTGATACACACAGAATGTGTTTTTGCGATAAAAAAAAAGAAGCAAGGCAGGACGGTGAATTGAAAAAAATAAAGTAACATGTTTTGAGGATCGAAATTCAAGTCAATGTTCACTAAAAAATTCTTTGAAATGTTACGTTCGTTGTCAGATTCAAAAACAGCACGCCAAGGCATCATGAAAGATTTAACATCCTTGATGCCAAACCTTACTGGTTCGCATGTGTCGCAACCAAAAATGACAAGCCAGTTTGAATATCATTGAGTAGTGTCGGAATTTTGGGTCTGTTCTTCACATAAAACTGCCTTTAAAAGACTCAAAGTTGTTAATGAGTCAAGTCAAGCAACTTTGGTCACTCAAAAAATTATAATTTGGAACTAATTTAGTGTGTCAATAATGACAGTTTTCGTTTTCGTTAGAATTTTTCCTTTATCTTTAATTCTTTTGTACTACAATGTACATGTGCAACATGAATTTGCACTATTAACAACATTCAAGTCCTCCTGGGAAGTTCGTATTTACGAATCAGGATATCATAATTACGACATCAGGTTTTCTTCCAAAAATACCTCTTCTACAAAATGATGAATAAAGTGCATTAGGCCTGTTTTTGCTTTGTTTTTATAAAATGTATGAGGTGCTGTAAAAGATCATATTTCGAACATATATATCTCATTATTGTTTTACCACGGGAATGTGAAAAAAAAAAAAAAGATTTACAGAGATTAAAAAATTCTACAGCCTAAATTAACAGAGGCTGCATCCACTTGTCCTGCACGATGTTTTCTCACTGAAGACGTTCACAACTGGGAAATCCCTGGGTAATTGCTAACATTTTGGTGATGTTCTGTGTGCAATTCAGCTCATAAATACAATCTTTCTGACGTGAGTTGATTGCACCATGTGTCCTTATCCCCATCTGGAGAACTTGTCAGTAGATTTACTGTTTTTCACCAACTATTCAGGAATTAATTATATGCTTAAAGGTCACACATCAAAACCATATTGAATGCAAATTTTGATGGCAATAAAACAGATGTGAGCCAATTTAATTTTGACGTTGCTGGTCTTGAGGGCATCATTGAAATGGGGTTTTCAGCCCCCACTTACTGTAAGTGACAATCACAGTCTTTATTGAATCAGCAGAATAAGATTTCATCATTGCCTTCATGACAACAGTAAGATATGAAGAGCTCCTGATGAAAGGATGATGAGCAGAGAGGATCACTCCACATAAGGGCAGTGGAAGAGGAGGAAAAGACATCACGGCTCTTGTGTTCAGATCAGTACAGACAATAAAGATCAGGCTTACAGCTGGGAAAGCATAATCTCCCTCCTGCCCACTTTAATCAGTCCAGCTTATGAGAAGAACAAGGAACGTTCGGTTTTAAATTGTATCTTAAGCTTGTTTATATAGTTGATCTGTCTTATATTTAATGCTAGAATCTCATTTTAGAAATGAGAGTCGACATGGAATCAGAATGGACCTATTTACTTTCTTAAAAGTTTATGTCTTTGTTTTCATTATTGTATATGATTTATTTTTTTTTCAGATTTTATTTAATAGATGATTTTTGTTGTATATTTCTTATTTTTTGATCGATTTTTTTATTTAAATTTAATATTTACTTTATATATATATATTATGGGATTGTGACGATAGGTCATTTTTAACTAATACGTATACTTATTAAGTCCCCAGTAAATTAGTATCCCAGTCACTTGTGTCTCTATGAGGCCCTTATGTAAATGCTGCCATTGCTTAGTACACATTTAAGGGATAGTTCACCCCAAAATAAAAATTGTGTTATTTACTCACCCTTGTGTTGTTCTAAACCCGTAAGACCTTCGTTCATTTCGGAACACAAATTAAGATATTTTAGATGAAATCTGACAGTCGTGTCTAGCCGAGGCATGACAGCAACGCAACTGAAATGTACCCAAGTCCAGAAACGTAGCAAGGAGAACTGTAAAATAATCCATGTGACATCAGTGGTTCTACCGCCATTATGCGACGAAGCCTAGCAGAGATATTACTTTTGGTGCAAAAGAAGAAAAAAAGTAAAAGACTGTATTCAAAACAATTCGCTCTCAATTGTACACCCTGTGGCATTTTGAGAGTATCAGACGGACGTAAACAGCGGACGCCTGATTCGTGTCAGCTGTGTCACATAGGAACGCTGTTTCGTTCTGATCAAATCCAACCAAGTTAGGAAACAGATCGCGCGTGCGGGCGCAGCTGCACAGAACAAACATAACGGATGGTTGCACGCCCAGCTGATATTTTCCAAAATGGCGCTACAGGGTGATGCGGCGGAGACAATTTGTTGAATAAAGTCGTTTTTTTTTCTTTTGCGCACAAAAAGTATTCTCGTAGCTTTGTATAATTGCAGATGAAGCACTGATGTCACATGGATTATTTTACCGATCTCCTTGCTACGTTTCTGGACCTTGATCGTGGTAATTACATTGCTGTCTATGGGAGAGTCAGAGAGCTCTCAGATTCCATCAAAAATATCTTAATTTGTGTTCCGAAGATGAACGAAGGTCTTACGGGTTTGAAACGACATGAGGGTGGGTGAGTAATTAACGACAGAATTTTCATTTTTGGGTGACTAACCCTTAATGATCTAGCTTGAGATCCCTCTGTATCATCGCAGGACTGGGCCTCCTCCAAGCCAAAGTACAGTAATTGGACACTTTAAAACATCATGAAAAGGGGACAAAAGCCGTTTTAAGCCAATTGTTCATGTTTTATTCATTGCCTCGGAACAAGGCTTTATTTTGCATATCTGAAGCTCCCGATGGAGTACAACAAAACAAGAGATTTGACATTCAGCACATATGATGAGTATGTTATGTTTGTGGTTTGCATATAAAGTGCTAGTCAAATATCACCGTATGTGAGGCCTGCAAACTCAGCCTCCAGATTAAAGGATTAGTTCATAATTTCTCACTCATTTACTCATCCTCATGTCGTTCCAAACCCGAGTAGCACAGAAGATGTTCTGAAGAATGTTGTGGTTGCTCTTTTCCATGCAGTTACAATGAATGGGGACTAAAGCTTTCAAGCTTCAAAAATGACACAAAGCTCCACAAAAGTAGTCCATATGACTCATTCATAATATTTCAAATCTGATGAATATGATAATTTTGTGTGAAGAACAGACCCAATTTAAGTTGCTATCTGAGTGACGTGATGTGTAGCCAAGTATGGTGTCCTTTGTCCAACTCTAACCATTAGGCCACGTCTGCCCCATTGATCATCACCTCAAGTGAGCTGTTAACAGCCTCACTGCAAAAATTACTAAATGAGACTTTAGTCTTTAACTTTTTTATACTTATTTTTACATTTAAAATATCGAAAAATCCATAACATGATAGTGACACCGCACAAGATATTAAAACATTTGATAGATTGTGTAAGTGTTTTTCTTGTAGATATTTTAACTGTAAAATAAGACAAAATACTTGTACAGCCTGATTGAGTTATTTGAGTATTTTATTTCATTTACTTATTTATTTTCATATTTTTTTAACATTTTATTCTCAATGTATTGCTATTTTTTCAACCTGACACTTTTCAATTCTCAAAATATTATTACTTTATTCAAATGACCAGTTTTGTGAAAAATTGAAGTCGTTTATAAAAAAAAATCAATTCTATTTAGCTCTTGAACGCACAGTGCCTAAAAACATTTTCATTGCTTGAAATAAACATTGACTGAAATAAAAATAAAATGTAAACTTATTTTAGCTTGTTGGTAAGGCAACATTTCTGATTTTTGCTTAATTTTAAGGACTAAAATAACTAAATAAAATGGAACAAAAAAAGATGCAAAAAAAAAACAACTGACAAGAACAGAACAAAATTACCAAAACTTTACCGGCAATTGAAATGAAAACTAAAAATGTACAAATAAAATCTAATTCAAAATATATAAAACTATTACAGTATACTAAAACGACACTGATGCTGACGAAAGTGAGAGCAAAGGTTGAGATTTTCGACAAAATCGTGTTATATGGCTTCAGAAGCCTTGTAATGAAGAGCTTTAGTCGTATGAACTGCTTTTATGGTCCGATTTGGCTCTTCTGTGTAACTGGAAAGCCTCAGGCTTCATCAGTTGTAATTAAAGAAAAGACGACCAGTTCAATTAATCAAATATCTCCTGTATTTCAAAGAAGAAAGAGTATTATGGTGCTAAATTCATGTACTGTAGTATTTACATGGTACTTTAAAGGGTATATCAGTGGTGCCAGGTTCACCCTGTACTGGCAATGTTCATTGTAATTGTCGTTTTTTTGTAGTTACTGTTATTGCTTGAGGCAGGTAAGCCTGTGCCGCCTAATCGCACCGTGGGGAAATGTGACGCATGTAATGCTTTTCCCAATGTCTTCGCCTTTAATGTGACAGATTCTTCCAGCCCTTGACATCCGACTTTCTTCCACCGGGTTCAGAGGACGGCGTATAGTGCTTTTCCTCTGCTCAGTCATGGACTAGAATTACCTTTTCACCGTCATTGACCACTTTCTAATGTTCCTTGCATGGCTCAGGTTGCATGTCTTCAGTGTCACCCTGCATAGGGGCCGTCATTTCTGCCAGCTCTTTAATTATGTAATTGGATTAACAACCTACGCTTCAAACAAGCCCTAAAGCTGTTTGTCCTCTTCTATCAAGATGAGATTGATTTGATGGGAAGGTATTCGATAACCCGTCTGCTTAATTTCCACTCATTGGTTGCTGGCAGATGGAGGTTGATTAATTTTTTAAATGTTAGTCCCCAAAATAGCCCCTCTGAGGCAGATGTCCACACACAGGTTACACAAGAGGCAGATATCTCATGCTAGATGGCATTAATAGGCATTTCCTGACTGCTGCGATGTTGATGTTGACATTAAATCAATTATTCATTGCCATATCTGATCCAACCTGAGAGATGACATATTAAGGCCACGTTTTGAATGTGCCTCAAACTTTCAGCCCGTCAACAGTCACACTCGTTGCTCGGTTTTATGAAGGGTAATGATGTATAGAGACTAATAACTCTATTCCGCTCATTTTCACGCATGAGGCTCACAGTATTAATTTAAAGACTTCTATCGTCCCTCTGTTCTGCATTAAAGTCATGACTCATTTCATCAGGCAATGTTACTGACTGAGACGGAAGCAGAGAAAGCCATTTAGCCTGGTGCCGCTTCAAAGTATAATTCATATCCAATCGCTGGAGGAATGAGTGCGATAATGACAGGAAGTGAATTTGTAGTGCCTTCGTTTTTTTTTTTGGTGTGTTGATTGCGATTGATGGAAACATTGGAAGGCTAGTAGAAGGGTCATTCGGTTGATTGTCACATGGCTTCTGGGCTAAAATCACATGTAGCAGTGTTAGCCTTTGGATGTCAACTTTTACGACAACGTTTCAAGAATTGCGAGATTAAATTATAAATGTTTTGAGAATGAAGTCAAAATTATGAGAATGAAGTGGTTACTAATTAAATTTTGTAACTAATTTTTTTTTCTCCAATTTTGACTTTTCTCAGAGTAGCTATTTACATAATTTTGACAATTAATATAATCACTAATTTTCTTAAAATGTTGCTGCCCTTCATAATTTGGACTTTTCTCAAAATATTGCTGTCAATCCTGTAGTTTTCACTTTATTCTCAAATTATTAATCCTTTTCTCAATTTCACTTTATTTTATAATTTTGACTCTTCACAAAATATTATTACTTTTCTAGAATATTATTCTCAGAATTTTCACTTTATTCTCAAAATATTACTACTTTAATCAATATTACTACTTTACTTTCATAATCTGATTTACAGTATTCACAATATATTACTATATGTTCATAATTTTGGCTTGTTAACAAAATATTGCTACCTTTCTTAAAATGATTGCTTTATTCTCATAACTTTCACTTAAATCTCAAAATATTACTATTTTAATTTCATTTGATCTGTTTACAAAATAGTACTACTTTTCACAAAATATTACTACTTTATTCTCATCATTTAAACTTTATTCACAAAATATTGCAAATTTTTTATTCTCAAAATATTACTTCTTATTTCTTTATTTTGACTATTCACAAAATATTACTTCTTTTCACAATATTACTACTTTATTCTCATAATTTTGTTTAACTTTATTTACTAAATATTGCCAATTTATTCTCAAAATATTAATAATTTGTTCTCTAAACATTATAACGTTACACTCAAAACTACAGCTTTTTTTAAAATTGACATTAAAACTTTATTCTAAAATGTTTGATTTTTGGATGTGTGGGATGGGATTATTATTTATTTATTTTAATATTATTATATAGCAAGTTGCTGACGCTCTTTGAAAATGTTGTTGTTTGACAGTGTTATTTTAGAAACATTAACAGTGTGGACACTATTTCATCAAATATTTAAAATAAAAAAAATTTCATATAATTTTTTTCTGCCCTAGTTGCAGATTGCAAAGATCCCTGGTTGAACTTTTTTGTTTTTCTGTAAATGAAACTATGCCACAGTTATTCTAGAAACTTTTGGACTTGAAGAGGCTTTGATGTCGATCATAAGCAAAAGGCGCGGACCCCAAAAGGACAAATGGATTCTTCAATTATGTCATATTGACCTCAATGGCAATCGTTCGAGTGACACATATGGGAACAGATGGTGAGAGAGAGAAATACTGAGATCAGTTCTAAACCACACACCTTAGCTTACCGTCCCCGACGGGAGCTTGTCAGCAGAAAGCACAGGGATCATTTGCATAAGATGGATTTTGTAAGGTTACTGTCTCGCATATTCACCACACCTACGAACACGGAAGATCAGTGAGGAGAGGTTGTTCCCCTACAGCATATCGTGGTGTCTTCGCCCTGGCATTCAGCATGCGGTTCTGTGGCGGCATCCAAAAATATTCACCACGTTTGTGGAAATGGATCCGCTCCGTGGAGAGTTTGCCAGATGTCGTGTTACTTGTCTGTGTAGTTGTCAAATGGAAGAATGATGTAGAAAGAACAACTAAAGGCAATTGTTTTTGTTTGTGTTGATGGACAGGATTTCCTGTGCGTCAGACTGTACCTAGGTGTCAGTACTGCGGGAGTCTGACCTGGCAGCTATGATCTAGTAATACAGATGCGGGCTGAAAGGACTGTTGTTTAAGAGCACAATCCCTGTTCGGGTCAGTGTGATTTGAACTGACTCTTGAAAATGAACTGATTCTATTACTTTCCAGTTTTGACTAGGTTTATATGAACGGTTTTGCAAAATGTTGTTGTACATATCGACCTAATTGAAGCTTGACTTCAAAACATTGATTTTACGTATTGTTTCGCTGAACAGTATTACTACCTTTTGCAGTCGCCCTCATACTGCATTTTCCTCCAAGGCATTATGACTTATGGTTTATTCATTTTGGATTTCCCACTGTTCGCAAAATATTACTAATATTCTTAAAATATTACCATTTTATTCTCATAATTTCCCCCTTTATTCTCAAAATATTAGCTACTGCTTTTCTCATAATAATCACTCCTTAACTATTCACAAAATATTACTACTATCCTAAATATAGCTACTTTGTTTTTGTTTTTTTAGAATTTTGACTTCTCAAATTATAGTTTTTTCTCAAAATATATTTTTTCATAATTTTGACTATTATTAAAATATAGCTTCTTTATTTTCCTAATTTTCACTTTATTCTCAAAATATAATTGCTTTTCGCAAAATATTACTATTCTCAAACTATTACTCATTTATTCTCAATTTTCACTTTATTCCCAAGCTACTGCTATCAAAATATCACTCCTTTATTCTCATAATTGTAAATTTATTAACAAAATATTACTACTATCCTCAATATTTTTTTCATAATTGACTATTCACAAAATATAGCTCCATTACTTAAAATATTACCAATTTATTATCAGAATTTAAAATGTATTCACAAAATATTACTACTATTCTCAAAATATTACTATTCTATTTTCCTAATTTTGACTATTCACAAAATATTGCTACTTTTCTCAAAATAGTTGGACTTTATTTGCAGAATTTTCACTTTATTCCCAAAATATTAGTACTTTAGTCTCAAACCTTTCACTTTATTCTCAAAATATAACTGCTTTTCGCAAAATATTACTACTTTTCTCAAAATATTATATATAAATATCACACATGCAACCAAAGTGGGCAGAGTTTAGCTTTTCTGTGTTCCAAATTAGGGTTTTTACATTGATACCATATAGAAGGACCGTTTTGATTCCTTAAAAACTATTTGCTAAAATAACTTTTTAGCAAACAGTTCTTAAAATAACCTTTTTTTGTGAAGAAAATTTAAAAAATCTGAAGAACCTGCATCCACTATAAGGAACCTTTTGTGCAATGGAAAGATTTTTCTTAGAACCATCATTGCCAATAAAGAAGCATTATTTTTAAGAGCATGCCCTTAACTTACTGTGTCAGTGTGCTGTTCAGCTGCCCACAGGGCCTCGAGGAGGCAATATAATGACCCCCATGACAATGCATCCATCTAGGCAATGCCGAATTCAGAACAGACAGTGCTGATGGGACCTTGGGTCCTCGGAGGGCCTGCCATAAATTTCTCATGTGACTTAAAATGGCAAGCTTGAACGTCTCAAGCCTGTTGCCAGGCATTAATGAATTATTCAGCTGTAATGGAAAACACACTGTGACCATAGAGCCACATGTGTCCGTTTCAAGTAGCAACTACAAATTCAAATTTTTCTGTCTCTGTCTCCTCCTTTCTTTTAAGGTTTCACTTTTTACCCCCTCACACTAGCTTGGCTATATTGGCATGGTCGTGCTTTTTTGATGTGATTTTGACTTTGTCATTGTGGGGTTTGTCTGAAAGGACATTTGCCAAGGACAAAATCGGGTTCTTCATTGTCTGTGTTTGATCAGGGTAATGTAAAATTGCAAAGCTGTCAGAGCTCAAAACTGTCACGCAAGAAAGGAAGCAAGAGTTGTAATTGGGTAATCCATCTTTTTTGTCACATTCACGTCATTTCTCAAGTAAGGCCATCTGTGCAGTTTGCTGTCTGCTTTTAATGGAAAAAAAATGAAAAATGCCATAGTCCATAGGACGTTTTTAATCTGAGAAAGAGATATGTTTGATGCAATATTCAAACCAAAAAGAGCAAACTATATTTATTGTATTCAAATTATACTTTTTGTATACATTATATACAGAGAAGATTCAGCATTTTTGGGAATATTAATAGTATTTGCTTTGTAATATTATTTTCCGTACGCATTCTCATATGCTAATGATAAAGAGCAAATTCTTTTATGAGTAAATATAAAAGTATACAAAATATAAAATAGTAATAAAATCATACTCTCATGTATGTGTAGCCAACAGTATCTTGTTATTTTTTGCACCAAACCCTGTTTATTTAGTCGGACTTGCTGGTTGACCCTATATAAGACATGCCAGTTATAATAATAATTATTGATATTTAATTATATAACAATTATAAAAAGTTAGACTTAAAATTGATTATTATTTGAATCATAGAAGGCTGGGGGCAAAAAAATATATATATATATTATTGTATTCTTTTCTAGGCCTATCTAGTGGTAGGCTTAATATCTTTGCAGACACTTCAGCTGTGAAATAACAGTATTCACTGTTTCAGAGGTGAGTGTACTTGAATGTGGAGCTAATATGATTTTATAAAAACTTGTCAACTCTGATCATTTGAAACGGCAATAATATCAAACTGCTGCAACAACAGAGAGCAGCATAATTGAGCATAGCTAATTATTTACAATATATTCTAGCAGAGCGTTTTTTTGTGTCTTTGGTTATTAGTATAGCTTTGTTATTAGATACTCGGTTATTTATTGTTTAACCAAATTTAAATTATTATTATATTTTTTTTGTTACATAACAGGTTCTCATAAAGGGTGTCATGTTCAGAAATAACGAAAAAGGGACTGCAATCCTTTTGAATTTGCGTAGAAGTGACTAGATATAAAAAGAACTCATGAGTGTTGGTTTATTATGTCCCTTACGTACTATTCTGCCTACTTCATATCTCATTTAACTACTCCGGGTCCTTGTTCCCTTCACTTAGCACTAGTTCTCACAAAGAGACCTCTAGAGAATTGTCAGTAGTTTGCCAGTATCGGCATCAGCTAATTCCCTACCGAATACCGGAGGCACAAGGATGGTGCTCACACCACAGGATTGTTGGTGACAGTGCGAAAAGCGATAGAGTTGAGCTCTTGGGGGAGTAAGGACAGGGAGCACCCGTCAGAGTTCCCATGAGTCGAAGGGCTTTCTGAAATCCTCTCTCCCCGAATCCCATCTTGTTTCTATCTTCACTAGGTGCTATTCCACAAGCCTGGGTTAGTCATGCAAGATATAATTTCATAAACGGAGCGTGAGTCGTACCCCCATAATCTTAAGTGAATACGACTATCTTTATTCTCAATTCATTCACATGCACTAATTGTTCAGTTCGCGTATTAGCATAACGCCAGCCTATTGTCGCATTCTGCAATGAACAGCATTTTCATGGTTGATCTATACTTGTAAATACAGACTAAATGAGAATGACGTCTCGTTCAGTTTAAACAATCTTCTGGAATCTATATGGAGTATGTATATCCTTTTTTATAAAATATAGTTTTTAGGTGCTTTTCTTTTTTTTTTTAACCAAAATCCAGGTGAGGTAAGTCATTCAATCATTACTCAAATGAACGCCAAGAACGCGATGTTCAAACACAAAACCACAAACTAGTACCTGCGGTCACTGAATGAATCGAAATGAAAACTATTTTAAGTAGTCACACAATGACAACGTCGCATGAGTTGTACCCTCATTAATCATTCATGCCCTAGTGCATGCTGGGAAGCGGGCAAACACTAATGAAAAATAAAAGCTCTTTTCAAGCATATTTGACAAAAACAAATACAATACTTTGTTATTCAGCATTATTTACTAGAGTGCTCATTTAATATTCTATTCACTTTAAGTGCAGCTTTATTTATTTTTTTGTAATTGCTACTTTATTCTCATAATTACAGTAGGACTTTTATATCTCACTGTGAATTGAGTATTTTTTGTGTGAATTATTGTTCTCGCAACTGTGTCTTTGATTCTCATTATTGTTTTTATTATTATTATTATTCATTGCATTATTTTTATTTCTCCAGTAACTGCAACTTTATACCACACAATTGTGATTCTGGCACATTTGAACAAAAATAAGTATTAATACAATATTATAATATAGAATCTGGATTTCTTTATGTATTTTTCATCATTATTTACTAGAGTGCTCAATTAAGATCCAAAAATGTTGGAGTTATTTACTTGAAGTTGAAATTTGCATAGACTTTTCATACAATAAACAGCGTCCTATGGATTAAACAAACAAAATCCAAAACATTTCTAGCCACGAGATAATCTAGTTCAGTTTTGTGGGTGTTTGAGAACTGCAGCGAAACACCTCCTGTCGTGTTTTCTGGGCCGGAAGGGATTGACAATAGCAGAACTGCAATAAATCCCACAAAGCGCAAAAACATTAGCGATGCAGCAGGTTTTACTAGGGACCTCCTCTGCTGCTGGTTAGCCCGCTGTTGTGTGGTCTCTTTCCTAGAAGATAAGTCTGCCAGCTGTCAGCGCTAGGCCACTGTTGTCTAACCATTCCAGAGATTAGAGCTGGTTATTGGAAACAGCAAAAGCAGGTGGTGTGCCACCGGATTAAAGAAGACGCTGAACTAGGCCAGGCTCGCATCCAGAACAAAAAATACGGGGGCCGCTGTCCCAGAACATCACCCCATGTAATAACGGTTAATCCTTCTATTTTACGCCGGCACATGCGTGTCATATTTCTGGCTAGGTTGGACTTTATGCAGCATGCTGCTGTTGTGACCAAAGGGGACAAAAACAAGTGTATGCTCTGTGGTTTTTCTTTCATAAGAACTAGTATTCATAATTCTAGTTTGACACAGAGTGGGTGGTAAACATCATTACTTTTGGATGCTGCTGGTGTTTTTGTGTTTTCGTCATTGTTGGCAATCAGTCTTACAATGAGATAAGAGATGCTGGGATTATATTATCCTGCAAGCTTAGGGAAACTCATTCAAGGTTTGAATTACCTTCTCTCTTCTTTAATAAAATCAAGCGCTTATTGCTTGAGATGCCTATTTGTTGAAGGCTCTGCAGATAATTCACTAATGAAGACTGTTTCCACAAAAAAAAATGTAAAGGTATGAGAGATTTCTCACAATTGTGCACTAAGAGACTGATTCTTCTTTTTCACCTTCTGTATATCTCACAATTCAAGTAAAAGTAAGTTGCTTTATTGTCAATTCTTCACATGTACCGCACATCCCACTCAGAGAATTTGAAATTGCGTACTTCAGGACCCTGGTGTACAGATACAGATTAAATGCAAAATACAACTATACAAAATACAAATAAGGTAAAATGTAAAAAATACATATATAAAGCACAAGGCATATGGCAAATAGAGTGCAAACCAGTAAAGTAAACAGCAGTGCAGATATAATGATTGTAGTGCAAAAAAAAATGATTTGTAGTGCAAAAGAGTTTATTTCAGACTGATTAAAGTGACAGTGGGTGTGTGTGTATTTGGGAGGGGGGAGTGAGAGAGTCCGTCAGAGGGTCAGAGTTCAGAGGTGCGTGGGGCAAAAGAGGGGAGGGGGGGGCAAGGTTGGGAGGGAGTTCAGCTTCCTGACAGCTTGATGGATGAAGCTGTCTTCAGTCTGCTGGTCCTGGCCTGGAGACTCCGCCGTCTCCTCCCTGATGGCAGCAGACTGAAAAAGCTGTGTGTCGGGTGGGTTGGATCACCTGCAATGCAGAGGGCTTTACAGGTGAGACGGGTGTTGTAGATGTCCAGAAGGGAGGGGAGAGAGGCACCAACGAACTTCTCAGCTGCTCTCACTATGCGTTAAAGTGTCTTGCGGCAGGACGCATTGCAGGCACCATACCACACAGTGATGAAGCTCGTCAGAATGCTCTCTATGGTGCCTCTGTAGAAGCTGCACATGATGGGGCCCGGGGCTCTGGCTCTCCTCAGTTTGCGAATGAAGTAGAGACGCTGCTGTGCTTTCTAGGCCAGTGCTGTGGTGTTGTCAGTCCAAGAGAGATCCTCTGTGATGTGCACACCAAGGAACTTGGTGCTGATCACTCTCCACAGTTGCACCGTTGATGGTCAGAGGAGCATGCTGAGTGCGCAATCTCCTGAAGTCAACAACAATCTCCTTCATATTCTCCACATTCAGAGAGAGATTGTTATCACTGCACCACCCGGCCAGGCGGCTAACCTCGCTCCTGTAGTTTGTCTCATCTCTGTTGCTTATGAGACCACTACAGTCGTGTCATCCGCAAACTTAGTAAGGAGGTTGGAGTTGTGTGATGGTGTGCAGTTGTGTGTCAGCAGAGTGAAGAGGAGGGGCTCAGCACACATCCTTGGGGGGCCCCAGTGATCAGTGTGATGGTGCTGGATGTGTTGATGCCGACCCGTACTGCCTGAGGTCTTCCAGTCAGAAAGTCCAACAGCCAGTTGCACAGTGAAGTGTTGAGCCCCAGCTGGACCAGATTGTGAATGAGCTGTTGAGGGATGATCGTGTTAAATGCTGAACTGTCTATGAACAGCATTCTGACGAATTAGTCTTTTTTATCCAGATGTGTGAGTGCTGAGTGGAGGGTAGTGGCGATGGCGTCATCGAGCGAGCGGTTGGGACGATATGCAATGAAGGGGTCCACGCGAGGGCAGACTTGATGTGTTGCATGACTAGCCGTTCAAAGCACTTTATGAGGATGGGGGTAAGTGCAACTGGACAGTAGTCATTGAAGTAGGATGGAGATGACTTCTTCGGGACTGGAATGATGTGGTAGCTTTGAAGCATGTGGGGACAAAAGCCTGACTTAGCGAGATGTTGAAAACGTCTGTGAAGACATCGGTGAGTTCCACTGCACAGTCTCTCAGTACACGCCCAGGAATGTTGTCAGGACCCGGAGCTTTGCGTGCGTTGATCCTGCTGAGGGATCTCCTCACGCTGTCCGGGGACAGCGTCATCACCTGGTCGCCGGGAGGAGGTGGAGTCTTCTGTGCAGTGGTGCTGTTTTGTGCCTCAAAGCGATGCAGCAATATGACTATTTCTGACAATTACAACTTTTTTTCTTGTAATTGGGACTTTTATATCTCACTATGTGACTAAATTGCTTGTAATTGCAACATTTTTATTGTAATTGGGACTTTTATATTTCACAGTGTGATTATAAATCATAAATTGCAGCTTTATTTTTTGTAATTACAACTTTTGTCTTGTAATTGGGATTTATATTTCACAGTGTGACAATGTATCATAAATAGCAGCTTTATTTTTTTGTAATTACAACACTTTCTTGTAATTGGGACTTTTATATCTCACAATGTGACAATGTATCATAAATAGCAGCTTTATTTTTTTGTAATTACAACACTTTCTTGTAATTGGGACTTTTATATCTCACAATGTGACAATGTATCATAAATAGCAGCTTTATTTTTTTGTAATTACAACACTTTCTTGTAATTGGGACTTTTATATCTCACTTTTTGACTATATCATACATTACAGCTTTATTTTTTGTAATTACAACTTTTTCTTGTAATTGGGACTTTTATATCTCACTGTGTGACTATATAGCAAACATTGTAGCTTTATTTTTTGTAATTGTACCTTTTTCTTGTAATTGGTCATATCTCACAATGTGACTCATAAATAGCAGCTTTCTTATTGCATCTCTTGTCATTGCAACTTTATATCTCACAATTGTAATTTTTTCTTATAAATTGGACTATATCACACAATGTGGCTATAAAGTATCTCCAGTATCATTTCTCCTTTATTTTTCACCTTAAGATGTAAACTGGCATTAATCACCAATAATCAAAAGCCTAGACTGACTAGATTCTTTTTCCATGAGGGCTCTTTCCACTTGCGTGTCAATGGGTGTCCCGTGTTTTGTCTGTAAAGCAAGGGACCCAGTTTGACTCGAGTCACTCCATACTTAACCTCCCACTCATTATCCCACAACAGCTGCTGGGGTCAGTGGTGACCTGGTGTCAAATGGTTGTCACCGTGTTCTCAAATTTATACAGGCCAACTGAATGCAGTGATGAAGGTATGGAGTCATGTGCTAGTATAATTTGTAAATCCTCTGTCAAAAGCTAAATTTCCATGAGAAGAGCATAAAAACTAGTCACAACGTCTCTTTTTAATTCACTCAAGTGAGCCAAGAGTGTGTGCATTTGATTTGATCAATGTGCATTTTCCAGGCCTCAGCTTTGCAATTCAGTTCTAGAGTTAAAACCTGTCAAGGAAGTTGAACTCCACTAGTGTCAGACAGAGATTAGAGCAACCACGGATTTTGAGACACTTTAAAAGCAGTTTATTATTTGACACACATTTCAACAGAGAAACCTCGAAACACTCAAGACACCCTTGAAATGGCAATTTTATAGATAATAATAATAATAATGGTAATAACAATCTTTTTCTATAGTGCCTTTTAATGTAGCACTTTACATAAACAAGTAAAATAACAAAATACAAGCAAAATACACCATGTGAAGATTATAAAATAAGCAAGAAAAGAAGATATGCATTCAAAACACTTAAAAATAAAATTATATAGAATTAATACCAAAAAATCAAGTAAAAGATACCCTAAAAAATTAGTTTTAATGTGAGATTTAAAAAAGGGATCAAGGATTTGGCTTGCTTATCGCAATAGGTAAAGAGTTCCATAGTGGTAGAGATAATGAGAAAAGCCCATTGATCTAAAGGGTCAATGATGCGATTTTAAGTTTCCTTTTTTTTGGAGGGTTACAAGCTCCTTGGTGCATAAAGAAGATCTGTAAAGTTGCAAGACTAAAGTCTCAAAACCAAAGAGATATTCTTAGAAAAAGTTAAGAGTCAACCACGCTACCTAAAACGGCTCGTTCTAACAGCCCCCACATGTCTACATCACTATGTAGAAATATTAGCATAATGCAGCCCAAAGAAAGAAGGCGTGGTTTCAGGAACAGCAGTCGTGTTGATGCAGCATGTCAGGGAGACGCCGTGTTTCAGTGTGAAAGCAAAAGCAGTTTATTTGGTCTTCCGGAAGTAGATGCACTTAGGAATCATTGGTAAAGATTTATTTACAACAGAACAGCACAACCAAGATGTTCGAATTTGTGCAACGCATTTTATGGATGACAGTTTTTTGAACCTAGAAGAGTAAAAGGGTGGCTGTGCACAAAGGCTATTAAAAAAAAAAAAAAAAAAACGAGGAACAATCAGACTTTGCTATGACCCATCTGGCGTCTGAATCAGCGACTGTAAGTTGTTGTGATGTTAAGTATTGCTAGACTGTTCAAAATGTGGAGTTTTGGCGGACGGTAACATGTCGTGTGTGTGTGGGTGTGGATGGGTGGGGAGGGGACAGGGGAGATCACAGGAGAGTGAACTGTCTGTCAGAGATCATAGCACGTCAGCTGTCTTAACTGCGACTTGTGTACGGCGTCATTACTGTGTCTGTGACGCGACTCTGTTGCCCTTTTGGCTTGAACTGATGGTCCCCTCCGCCCTTCTCCGTTTGCCTTCTCCTTTGCCGCCCGGCCAGCCGGCGATGCTGTCAGGGGCGTACCTTCGGGCCGGTGCTTGTGGGGTGGCCATCCCAATGCTGGGGTCCGTTGCCAATCCGAGCAGCCTGGCTGTCAAAGGAGGGGGCTTGTTGCCACACTACTCGTTTTAAAAAGGGTCGGGGACGCGCGGACCTACACTCATGGACAGTATTGCAAAACCCATGTGTTTTTGCCCCTTCCGCCCTGTCCACTATGCGGTTCCACCCACTACCCCCCAGCGTCTCTTTAAAATAGCCTCATATGCCCCCCTTTTACCCGGGTGTGTGACACCAGTGACACGGGTTGACCCAGACACATATTGCGGTGCCCGCCCCTGTCACGCCTTATAAGTAAGCTCAGAATTTTACAATTCCCCCCTAACCTAACAGGGCGCCCTGCAAGACCTCAAGCTAGGCGACCTAGTATCTTATCTCGTTCTAGTCGGGCTTCTTTGCCAGCCCCCATTTTGCACGACTTGCCTTTGTTTAGGTAGCTTTTGACCCCCCGCCACAAAGCATGCATCCTCAATACGGGGAAACAGACCAAACGGTTACTCCATCTCAGCCCCCGGGTCAGGCCGCATTGGCCGTAATTGTGCTATTCTACGATGACCGCCTCTGTTATTTTCACCCTTCTGTCATGCGGTCCAATGTCGCCTCGCATCCAAATCACCCCAGATTTTTAGTTTTGCCGACACTCCATGTAGGCCCATACCTGACCAGCTTCGTATTGGTGTGTGTGACCCCCCTGAGCCTCTGTCACTCTGTCCTGGTCCGCCCTGAAACTGTTGTGACATCAGTCCTTTCTCTTACACTACCTGCGGCCCGCCCCCTCACAGGCCCTAGTCTCCTCCGGTTTTGCCTGTCTGTCTCATTTGAGTGTCGCTCTGCATCCCCCCATCCATTCGACCCCGCGATTCTCCCCAGTGCCCACGTGGCCCCTGTCGCTGTTCCACCGCATGGGGCCCAACTTGCTCCCTGCGGGCCTACGAGGGTGCCGACACCCCCCTCCGACCTACATCCCCCCTGGTCGCAAAATTGCTACGCTCTGTGAGTTCAGCACACGCGGCAACCATGTGCAGTCTCTTACGATCACCCTTTGTTAATGGAATTCAACAGAGTTGTTCTATTATCCTCCCCCTTCTGGCTCTCGACTTTTTTGGTTGCTGTCATCTGAAGCCCCTAGTCAGCTGCCACCAGAGGTAGTATTTTCGGGAATTCACGGCTCTAGGTTTAAGGTAGGCAACTTACTCTGCTGCTTATTCACGCATGCTACTGCTTGCACTCAAGTCACCTACTACGTCCAGATGGGAATTCGGTGGCCCTGTGGCTTATAAGTTCTTGTATTTCATTCATTGAAAAAAAGTGTTGATTTAAAAGTTTTTCAGTGCAATTAAAACTTGATTTTACCTCATTTATGTGAGCTTGAATGTACATTTTATGCTTATATCATGCTGTTAATTTAGCAACATGCTAACTAATAACGAGTCACATTCTCCTATGAGGAGCACTATTTTGTGAGTTGTTGCCTATTTAGTGCGCTCTTAATCAGTCACATATGAAGTTGCATGACAGCTAGGATTCCGCCAATGTAGGCAGCTTGTTAGTTTTTGATACAGAGCTACTATGTCAGAGGAGAATTTGTGGGTTTTTGCCAAAGGCTTCTTATAATTGTGCAATGGGCGACCAGCGGGTCAATTACTTTTTGGTTTTTTTAGTGATGTGTAAAAAAGGCGAGGAGCTTCCGGGTCGCAGCAGGAGAATCCGACCCGGGTGTTGTGCACTGGGAGTGCAAGCGTGAGGGGTAGGACAGCTAATACAGTGTCTCATTTCTCTCGTGCTTTGGGTCAGGGGCGGCAGGGCAGGGTGTGGATGGCCCTTGATACAGGCAACGCTGTGCGAAAAGAGGCCGGCAAACGCCGGGTTGCCAACAGGGCTGGGTCGGCTGGAGTCCTTTAGCAGCGTGGCTGCACTCGAGAAGAAGAGCTAGAATTTAGTGAAGGCTGACGCAGGAGTCCAAGCCAAGGGGTGGACGTCGTGCTGGAGTGTTAGCGTATTCGCCCATTCGCTAGCCCGGTTGGTCGCAAGGGAAGAGGCGCGTGGCATTAGATCTGTGTAAAACCCTGTTTCACGCTTATCCCACCAGGCGTAACAAGTGATCCAAAAGGTTTTGTGAGACTCGTGTAGCTGTGTGCATTGTCGCATAACTGCTAATGCATTGGACTTGCCGTACCGGTGACAAAGCCATTATGTGACCGGGTAGCTGTGTTTTGTGAAGTGAACCTAAGCGCAGGTTGAGACAGGGCTACGCTAACCAAGTAGGCAGTTCGAGGGCCCGGCCAGTTGAATGTGATTGAGCGGTTTTTACATCAGGGCGGGTTAGATGAGGCACAGCCAGGGCCAATGGGTGTCTTCTACTCCATTCAAGCACCGACGAACGCCAGAGCCATCAAAGGCCCGGGAGGCACGCGCGGGCGTCCCAGAACTACCGCCCAGTGGCAACTCCTG
The DNA here is from genome assembly GCA_018155175.1 of Sinocyclocheilus anophthalmus. Classification (NCBI taxonomy): domain Eukaryota; kingdom Metazoa; phylum Chordata; class Actinopteri; order Cypriniformes; family Cyprinidae; genus Sinocyclocheilus; species Sinocyclocheilus anophthalmus. The sequence continues at coordinate 806,927 of JADLZN010007875.1, read as the reverse complement.
CAGCCACTGCCCCCACGAGAGAAGGGGAATTTCGCAGAGGAATAACCAGGGCTGCGATGATGGAGGCTTTGTCTATCAGCACTCTCGATCTCAGTGATTTAAAAGCTTATGCAATCAGTGTTTTATATTCGCTTATGGAAGCCTTGTCTTTACCCGTGTTTCCCTGTAATGCCCCCCAGCGAGATACACAATGCGACTAGCGAGTTCGGCGTTAGGCATAAGTTAACGGGTTGTGTGGCACGGATCCTCATCGCTCGGGTTTGCTGTTCTAGAGTATGTTTCTGTATGGTATCATGAAGCAATCGAAACTACGCCTACGTTTGACTTAAGACGGTGCGACTGAAGATTAAAGGGAGCCCGGCACTGGGGTATCGGGGGACTCGGTCGGGAATGGCGCCCCTCGGCAGGAGGTGGGGTGACGTTCGGACGCACGGAGGCAGAGGAGCCGGAGGGATGAGATACAGCCATGACTAGCGTCCGAGGGTCCATCTGCTTATCGGCAGAGAGGACACCGATAACCGTCGATCTAATTACACTACGTGTGGGGGTCGCGGAGTAAGCCGCTTTTCGATACATTGTTTCCAGCAGTTTACCGAATTAGAGCTAAGTAGGTCAGATAGCGGCGGGGGTACACCCTCGGGCCCTGAGTCTTCTATGTTGCACTCAAAGAGAGGGGCGCAGGATGCTGAGAGCCTAGGAAAATTTGGTACTTCGTTGTCTGAGGATTTCAGGAAGAGTGTTTGGCTCACTGCGGTCCTCTGAAGGGGGCGGGGGCGGGCAAGGGGAGCCTCCGTGGTCTCTTTGTCGCGCCGGTCTGCCGTGCCCCGGACCGATGCCGCCCAACTGAGTTGGACACCCCCCCTTTCGATTGCAAACCGATAGAGGTCGACCGCGCCATAGATTTCCCTGCTTGGGCACCCGCCCTGGCTTTAGAGTTGGGGGCGATTCTCGAATCGGGTTCCAGGTTTCATCGCGAAGCGAGATGATGTGGCGCCAATCAGTGCCGGGTGAGCAGGCGAATTCGCTTCAGTTGGGCAGATCCCATCGCTCACCCCGGAAGAGCCACTGCCCCGTGCATGATATGCGGCCTCACACGGGCCTGAGGGTTGTTCCGAGAGGAGAACGTGCCGTGGGCTTGGGAATTAAGTATGGGTGGCGACTATCCGCTGCTGAGGCACAGATCAGACTAAAGAGTTCAGTCCTTTACGTTATACACACGTGTTTTGTGTGTAGTGCGCTGTACACGTGGCCGCGAGATACCTGTGTTGTGCTGGCGGGGCGAAAAGGTGGGTAACGGAGAATGTGAGTGCCGCCCGCATAGATGAAGAAGGTTTGCTCAGCAAGCGAGACCATTGGTTTCACTGAGCCCTTTTCCCGAGCACGCGTTTTGTGAGACGTACATTGGCGGGAGAGGGGAGGTAGGAGTGTGGAGAAGCAGTCGGTCGTAAAAGTGGCTGGATACACAAAAAAAAGAACGGATTGGGTGCTGAGGTGTGGAGTACTGCGGTTCGGTACGTGGACTTTTTTTTTTTTTTAACCACTGCTCTGCGCTCTTCTTGCGGCCGTGAACCCTCAAACACCTTTACCTTCCAGCAGTGTAGGACCCCCGAGGTCTTCTCGTCCTGATGTTCAAGACCGCCGCCGACCAGCCCCAGGTTTGCGATATAACGTTAAGAAGTATGGCCGGCGGCATATGCATGGTGATATAACTGTGGAGATGGTGTAGCACTGGTCACACAAGACAGAGGATTCGTACCCCATATAATAATGATTACCATATGAGTCAGTAGAGTGAGGAGGGACACGTGCACAGCAGAGGAATTATTGAATCTATTTGTTTCATGCTCAAACTGGGGTCTTGAGCCATGACAATGAGTTCATATCTCAAATGGCCCATCCACAGTCACCAGATCTCATCCCATAGCGCACATGTGGATGTGGTGGACGGGAGATGGGCATCATGGATGAGCAGCCGACAACTCTGCGAACGCATTGATGCTGTCATGTCAATCTGACCAAAAGTGCTGAGGAATGTTTTCTGGCCTTGTTTGAAGTCTATGCCAGTGAAAATTAAGGCAGTTGTGAAGGAGTCAACCCGTTATGAGCAGGAGTACCAATAAAGTGTAGGTGTGAGTGTACTGTATGTGCCACTTTAGGATTAGTTTATAACGTTAGAGCATAATAAGAAGACGTCATTGAGTCATGGTGACTAACGTTTGCAGTTGATGTACAATTGCACTCGTGTGTAATACACTCTTGCATGGAAATGTCGGCTAATCCGCATGATTATGTCCTCAGACTTGAGGATCAGGACTGGCGGCGCGAGTATGCAGTGCGTGTCTCATTGGAGGGGCGTGACAGAGAGGACGTTATTTACGGTTTATGCTTGGCTGTGCCCAAATCAGCGGTGCCGCACATGGCCTGACTACTGTACGATGCTATCTCATGCATGCTGAGGCAGTGCTACTAGGACCTGTTTTTAGACTACCCCGTGGAACTCATTAGAGCTGCGTAACAAGGAAAAACTGGCTCTGTGAAATACCGAAAAAGCGACAAGGTAATATGTTTGATGGAAAATATTGTGAGGGGATTTGGACTTTTAACGTTGATACCACAGGTCGCGACTTATTTTATTGCTAAGGCGATATATCTGGAGATGTCAGGAATTGAGCTCTCTGGGGCATTGTCGGTCATGTTAAACATCTGCTGACGCACGCCATACTGGAGTTATGCGATCCACCCTCATTGTAATCGAGACTTCTCAGTGATTTTTCCCCAAACCTGGTATCTTAAGCTTTTTGTATCCCATCATTATTAAATATTTGACCCACATTTTCTTGCTGCAGTCCTCTATAGTTAAAAAACAATCTAGCGTTACTGACTCACTCCTTTTAGACAACTCGTTCCCATCCGTCGTATGTTTTTACTCCCCTGAAAGCCTTCATGCCCCCCTGCGACCGCCGCCTCAAGGAGAGAAGTCAGAGTCAGGGGTGGACGCTCAGGGGACCGCTCACGGACCGGGACAGGTGGTGTTAGTCAGTCTGTGAGAGAGAGGGAGGTCAAGGACCGAGGGGAGTGCGCAGGACCGGCGGATGCACGCGCGTCGGAGATGGAAAAGCCTGCACCGGTTTGAAGGCATTGGTTTTAGTGAATGATGGGGTTTCGGATTCATCTAGTTGTCCCTTTCTCCCTGAATCCCCATGTTTTTGAGCGGTTTTAGTGCATGACTCAGTGACTTAGTCAAGCCAGTTGTCTGTTTTTCATTCCTGAATGCACTCAATTGTGTTTGCATATGCTCAGTATGTAAGGCGACTAAACAGGACCTGCGGAAATCGCCAAAGCTCGATCGGTAGATGGGTCAAATAGAAAAAAACACAAAAAAAAACCCGAATCGAGGGATCTAACAGGATTCGTTTTCTCGCAATTCGGGGAGGAGTTTACATCTTATATAGTTTATATCTTGCAATTTACACATTTTCCTCAGAATTCTGAGTTTTTTTCCCCTAATTTCTTTTTGTTTCCACCATGCAAAAAAATTTTAACTATAACTTTTTATTTCACAATACTAATTTTTTTTGCGAGTTTTTATCTCATATCTCACAATTCCGAGTCTGAATTGCTACCTATAAACTCTGAATTGTGGAAAAAAAAGCTCCTGAATTGTGAGATAAAAAGTGCAATTACCTTTTCTTTTTGAATCCATGTGAATCAGGCGTCCATATTGATTCAAGTGTCACTCAGTTATACTGTGAATACCATCTTGTTTCTTTCCTGAATTAATGTGTTTTTAAACCTGACCTTTTAATATAAGCGCCAAAAGAAATATACTTGCAATTTGTATATTTGAGAAAATGAAAAACTCTGTTGCTAAATCTTACAAATGTCTGAATGTCATTGCAATAAGGCATATTTAATCGTTTAGTAAAGGCAAATTTAATGTCAAAATCATTAGACTCCATCTCAAAGCTGAACTTTAGTACTGCTGCATTTTGACGACTTTCAATTATAATTGTGCAAATGAGTCAGATGTGGCCCGAGGGGCTGTGAGTCAGACAAAACTGTGAGCACAGTGAGCCTTACGACATTGGTTTCTCTCTTCAGTCACATTCACGTGACTTTTTTTGGCCAGCGAGAGCAGCAAGTAGTGTTTTCACCATGTCGATTATAAACATCTGTGGAGGCCCCGTACGCTCCATATGTCCAGGCAATTGGGCTGTCACTCGCGTTTTGCATCTCGCCCTGCCACCCCTGGGGCTCTTCCACGACGTGGATAATTGTTCACGGTCCCTGGAGTTTTGGCCTCAGAGCGAGACTACGTTTTTTTTTTTTTTCCCCAATTCGACTTAAATTTTCGAACCCACGCCCCCCCCCGGTGCCGCAAAGCCTCTGGGTGGGCCTCGACCAGGATGGACTGTGACGCAAAGGACAAAAGTTTTTCGCTATTTGACAAAATCGCTCTAAGTGTTCCGTGGGTCGCTAACTTAATCTAGCCGACTGCACGATTGTTTAAATTCTTTACCGAGATTAGGCGAATTGAGGTAGGTGTACTCCAGCGTCTGTGCCGTGGTGGCTGGCTAATGTCCAGTTCCACAGGTCGTGTGATTAGGGGGAAGTGGCCACCCCCCCCCAGTGACGAAGATGCCAAGCCGACAGTGGTGTGTTTTTATAGGGAGTCATCGAGCGGTCAAAGATTATTGCCAGATTAGTGTAGTGGACAGCGTTCTTCTGGACCTAATTCTCTCGTTCCTGCCCCTAGATTGAAGCCAATGTCAAGTTCCTCTAACGTCACGACTCATCTGAGCGGCGAAAAAGCAGCATTAAGCAGCTGTCAAAGTAGGCATCGAGTCAGTAGTCAGTTAAGGATTGTAAGGGCCAAATCAAAGAAGAGGGCGACAAGTTTCAAGAACTGGTACATACTATGCTCGGGGGTACATAGGGGAGGCCGAGAGTGGGAAAGGGGATGGTCAGTCTCTTTGGGCTCGGTAGGTCAGTTCCTGGACGCCGACGCTGGCTCAACCACACAAGGTATGTTATCAGAGACGCGGGGCCTGCGCTGGGTCCATTGTCTTTCTTCCGCCCACCACGCGGGACTCTGGGTAGCGCGACCTATTCCCTCAAGAGTTGTGTGTGTATGGCCTGCGCCCGCTCACACGCAGGTCATAGATCATGTGGGAGGCAGGTTATGGGGAAGCTCGTCAGGAGAGATAGTGCAGAGACTGTCATGACAGAGTCAGGTGAAGCTTCATGATGTTTTTAAACCTCTTTCTTCGGCGCAAGGCGGAGGTATGAGGGGACGGTCGGGATATTTTACTATCTTTCCTTGGGGATCAGATACTTCACTTTATAACCTAGTTATGTACAAAGAGAACTACCAATAGGGCGAATGATTTGGGGGAAAAAAATTTTAATTGTGATATGTTGATCAAATTTGCAATTGTTTGGCGGTGACTATTTGGGGGTGCACAATTTTTCCCCACAACTTTGTGATTTTATAGCAATTCAGTTATGGTTTCGACTGTTTGATTATAGTCTTCGTTATGCTCTTAAACATATTTATTTGCACATTCTGCACATCTGCTCGAAATAAACACTCTTTTGGACACCAAATTCGCTCCTGTGATTTTGATCCTCCTTGTGACTGCACAATATTACAGTACAGCTGTCTTAATTTCTTCATTTTCAAAGTGAACACTGGAAAGAGGAGCGCAGCGCTTTGGTATGATTTAATAATTGCATATTAAGCCAAGTGCTTGTGATATGTAGGGTTCGATGTCCATTTGTGCAGTAGTTGGCCCATGTACCTAAGCACAGGGGGGTCCCAAACTACGAATCGGATTGTTGGGGAGAAAGCCAAGGAAGGGCTAGGAGAGAGTGAGCGCGACCTAAGTAGAGAACCCTGATTTTTCACAAATTTAGCATGAGGGTCAGATTGAGCCCCAAATTTTCGGTCGGGTGGGACACGAGTGTTCTCAAAATGACTATGTCCGGGGGGTGTGTGTTAAGGAACAGCCATGAAGGGTGGTTTGCGATCTTTCAACCATAACATCAGACTTTATAAAGTTCGAAAGATGGTGACGGCGAGAGTCGAGCTAGACATGGTCGAGTGGTGTTACGTCATCTTCGTTGGCACGACGAGTGGACCTACCCGGCCAAGACGGTGTTTCTTGCGAATGCCGTGGAACGCTGTCGTATTCCTGGTTATTCGGAGGGTCTTCTTGTGTTCTACACGACCGGCAACAGCGCGTCGTGATGCGGACTTGGCGGCGTTTTGGCGTTTGGCCAAGGAGTTCATTGCTTCACGTGGAAGTACGACCGTGCCGTTGTAGATGGCAACCACCGTCCAGGGCGCAGCGACATTCACCGCTGGGCAATCCGTCATGACCATTAGCTCTATCCTCACGGGTTCAGCTATCATCTGTGTTTTACTTGTGCGCGACGGGCCATTGACGGGCTGTCCCAAGAGGCGAGGATAGATGGGTCTGAAGGAGAGCGGCCGACGCAGAATGAGGAGGATTATGAACGGTTAGGAAAGATGATGGTGGGCAGATTGAAATCGATTGTGAGTCCGAAGAGTGCATCCGTTGACTTAGACTAGTGCAGAGTCCAGCGGTGTATATGGGAAGTGACGCTCCAACACACTTCGTGAGCGAAGCCGTCATGACCCCCTCCATGAGTTCTGCAACTGCCCAAATTTTTTTTCTTAGTTCCAGGTCGTGCTCATTATTCCTTTAATGTGCTGTTCTCTCAATTTAAGTACTAGGCTGCTTAATGCTCCGTCTGTATAATCTGTTAGAGTTTTTTTTTTTTTTCAACCAGATAGACTTTTCTATTGAGTTTGTGTGATGTACCGTCTTGAGTTATGCTGCTATTTTCTATTGCCGCATTAAACGGTGTTTATGTAGGGACAATCCGGATGGTCAGACAGAAAAAGGAAAGGATGGTAAGCACCACATAGTTAAGTGTTTTTCAAAACAAGCACTGCTTTCAAAACTGTTGAATGTTTTTCATTTCCTTTTTTACTCCGACTAGCTCTTAATAGTATGATTCCAGGATGCGTTGATTTTAGGCTTCTTATGATTGCATAAAATGACTAACACTGCAAGTTTAAGTACCCAAAAAATGGTTAAGTAGACAAAATGGTAGACGACACTTAAGTCACACTTAAAAATTTATGAATGTGATTGCATTAGATAACAAAATATCACTAGTGTTATTATATACTGATTATATATTCTGATATTCATAGGTATAGTTTATACTATTAGAAAAAAAAATAATATCTATATATTTAGTAAGAGTTATAATTTTTTGCATCTTTTCATTTTAATATTGAGTTTTTAATGGTTTAGTAATTTGTATTTATGTTAATATCTGTGAAATGCCTTTTTTTAAATATATATATTTTGTATCTAATGCAATGACATTCAGACATTTTAAGATTTAGCAACAGAGTTTTTCATTTTCTCAATCTGTTTTAGAACATTGATCTTTTTGTATTGATATTTTATGTTTAACCAGCCTCTCAACAGCTGTTATGGGAAAATAAACACTAATTGCTTGATTTGCCCTTCACGTATCGACTAACAGCTGTTATGTAATTCTCAGGTGACATGCTACCTTGCTGAGGTGAACAACAGAGCAAAGAGGTAGCCGTGTCTCTCATTTACTCCTGACAACTTTCAGGTTGAGGTCAGCTCCATTTAAATTCCAATGCAGGGGAAACCAAATTTGGATTCAATTTTAGATACATTTTTGCTCACCCCCATGTCATACCACAGCACACAAAAAACATTTAAAAAAATGTCTCTCTCTTTCTTCTGTTGTCCATACAATTAAAGTCAGTGGGATCCAATTTAGTTTTGATTATGTGGTAAAAACCGGTGTAAACAGTCAACAAATAGTTTTGTTTTCTGCAGAAAAAAACTGGTAAGGTTTGGAGATATGCCAAAGGGTGAGGTAAAGAATGGCAGAATCATAGGGGAGCGTGTGTAAGGCCAGGGGTCTTGGGGCAAACATGGCGCACTAAATTGGTAGACAAAAAGCCAGCACAAACAAATTAAATCTATACGTCTGTTTGGCTACAAAGTGTAACGGACATAGAAAGTGCGACTCGGCATTAAATTACGATTGTCATGTTGCACCAGATTTATTTTAGGGTTTTTACAGTGTTGCGGCACACAAGTTTATAACCAATCAACACGGGATTCCCGTGCGTTGATGCTTAGGGAAATGAATGCGCCAATCCGAGACGTTCAGATGAGTCATACGCTGAAATCGCAGCTTTGTGGAATGCGTGCACGGTCGAGGAATCCTGAATTCCGCGAATTCTTCATCAAACCACATAGCAAGATGATACATAAAAGGTAAGTAAGGGAGTCATCCGCATGGAGACAGTCCCAGTGCTGAGACGATTTGTTTTTTTTTGAGAGTTCGGATAGAGCAAAGTAGTGAAGGTCATTCTGTACCGCATTTATGCGCGTTGTTGAATACGGGGAAGGAACTTATAGAAAGTAGCCATTTTCTAAAGGGGGTTAAGAATTGTAATGAAATTAAACTGAGAGATCAGGTCCACTGAAACCTATTTTAGTAGGCCTCAATGAAACCCATGTTGCGGGTTTGCCTACAAGACAGGTTTTCATGATTTTGTAGGTAATATTCTTGGCTGTTTTAGCGTACCTGGTGTTTGGTTCACCCTCCGCCTATGGGCGAATAGGTCATTGTGGGTAAAATAGCCCATTAAGGGGGCAATATCTTCTGAAATGTATGTGTAACTATGCAGTGGTACAGTTACAGTATTTGTATTCCAACAGTTTGGAGTTATTGCACATCTGCATGGATATAAAAATTCATATGAGAGCACTTTCCTGAAGACAATTAAATTTAATAAGCAGCTGAAATATGCTTTGTTGACATCTCATGAGGGGGTGGAAAGAAAAGTGGCAGGGTATTAGTCATTGCTTATTATTAGTATTCATGATTTTCTGACATAATGACCCATGACACAAGCTTTGACACCTGAGACATAGTCAGGTGTAGTTTTCTATTCACCTCACGCTGCTGATTGTTTTATAGCGATCCTATGAACTCCATTTGTTGTTTGAAGCAGTGGTCTGTGCTGATTGGACAGCTTCTTATTGTCAACTGATATGGGTTTGAACCAGGGGCTTGTCATGCTTTTGGGTTACCAGAGATGATGGGGCAGGGAGAAGAAGGGTTGTGCTGGGGTACATCTGAAATCAATAACAACCTGGTTGCTGGTACTTGGACTATTAGACTTCTGTTCCATAGGTAAGTCTCATTATGGTTCATTAAGTCTCATATACTTTAGCACCAGGGTGGGCCTGAATGTTCATATCAAAATGCACTGACTGGGATATCTTCCATTGCACATTTGTAAAGACCAAGTTAACACTAAAATATATTTTATCTAACAGGTTTTTGCCCCCAGTCTTTTATTGAAATGCTACCTACTGTAACACAAATCAAGCATGATCTTAAGTCATTTTGAAGCCATGCCTAGCTCAAAGCTCGATACAGTACATATATTTCTTGGCTTATAAAGATAAAAAAATCATGATCTTAACGAGGGCATTACGTCATCTGAGATTTCAGCCTGTTCATGTGTAAAGTGTTCATGACATGCTAAAGCTTTTTCTACTTTTGTCCTTACCATTCAGTGAAAATAGCTCCGTTTTATAACACTTTTTTATTTATTTACATGGCTTAATCTTACAGTTTTAAAGGCCTGTTCTCACAAAGACGAATGTTGGTCATGAACATTTGGTGCAATATAATCATCCAGGTTGTCTATTCAGATTCATGCAAGAAGAATGGCAGACTGGGTGAATGAAAATGCAAATTCACTCTCTGACAGTGACGCTTATAGAAAAGCAGAAACACCCCCGTTACTCTGGTAAACACAAAGCAATGTTGTGCAACTTTCAGTTCCCGACAAACATTCATCTTGGTGTGAACAGGTCTTAATGGTGTTATGAAGGGGGGTTAAATTCATTAAAATTGCAGTTTTACGGACACTTGACCTTAAGATTGTTTATCCATGCTAGTCTGAAAATGTGCTGTGTCTTCACAAATATATTTTTTACAGCTGCTCTTTTTTGGCCTGTTTTCTAAAACATTAGTAGTAGTCATGCTCATACAAACTGTAAGTAATCATTGGACTCGGGACAGTTTATTTCACAATGCTGTAGAAGTGGTTATAGATGAGAGTTGCAAAGTTGTGATTAATCAATACCTGTTTTCTTTGTGTGTGTGAGGTGAGGGCTTTTTTTAATGAAAGGGTGATCGGTGGTAGGTGCCTGATCGGCCCCAGTAAGCGGTGTAGGGAAGCCTTTAAGCTTACCAGGGCTGTTTGTGCTCCTAATTGCTGCATCCCTAACACATGGCCAAAGCTGCCCACAGCGCTGTGACTGTATCCCTCATCAGAGAACCGTGATGTGCCAGAACAAACGCCTGGGCTCTATTCCTGGGGGCATCCCGGCTGACACACGGCTGCTGGATCTGAGCAGCAACAGTTTGCGCTGGGTGGAATACAATGACTTGGCGACTCTGTCGAGAATTGAGGAGCTAGACTTGAGCGAGAATCTCATCAGTGTGTTGGAGCCTAATGCCTTCTCCAGCTTGCTTAATCTTAGAGTGCTGCGTCTGCGAGCCAACCAGCTTAAACTCGTGCCCATGGGTGCCTTTTCACGTCTCACCAACCTCACCACTCTGGACTTAAGTGGGAATAAACTGGTCATCCTGTTAGACTTCACCTTCCAGGACTTGATGAACCTCCGCAATTTGGAGGTTGGTGATAATGACCTGGTGTACATTTCAAACAAGGCTTTCATAGGATTGGTGGGGCTCCGGGAGCTAACCATCGAGAGGTGCAATCTGACCTCTATAACTGGACAGTCTCTTTCCTACCTTCGCGGCTTGCTGACTCTACGATTACGCTACCTCAGTATTGCTTCATTGGAAGAGCAGAACTTCCGCAAACTTGGTGGGCTGCGGGGTCTTGAGATTGACCATTGGCCATTCCTTGAGTACATCTCTCCTCATAGCTTCCAAGGTCTCAACCTTTCTTGGCTCTCGATTACCAACACCAACATTTCCACCGTGCCTACGGGTGCTCTTCGCAACCTAATTCACTTGGCTAGCCTCAATCTGTCTTACAACCCCATTTCGGTTCTTGAGTCCTGGGCCTTGCGGGATCTTGTCCGCTTGAAGGAACTGCACCTAGTTGGTACAAACCTGATATTAGTGCAACCCTATGGTCTTGGAGGCCTGCAACAGATACGATTGCTCAACTTGTCAAACAATGGATTAGTGACCCTGGAGGAGGGATCCTTCCACTCGGTTAACACGCTGGAGACGTTGTGTGTAGATGGCAACCCTTTGTCTTGTGATTGCCGCCTATTGTGGATCCTGCAGCGCCGGAAGACCCTCAACTTTGACGGAAAGTCACCCGTTTGCGCCACACCCATGGAACTGCGAGGAAAAGCACTTAGTACCTTCTCAGACTCTGCGCTCTTTGACCATTTCACCTGTCAGCGGCCTAAAATTCGCAACCGCAAACTGCAACAGCTGACGGCACGTGAAGGCCAGGTAGTGTCGTTTGTATGTCGAGCAGAAGGAGACCCAACTCCGGTCATCTTTTGGATTTCACCTCAGCGCCGACGTATCACCACCAAGAGTACTGGGCGAGTGATTGTCCTACCTGAAGGTACGCTGGAGATTCGTTATGCCCAGGTAACAGACAGCGGGACCTACATCTGCATAGCAAGCAATGCTGGTGGCAACGATACCTACTTTGCCACCCTGACAGTCAGTGGATTGCCATTGGATGGTGCTTTGGCAGCCAATCGCACCTATTACGTGGGTGATCTTAATGACACAAATTTAAACGACACGCGTGTCTTTCTCAAGTTCACATTGGACCTCAAGACCATCCTGGTGTCCACAGCAATGGGTTGTATTATGTTTCTGGGTGTTGTGCTTTTCTGTTTCATTCTCTTGTTTGTGTGGAGCCGCGGACGAGGTCAGCGCAAGAACAATTTCTCAGTTGAGTATTCATTCAGAAAGGTAGATGGTCCCGCCGCCAGCGGGGGTCAAGGAGGGGCACGAAAGTTCAACATGAAGATGATATAAAATGGACACACAAACAGTTTAAAGGAGTTAAACGCACATTATTGTTATTTCAAACTGAAATAAATTTCTAATACCAGTCCTGCAGTTCGGATACCAGTTCGGATTTTAAGACACAGAGGGTTTTAATGGGAGCAATGAATAATATATTTGCTGAGGGGTACTTTCCCATCAGCAGCTATTTATAATCTAACCTTTTGGTGTCTTGGGATATTTTACACATTTATTAAGACATTTATGATGAATTTCATACTTCTGTGTGACTGGCATTAGGTACCCATTTTAAGCCTTCTCATGTGAGAAGGCCAAGCTTGTAGTGATGTATAATGACCATTAAAAATACGACCATGCAATTTTCTACAGAATATGGCCTTCTAAAATGAAAGTTCAATTATGTTCTTAATATTTTGGAGGTTATTGTGAGAAAAGTCCAGAATTATTTAGATTATAATTATTTAAAGGGCTGCTTTCTGCTTGCCATGAAATTGCCAATGCCCTCAAAAGTTAAAAATCGAACATTATTGCATTTTGCTAGGCAATTGCTCAATAGTTTGTAGGCAATAAAGTGGGCATACACTTCACACTGCCAATTTAACAAGGATTTGTTGTTGGATTAGGCCCATATTCTCAGCCTGTTTACCACTTTGTTGGACATATGAGATGCTAGAAGACTGTTTAAAACTGTTTAATTATATCTTTCTTAAAGAGTTAGTTGATTCGGTTTGCTATGGTTAATAAGGCCAGATAACGAGTGCTTCTATATTACACTGCCACCTACTTCTGAGTCATGCCTGCATGAAGTTAAACTGTCAGACACACACACAAAGGTACTGTAGTAACAACATAAAAGCACTTCGTCTTTATAAAGGCATTACATATTTATCAGCTAAATACCAATAGCCTCAGTATCTAGACTGGGTTTAGGCATTTTATTTTATATATATATATATATTATATAATATGGCTGTTTTGTGTGTGTGTGTTCATTATAGTACCCAGTTTTCATGTTAAATAAATTAAAGTGAAATACTTTTATTCAATATAAAATGTTCTTAAATTAATCAAAAATGATATGTGAAAACTCTTAAAGCGCTACTGCTTTAAAAAACAAAATCTTTCTGAGCGTTTTATTACTGGTGACCTTCAGTTGTACACATGTCTTTATGCCTCTTCTATATAAGTGTAAGTGTCATAACTAATGTCATGTTCATTTGCATGAGTATACAAAATACAGTCAGAGATAGCTTGTTGTGCACAGGCCACTGATCCTTTTACCCATCATGGAGTTTTTACGCTTGTATCTTCTGTTTATAAATCGCATTGATGATGAGTTAGACTCTGCTCAAGTGCTTCCGCTTAAAATGAAACAGAAAGGCACTTTACAAAGCTGTTCTGCTGCCCCCTAATGTTAAAATACGACAGTTTAAAGAACACAGGGTATCTGTCTCAACATTATTGCCTTCTACCAACACAAAGCTTAAATTAATTAGTTTATGGGCTGTTTTGTTTGAACAGATCAAATGCGTCCTGTACTGTCTTATTTTATGCAGTGTTGTATGCACATTGCAAACTGCCAGAATTTGTCAATAGCTACTGTAAAACTAATTAAAAGAAGCTTTTTGATATTTTTGTAAAAAGTCATTTTACAATTTGATTGAATATAAATGAAATAAATGGGGATCCACAACATTTTTATGTTCTAGATAGTTTTATTCATAAATATGTTAAGAATATTGTTCTTATATTGTACCAATGACAAAAATGCTGTTTATGAAAGCATGTACCTAAGTCCCTGTGTTGGAATTTCTTCTTTTTTTGGTTCTACATGTCATCATAAAGTAATATTAAATATGAATGTTTTTGACTAATTTATGTAATGTAATACATATATAACCTTTAATGGTTCTCAAACATTTTTTTTTGCAAATGCCAAGATGATGTTCATAATAAACATTTCACAGCATTTTTGATTATTTGTTTATTGATTTTTTGTTTGTTTGTTTGAAAAACTGGCATAGAAACTAAAGTTGACCTTATATTTTTAAAACCAGAACAAAACCCAATCAGAGGAGAATAGCAGGAGAACAGTGTCGGTTGAACATTCGTCTTCAGGTTTACATTGGTAACAACCAACTTACAAACCACCAGCCCTAATTCTATAAACGGTTTTGACCATTTTTGCCTAAAAAGTTTCTGTAAAGACAGCCGCTTGTCAGCATACTTTGATTCGGTCCCACAAACTTTCAATGAAATGACATGACAGCTGAGCAATTGTTGGCCATAAGCATCTGGTACAGTCATGTGTGCACAAGAAAATGTCAATTATTTTCTTGTCATGACACTTTTCTACTCATACCATCTGCTTTATAAAACAAAACAAAGTTGTGTTTCCTGCAGGAGGTAAAAAGTACAGACATGAAGACAAATAATGATGTACTTATAAAAAATATATTCAAAATATAAGTAAAATATTTAAAGAGACTACCTTTTTGACCTTGTCTCTAAATTACCAATATCACACAGGTAAGTACGGCATTCTCATACAACATTCTCACACGACAACCCTCTTATTTACATATAAACAAAAAGAAAATAAGTGTAATCGTATTACAAAATGAGAGTGGTTTTGATGTCTTGATGATGTTGTAGATCTAGTCGCCTGTGACCAGGTATTTTGTACAAAACAGTCTATGAATAAACTGAAAAAGAGAAGTGTTGTGTTTCACTTTCTCAGCAAAGATGCAAGATCTCTATCAATGCAATATTAATATGCTTTTACTTATTATAAAGGGCTGAACTCTGTACAAATCCAGATAATGATCCGTGCAGGCATTGTTCTGTGTTTTCAAAGTCTTTTGCATTGTGTTTCCATTTTTAATATGCACTGCACTTTTGTATTTTGTGATTGATGGATTTGTTATGGAAGTACTGAATCATTATTACGCCTACAAAATGTCTAGTAGCGTTGCTGTCTGGAATATTCATCTTCACGGTATAATTTTGCTCTTTTGCTAACCTATGATGTCATTGCACAAAGCCTGTGCATATGGCAGGCAGTGACTCAAACTGAAAGAAAAACGTGTGATTGATGAATCAAGACTGTCATTAAGGAAGGATGTTTAAGAATGTGGTGTATCATTTTTTAAGCAATCATTTCTTCTGTTAGAGTTGGCATAGCTATAGGCTAAGTTTGCGGATGAAATATAACAATGCCACTGTTTATATTTTGGTGAATGACAGAAAAGAGATGACAATTAGTGTGATTAATGAATCAAGACTGTAATTAGGGAAGGATGTTGAAGAATGCGGTGTATATTTCTTAAAGCTGCCTTTACTTCTGTTAGTGTTGGTATAGCTAGGCTAAGTTTCTTTAAACCGTCTGTGGATACAATATGTTGTTTATATCTTTGATGAATGATATAAAAGAGTGATAGAATAGGTCTAAAATATGGATCTAAGATTAAATTGATTTAATAAGTGAAAAGAAAAGGTGCTCAGAGACAGTTAGCATTGCATTTAGCAAATTGGTTGAAGGGATAGACATATTATATATATATATATATAGCTAGATTAGTGCTGCCAAACGATTAATCGCGATTAATCACATTCAAAATAAAACTTTTTGTTTACATAATATATATGTGTGTGTGTTGTGTATATTTATTATGTATATATAAAGACACACCCATACAGCATATATTTTGAAAATATTAACATGTATATACATTTATATATTTATATTATATATAAATATATAATATATACAAATAGGAAATGTAAATACATATAAATATTTTCAAATGTGTGTTTTTGTATTTATATATACATAATAAATATACACAGCACACACACATATATTATGTAAACAAAAACTTTTATTTTGTATGCGATTAATCACAATTAATCGTTTTACAGCACTAATATATATATATATAGCTTAGCAATCAATGTACAAAAACATTTGACTGCAAACCTGACCTGTCTGACTGACCAGTCAGAATCCAAATTTATTAAGCTGTATCATGTAATTTGTTAAAATTAGCAAGTCTGTTAGCTTGTAGCTTCTGCTAGCACCATAGGAACTACCAGAAGTAGCCTAAGATAGATTTTCAACATTGATAAATACAAGAAAACAACTAGATCTTGCACTGGATGATGTGGTTTACAGATGTAAAAGACAAAGACAATATACTTTTAACTTCCTATTATTTCTTCATTATACTTCTCTCCCTTCATCTCTCAGGTGATTACAGCAGGAAAAAGAAGAAATTAAAAACTTTTAACAGTAAAGTGAGTGTGAAATGTAAGCTAATTCAGTTTTAAACAGCAAAAATGCTAAAAGCAACATTGGTTAATGAAGCAGTTTCATAGTTATGCAAGATTTCTTTGCGTTAGACTTGTTATGCGAGTCACTGAATCACTCGCTTGCCTTTAGTGGTAACTAGCGGATTGTTGCTCGGTCTGCCCACTTTGTGCAGTGTGTTTGTGGTGTATGTGCTGTAGACATCGCGATTGATCATGAACAGTGACTAATAAGTGCTGAGAAACCCCCACTCCACCTTTCCCACCCCTACACGCCACTGAAACTTTTTTTGCAGGCCCCTTTCACACTTACAAACCGCAGCAGCCCCGTGGAGTCCTTCTACCTGTCACCAGAAGCAAGCAGCACAACTCACACACTTGGCCAGTCTCACTGCAGTAAAGGAGAAAACACAATCAAGATAAAAGTAATACTCACTGCATATTATAACAATGAATTCTGTGTTCTGTGTTACTGAACTCTGCAATGCTGCGTACAATAAATGAATAAAGTCAAAAGCTGAGATTTTCATTTGCACTTTATTGTAAAAATGAAAACATTCTGAAGGTCATACAACTTAATGCAGCTAAACTAAAGATTGAAATAAAAGTAAATCTTTAAGACAAAAAGTGCTAACAAATATCAAAGTATATGTAATTTAAGTACCCATGTAGCTTAGCTGTTAGCATGACACTGCTGTACACTAGGTTCAGTAATAAATGACAAAGAGTGTACCTTGAGTGTAAGTTGCGAAAAAGTGTCTGCTAAATGCATACATGCAAATGCAAATGAATAAAAGTAAAATTACTTGATCACTATCTGTTTTTTTTTTGTTTGCAATCCATTACGATTGCAAAAAGGGATCAGTGATCTGATGGTAAAGGGAAGACTTAAGGTAAACCATTTTCAGCTAATCGTTATTTCTGCTTTTGTCTGTAAATCGTTCCATAATTGAATACATTCATATTTCATTAAATGAAATGTGAAAAAAAAAGTTTCAATTAGCATCACAGCTAATGGTTTGTCAGCAGTTATTGTTGCTAACATGTTACCATAGGCACGCATTTGTCTTCAAGTATTTAGCAAGAACTTAGCATGTCTATTGCTAAGTCCATTAAACAATTCCTGAATGCAAGTGGCACTCAGGAAGACTGAGAAGAGTTCAGATTCTTATGAACAAGTTCAAATGAGTCCCATATGACCATCAAAATGGCTCTTCACAGCCCCTGAAATACTGAATGTAGAGGTGTTTTAATATCAACGGTTCAGGAGTTTCAGCAAATTGTACAAACTGAAGGAGTGTGGAAGTAGGTTACTGATGTGAAGAAACCGATATTAAAATGGAGTAAGAAGTCATTTTGGCCAACAATCACAGAAGCAAAATTCCTGAGATGTGGAAGTTGGTTTTGTTGACCAGTCAGTGCATACCTGAGATATTTGTCTCTAAAAGCTGACCTTGATCGTGCATTTGTATAAAACGGTATGCTATAAATTTAACAAGAGTTACAGCATCATCAGAGATTGGCGCTGTGTAATTTTTTACAAAATCTATACATAACGTTTTGTGCAGTTAAAAATAAAACATGAAATTGAATTAAAACTAGTTTACAGCAGGTATACTCTGCTCATGTGTTGCACTGGTTCATATGAACTCAAATCTCTAAAATTATTTTCAAAAAATGTTTACAGAAAGTACAGGCCACTTATTGCGTGATCACAACTTTAACTTTTGAGTAGCAAGCAAGCAATTGTTTTCACAGAGGTCAAAGATGACCTTACTTTGTGCATGAACACCTTTACAAACACAGGTGCTATATCAAACAAGTCACATGACTGAGATGTCACATGACACAGCCAGTGGTAAGACAAAATGGAAGTCAAATAAAAGTACAAACATGCTGCCTCCACCAGTCCGATCGAAAGGATTTCAGAAATATCCTCTTATCCCCTCCTTTCAGACTCTCTAAGATGTGGTGAGTTTCCCTAAAATCTAATTTGCATGCATCTGATTGGTGGTTAACCAGTCACTGTTTTAGGCCTCTCAGAAACATATATTCACATTTTGAAAGAAACTTCATGCCATCAGTATCAGTTTACAATGTGCTTTGGATTATAATACATAACATATTTTAGCATGTGTACAAATCCAATTTCTTTTTCAGTTCTGCTTTTTTCAGTTTTTTTTTTTTTTTGTTTTGTTTTGTTTTTAATTAATTTTGTTAGTTGCTGCTTTGAGATCTCAAAACTAACATTTTCTGTAGCTCAAAACAGTAATACAATGCATTAGTAATGGTTTTGAATGCTGGGGAATGCATGAACTGTTAAAATGTATAGTTTGCATGTGATATAATTTGCTTAAAGCATCTGTCAAATGTGTAAATGTCAGTTTAAAATCAGAGGCCAAATTAAATAAGACAGATTATATTCTGAATTAAACAAGAAGGTAGCATTGCTTTAGCTCAAACAGTGGATCATGATTCTAGCAACACCAAGGTTCAATTTTCAGGCAATGCATGAATGATAAAATGTATATATTGGATGCAATGTAAGTCGCTTTGGATAAAGGCATCTGCCAAATAAATAAATGCATACATATACATTACAAATGCAAGAAGTGAAATAAATGAAAATAAGTTATTGTGAAAGTTATGGCAGAGTGAATGGTTATATTCCTGTTCAAGTCCAACTTCAGTCAATTCCTTTTTCTATTCCTATTTCTATTCCAAGTGCACACACACACAGCAGTGAACAGACACACACTGTGAACACACACCCGGAGCAGTGGGCAGCTATATTGCTGCGGCGCCCGGGGAGCAGTTGGGGGGGAGCCTTGCTCAAGGGTCTAACTTTAGTCGTGGTATTGAGGGTGGAAGAGAAGCCTTTACATTTCACCCCCCGCTCCCCCCACCTACAATGTGGTTTCGAGTCTCAGGTCCGGTAGGGATGTGGTGGGGGGGAGTGAATATACAGCGCTCTCTTCCACTCTGAATACCACGACTGAGGTGAGAGACCCTTGTGTGTGTGTGTGTGTGTGTGTGTGTGTGTGTGTGTGTGTGTGTGTGTGTGTGTGTGTGTGTGTGTTGTGCACTTGGATGTGTTAAATGCAGAGCACAAATTCCGAGTATGGGTCACCATACTTGGGCATACGTCACTTCACTTAAAAATTTTTTTAAAAATAAAATTACTGTTCTCCTTCTCTCACCCCTACTTTCCTGTCTATATTAAAGGTTAAAAAAATAGTAAACACATGTGCGTCATTATCCCAATTCAAGTTTTCCTCTTTCCACCTCATTGATGGAAATATTGACTCTTTAAAATGTATCTTGGAAACTTTATCTGAATGTGTGACCTTTTGATCAAAGAAATTTTTTTTTATCATGATGGTTTGCAACAAACTTCCTGGAATATAGCCAAGGTTCAGTCATCAAAAATGAGTAGGATGACTCATAACTACTGAGTCATTTTAGTCCAGAGCTTGATTTCAATCTGACATGTATGCAGGAATTGGAGATGCAGATTTAGCTCTGTTATCTTTGTGCTGTGATGTTTGCGTCTTCAGTCTTAGTTTATGTGGCAGAGCGGTGCTGGAATCTGCTGGCACCTGCTGCTCACCCTCCTCGTCCGACAAGATCCTCTGATTCCCTGGCTGGAGCAGGGGCCGTCCTGCCCAAGATGCTGCTGCTGGGGTGAGGTGTGGAGGAAAGAGTAAAGGTGCAGCTGTAAAAGAATGGAGACTGGGGAAGTCTAGGTGGTATGGGTGATTTCTTCGTATGGCCATAGGATGCGTAGGCAGGAATGCCGACCCAGGGTGGGTGCCAAGACATATGGGTGCTTGTTGGATCCCCGACAGATTGAATGCCTCTCTGTCTTGCCGTCTACCCCAGTAGAGGTCTTTGTCTGGGCAAGAAACCAAAGGTTGCGGCACCAAAGCGTGAAGCTGAGATAGAGCCCTTTGAGATGGGGAATAGGGCGTCCTAGGGTTAAGCAATCCATATCGAAGCTTCAGAGCCAACAGCTCGGCTCGCAGACAAGCGTTTTCCTCGCTCAATGAAACCAATTGAGTCTCCAAAACATAGTCACCGACCCTTCGTTTCTCTCGGGAGCGCTTCGCCGCTTCATTGTTTTTGCGGCGTTTCTCCCAGTAGGTTGCATCTTTCTTGTCATCAGGTATGAATTCCCGTTTGCGACGCAATCCCAGACCTCTCAGAGAGCTCTCTTCAGCTTCTCCCTCAGGTTCCCACATCACCCGTGAGAAAGCGGACTCAATTTTCAACAGGTGTGACTTTTCTGATTGGTTTCACACTAGATCCACCTGTTCTCTTTCTGTGTGTGGTGTCTGGAGTTACTCAGATATTAGTGCCTCTTCTCAGTCATGCTGTCGCCGGGAGCTTTACCTATAACGAAAGAGCACAGTTATTTCATTTGCAAGTGGTCATGCTGGTTCATTCGTGTGTCAGATTTCACCAAGCAGTCATCAATGCGAACCAGAAAAAGTTATGAGTGTCATAGCAAAGCAATTTCTGCTGAACATGTTGACCTTTGCTTGCTAGAGACCAGCTTTGTTACAGGTGCCTCACGTCTGAACCTAAAACTCTGTAATGTTGTTGTTGCAGTTATGCTAGTCAGTTGAACAGCTACACTATTGTTCTGCTAACTAATATTAAAGTATTAAGTTTCATCTCTCTGCCTATTAGCAATTGCCTGTACTGTTGATAGTTAAAAAATGCTTGAGCGATGCTAATAGCAACAGCCTTTTTGAAGTGCCTTTGAAGTGTTAATCAACATTGGGGGAGTGTGCAGCATCCTGGACATGAATGCGACCACTGGGGTGATTCACACAGGGTGGGAACCCAAGTCTTCCCACCGGGGGTTCCAAAAAACCCCACATTGTCGGATAGGCCGTCATTTTGTGGGTTACCAGTGGAAGAATGATTGATTGTGAAGGACAGAGAGATCTAGTGAGACCAAACGCTATGCTAACAACTGTACAGACCTACTTCCCTTCTGAGGTCATTGACACATTGTATTCTGTCTCTACACTGACACTTATAACTGGTAATTTTAGCATCCTTTCCAGACAAAAGGTCAGATAAAACATAATTTCCTTCCACACGATCATTCGTGTCATGTATTAGTTTTCTAATGAGCATAAGAAAAATTAAACCTGCTGATCTAGATGTAGTCATTAGTTGTGTTTTTTATAATTTTAAGATATATAATAATATATATATATATATTATTATGATTAAGATAGTTTTATTTCAGTACCAAAATTTTTTTTTATGGTTTTTAATTTTAGTTACTGGAAAAGCCCCTCTATCTGTCATGAAAAATTCAGTACTTTTTCATTTTATTTTTTTTACATTTTTAATATTTATGTATATATTAAATGAATACATATGATCAAAATCTCAACAGTAGCATCAGGGTACACACAGATCTTCTAATTTTGTAAATCTTGCATCTTGTACATCTAACCCCACACTCACTGTGGTTTCTTTTTTGTCTCCTCAGAACCTTTCTCCAAGTTAACAGAGTGTGTGAGTTTTCATGTAGGCTAACCACATCCTGTTCATCCCTTTCTTTGATCTTTTCTGCCTTTTTATGAGCTGGAAATCTGACAGCAAGGTGCATGTACGCTTACCACAGAGCAAAACAAATAGACTGTTAGGCCAAGCCACGAGCCAATGAAACACTGTGTGTTTGTCGAACGCAGTGCAAGAAGAGCATTTTCTTTGTGTGGAGGGGATGATTTGTGGATGCTCGCTAAAACCACAGCTATGAGACCACGCTTGCAATGCGGCACTATGCTGACCATTGTTAGCATGTGTGCTTGTGTGCAGTAACTTCACTATAATGTATAAATAGAACTGAAAAAGATAAACTAGATTTGCATTTCCAGATGGAAAAAAACAGTGCTTGCAAGGACAGCATTGTCATTTTACACACAAAAAAATGAATAGCATGAAATTGTCAAATATATGTTTAAAATCATTTATACTAAAGCCTTTAGATATACAAAGACGGTGCACTCATATTTCTTACGAATGGGAGAAAGTCTAACAGCAACATGGCAGAAGTCCCGCCTAAATAAAAGAGCCAATCGCCAGTTGGTAAAGTGATCATGTCACTGCAGCTGCCGTTAGAAGTTCCAGTTGCCAGTCAGTGTTCAGAGAATGCGTGTTTAGGACTTCATGTTGGCTGGACCAGCCTGAAATATGAGCTTTTTTAAATACTATTTAAGAAATAGTTAATGTGTGATTTTGTTGCCGATTTGAAATATGATACTTATGTGAGTGTGGAAAGCAATTGTAAACTCACTTTCCTGAAAAGGGACTTTGTTTGTACTAAAAAAATCATGTTTTAAAAGCATAAAAAGGTGGTTTTATTTTTTTAATGGTGAGGGTTGTCTCATGGTGGGATAATGTGATCAACTAAATCTTATTTGTTTTATCTTGGTAACCCCTCATTATTGAGAACTTTGCTGGCTATATAAATTAATAATGGTTGGCTGAATGGCACATCAAATGACTGTTAAAGGGGTCATATGATGCGATTTCAAGTGTTACAAGCTGATTGTGCATAGATAAGATCCCTGAAGTTGCAAAGACTAAAGACTCAAAACCAAAGAGATATTCTTTATCAAAGTTAAGACTCTTCCACACCCCCCCTAAAACGGCTCATTCTAACACGCCCCCGCATCTCTCCCCTCCTATGTGGGAAGATTTGCATAATTGCCGCCCAAATGTTCATGCAAAGAAAGAAGGCGTGGTTTCAGTAACCGCAGTTAGTGTTGAAGCGGCCATGTAAGGGAGACGCTGTGTAACTTTCCAGCAGGTGTCACTATTAATTGCGTATGTATATTACAAATGATAGATGTTGTTATTATGTTCTGGGGTATTTGAAGAAATAGGTGTGTATATTTACCATCTTATTCTAAATGCAGGCACATTTATGTTATATTTCATATATGTTATAATCCTACTAGGTTACAGATATGTTTTATTGTCGTTCCTAGTCACCAGATTGTGTATCTGATATGTGTAGTTAGTCAGTGCGCATGCGCCGTTTTTTTTAAATTTTCATTCTGTTGTTGATCAGGACTGGTACGCTTGCCGGTTTATAACCTAGCATCCTAACTGATTAGTTAGCTGACAAGCTAAAATGTCACATATAACTAGCTGATAGGCTAGCGTAGCAGTAACATTCAGGCTACCTTGCTTGTAAATGATTATTGTGTATGTGTACGCAATAAAAAGCTAAAGATGGCTTGAGTTGTATCCGCCGTGCTTGTCCTGAGTTTATTGACCTATAACAGGTAAATTAGTAAAAAACTGGACACGCTGTGTGTTTCTAGGCGAAAGCAAAATCAACTTTCTTTGGTTGGCCTTTCCGAAAGTATATCTTTGGAATCTTTAATATTACTACAATCGAACATGCAATGCATTTTATGGAGTGGTTGCGTGCCGTGCGAGATGTGTTTGTGTGTGTGGTGTGTGTGTTTGTGCGAGAAGAGAGAGAGCGAGCTAATAGAGAGCTGGGCGCTGGTCGTGAGCGAGAGAGAGCGAGACACATCACAGTGGAGTCAGCTGTCTTAACAGTGGCTTGTGTACTGCAAACACATATTCATCACTGTCTGTCACGAGACTCTGTTCCCCTTTTTGGTTCTGTCTTTACATTTATTTTGAAAGCTGATGCTTGCGATTATGGTAAGGGGTGTTAAATTTCCGACGTGTGCTTGCGGTGTTTGGCCAATCACAATGAACTGGGTCAGCTTTTCCAATCAGAGCAGACTGCGCTTGTCGGAAGGAGGGCCTTTGTAGAAAACGAAGCGTTTGAGAGAGGCGGGGCATAGAGGACTTACATTAATGTGCAGTATTTGAAAAATAATGTGTGTTTTTTTTTAAACATTAAAGAGCATGTCAACATATTCTGTTTACAGCAAATGCACAACATAATGATCTTTAAAAAGTGTATCAGATGACCCTTTAACTTTTTTTTACCCGTTTTTCTCCACACTTGTGTCATTATAGGGGTCAAGTTCAAAACATTAGTTCAGACAAGTTTGGTATAAGTTAAGTCAATCTTAATAGATGCAAGAATTAGACCCCCCCCCCCCCCCCCCCAAAAAAAAGGTCTCCACAAGGGCGCTGCAGGGATGATGTATTTCGTAGGCCAACCCCGAAACGAGTTCGCATTACACTCCGTTTCCCATCTCTGACTCAAATGTTGTTTTTTAAATGGGTTTTTTGTTAAATACCTGAAATAAGGTCTGTGGTGAACACACAAGATCAAGATATCTTCACAGGTTATTTTCAATGACATAAAATACATTTTTTTTTTTTTTTTCATTATACCTCTTTTTGAAGCTTCACTTGTCTTGAAAAAGGCAGGTTGCTAACAAGTGGCTAAATGGGACTACAGAGGCTGTCAGGAAAAATAAACATCATTTGGACAGGCAAATTCATCTACTCACTTTTTAGTCACTTTCACAACCTCATTGTGTTGGGCTCTTTGGTAACTATTTTAACTCAGACTTTCAGGTAAAATGTTTTTTTTTTTTTTTTTATTTTTTAATAAGACTGAAAATTTTTTTCATTTTAGCCTTCTTTTAGCTTTTTACTTCAGGTGGTTGAATTTAAGGCTTCAAAATTACTAATAGTTGTGTTCATTTGTGAAGATTATTGTGAAGATGAACGTAACATGTAAGAATCATAAACTTTTGTTGGTCACAAAGCTTATTTTCTGCAATAATCCGAAAGCCAGTGGACCCAATAGGACCAGGGCGATGCTAACTTATGGGTTGGCCTGCAAAAAATGTCATCACTTCATTACATTTTACTTTCAGATTTATTTCTTTAGCAGACACTTTTATTTGCAAGGTGACTTGCAGCTCTCTATAGATCACTCGTCACATTTCAGTATGCAAATATTATGTTGTCGGTTAGATTTTGAATGCTAAAACATTGATCCTTGATACGTAAACTCAACTTTACCCCTGGCCATTTCACGTTTTCCCATTGGTGAATGGAATTGTTGCACCGATCACCCATATAACTAGTGTTAGCTCGCAAACAGGCTCATTTTTTTAAATAATTGTGTGGGCAACAGTGGTATGCTAACCACAGCGACATGCGGTTCTTCTCCAAGACTAACCTAATTCTCTTTATCAGTCAACATTTCTTAGTGATGTGTCAAAATAAAAGACTTTAAGGTGTCAATATGTTAAAGGGCTGGTAGGTTATTAGCGTTGCAATTTGAATGGTGCTCACATGAGCATCGGCAACTTTGTTGCTCCCCTGTAAACACGTAGCATCAAGTTGCAGTCAAAATTCTCACCTTTTGTTTGCGATATTTGATTTGGTTTCATCACTATAGCTGTACTGATGCCATCTAAGACATGTTTATGATTATTGTAGCCAGTAATACTACCCTGTTTATTTTCAGCCAGTCACTGGAATGTGAAACTGTTGTGCATTTTACATAAGTTGCTAACTTGCAGATTGGCATCTCGCAGGCAGTTTCAACTAAATCTCTCTAAATTGTCTTACAGATTTTGAAAACCATCCCTGGGGGAATGTAAATTTGTGTTAGGCATTGCTGGCTAATTGTGAGAGGTTTCTGTTGTCTGCCAGCCTGCTAATGTGGACATGCGCTCATAGGATATGCTAGCAGTTTAGGTGTGGTGATGGTGACACACGCTGTGTAGCTAAATATACCCTGTGCCTGCTTTGTTGCTGTGCCACAGATATACACATACATGCATACACAAAGAGAAAGTCAAAAGAGGTTGTTCACATGCTTTTCCCCTTCCTGTGTTGACAATGAACAGAAGTTAGTCAGAAAACCAGAAAAGCTCTTGAAATACAATATGCCTCACAGTGTAGCTTGCATAAATTAAAAAACATAAGAATCACTCTCTCTATCTATCTATCTATCTATCTATCTATCTATCTATCTATCTATCTATCTATCTATCTATCTATCTATCTATCTATCTATCTATCTATCTATCTATCTATCTATCTCAGAAGCCTATCACAGACCATTTAATGGTGACGTTGATCTCCTTCAAATAGTATGAACCTCTTGGGGCATGTTTGTAGCCAGTGTTTTTTGGTTTAATGGGTATCATATACAGCTTTCGATTACTTTAGTCGTATGATGGTCTCAAGGCCCCCAGAGGCCTCAGTCAGACCTGCACCTGCTGCTTACTGACACTCTAAGTTTAGATGGTGCTTTTCAGTAACAAACTCTTAAACTTCTCCTTTTTAACAACTTATCTGTTGGTTTCTGTTCTCACCACCTGCTGCTCTGTACATCTTTGTTTCCTGGTCTATAGTTTTTATATTTTATATATATTTTTTCCTCCGTTGTTTTTAAACGAGAGGCTCAGATGTTTTCATAGAAAATAATGACTACTTGTAATTTTCTATCTTGCATATGTTCAATGTTCATTTATGGCAGTTTTATAGAATTTTTTTTAATTTATTTTTTTATCAATCAATACTGTGGGGACCTGGAAACGTTTGAGGTTTTCTAGAAAAAAAAAAAAAAAAAAGTAGAAATAGTAAGATGTCGCATTTTTCTAATCAAATAATTACATTTGTGGCATTAATCTTGAGAACACATTTGACTGGGCGAATTTTGAATCTCAAATTATGCTGGAAAACATAACCAAGTTTTATACAAACTTGTGAAGTTCATGCATTGTTATGCTTGCAATATAATTTGCAATTAAACATTTTGTATTCAGATTTTGTATTAAAAATGCTAAATATTATCCTTTTCACTAGTGGGTTAGTCAGACTTTTGAACCAGTTTGTTGGATGGGAATAGCAAATGAATATCTTTAGCATGGGATGCACAGAGTAAGATACATGATTCAAGCCGCAGTTACATCAGAGATGTCATTACTGACTTTGAACATGTTTTGCAGCAGTTGTCTTATCTTCCATTGAAATCACTTAGATCGTCAAGATACCACACCACACACCCTTTCAAATTTATCCACATTCACCAGCCTCACGAGATCCTTCACTCACGTTTGAAGCTTTCAAAAGCTGAAAATCTCAATATTTGGAAGGTCTGCAAGGAAATTTACATTTACAGATGCAATTTAAAACAAATCAATCTTATATACACTTTTGTATGACAATAAGGCCAAATACAGCTGCTTTAAATATTGAATGTTACATGATATAAAATATTACGGTTGCATTCAACCCCATTTAAAGGGTTATAAATGCAAAATTGACCACATTAACCTAAAATCAGATTTTATTCTGAGATTGGGAAATCTAATGCTAGCAATGGCAGTAAACCAAAGGTTGCATTTGAAATGAGTTTGTTATATTTAGTTTAAACATTGTCTACTACATTCAAGCGTCATGAAGCATTTGCACCTCAAACTACGAACGTCTGCATATCTAATGCGTTTTATTTTTTAGTTCTCCTTTTAAATAATGTAAGAAATCCTTTAAGATTGCAAGATGTTTGTTAAAGTAAGACCAATGCCGTGTTTTCTTATTGTGCTTGATGATGTGACATCTCAAATTCTAAAGAAAGTCAAAGGAACTTTGCTTATTTTTTACATCACCCTTTCATAACTGTGTTCAAAGCTGACCACTGATGAACACACAAAAGTCCCCCGTTTCTTACCTTCACAGTTTCTGACAGTTCCTGAAGCCTTGTCCGGTCACCCAGCGTTGGCAACACCAAGGATGCTCCTCATTACTGGAACCAGCCGACCCTCCACACTTCAAACACTTGTCTTGTCTGTGTGTGACCTGAATGTCTCACCTGCCTCGTAGCGTTGATTAAACGCTCTCCTCTCTGACTCGTGGCCTTTGGTGTGAAGTGTGATTAAAAGTTAGAGGCTGCCTGTTCACCTCTTTATGAGATCAGCCCACAAGCCCCTGTCTGTGTCTACTTCTTTTAACACAGAGCTGATGGGTCTACACCATGGCCCACATGTCCCTCACATACGTGTATCAGTGGGTGGGTGTGCATTTATTGAAAAAAAAAGGTCAGATATGGAAAACCACTCATATTGATTGTTCACATTTCTGATGGCCAGATACTAATCTGCTCTCACCCTTGACTGGGTCCTTGCTGTTCAACTACATCTTCAGCCATTAACTAATGTTATGAAGGCTCTAAATTTAAGTCTAAGGAATCACAGAAGTCTGTGCTGTTTTGGAAAGACCTAAAATCCTTGATCACCTTCAAAATAGGCACTCATTCCCAATGCTGTAACCACCATAATCTCATTTAATATTAAATAATGGTCAATTAATATGCATTTTTCAGTGACAGATTCTTACGTTTTTCATTTGTTCGCACCAACCGTGAATATTGTCACGTCATTGTTAGCTACTCCTTTCAAATTAATAATTAGCCTACATAAATGCCATAATTCTGTTTTGCTTTACCCTACTTATTTATTTTTTGTGATGTTACCACATGTACAACAATAAAAAAAGACTTATTTCCTAAATAATTAGAACATAACACTTACAGTAGCTTTTGTCAGATGGCTAGTGTGAAGGGTTGTGACTAGTGTGAATTTCATGTGTAGCCTAATATTGTCAAGGACAGCGCGCCCCCTATTGGTTATTCTCTGTCAGCATTTCATTCAAAAATAAATTAATAATTTTACCGATCAAGAAGGTAATAGTGCAGTTATGCATATGGAAGAGCATACGGAAATACCGAAAAATAAAATTTTCAAATGATCTATAAAGCTTAATATTGATTTAATTATTATATAGGCTACAATTATTATAAAGTGTATAAGTGTATAGGATATGAGG
This sequence comes from Sinocyclocheilus anophthalmus, assembly GCA_018155175.1. Taxonomy (NCBI): domain Eukaryota; kingdom Metazoa; phylum Chordata; class Actinopteri; order Cypriniformes; family Cyprinidae; genus Sinocyclocheilus; species Sinocyclocheilus anophthalmus. The sequence goes on along the minus strand of JADLZN010007875.1, from coordinate 777,665 downwards.
CTTATTTTCAGGTAAGGATTTAGATGTCCACGCCCGTGTTTATGTGTTTTTTGTTTTTTTTTTTTTGTTTTATTTTTTTTTTTTAAACGGCTCTGTTGACAATTATTTGCGTGGAAACCTTATTGAACGTGATCCTGAAATAAGTATAGCGGTGTCTGTATCTTAATTTCACCTTGTTCGTTGCAATGTCTTTAATGCTAGTTAATGCTAACATTTTTGAATGCACTCTGTCAGCTTAGATATATGAAATGATCGCTCCGTTATCGATAAGAAAATGTTTTAACTGATCTTAAAGGACACACATTATGCCCCTTTTTACAATATGTAATATAAGTCTCTGGTGTCCCCAGGATGTGTCTGTGAAGTTTCAGCTCAAAATATCCACAGATCATTTATCATATCATTTTGAAAATGCCTGTTTTTAGTGGAAGCAGAAACACGCTGTTTTTGTGCCCGTTTCTTTAAATGCAAATGAGCTGCTGCTCCCTGCCCCCTTTCCCAGCTTTTGAGCTGTGCCATTACAGCTAATACCTGCTAAAAACATCTGTTTTGGTTCTGATTACCATATTAGTTTAAACTTCTGATATACGGTTTTCTGAGTGCACACATCCGAAGCACACGTACAGAAAGCGGCTGTCACAGCATGTGAGTACTAAACTAAAGTTCTCATTCACACACAAGTTTACGTTAAAAACACAAGAGTTACAAAAACAGTCGTTATGTCTGTGAAGGTAAACGGTTGGGAAATAAATTGCATGTTTATTTTAGATCTGTGTGCAGCAGCAATATACGGTAAATAAATCAATAAATCAACTGCTCAGTCTCTTGTCTCCTCTGAGGCTGGGACTCTAAACAGTGTTCTGTGCTCTCTGTGCAGCCAAAGACTGAACAGATAGCATGTTTTGCTCAGACGTTCTCCATGGCATTAGAACTGGTACACTGTTGTCTCTTGTGAAATCAAAATGACGGCGCCGTGGGTGGAAACTTACAGATTAAGGGGCGGTAATATTATAATGAGATCCCTTTGCAACGTCACTAGGGGAGCGAGATCAGACGCGCTTGTTTTCTCAGACTCTTGCAGAAAAAGGCTTCCCAAAACAAAGTTACTGGGTTAATCTTTTTTTTCATGTTTCCTTGGTTGGTAGATGCACTGGTGACCTGATTATAGCACTTAAAACCCGGAAAAGTCAGATTTTCATGAAATGTCACCTTTAAAGATTTTAATGTTAATGGCGATATTTGTAAAGACCATTTGGGGTTCCTCTTGATCGCCACATGGTCGATCCAACATCCTAGCCATTATTTCAATATGCAGTTACTGGCTAGAAATTTTTTTATATATATATATAATAATAGATATATAGAGAGAGAGAGAGGTTCATTGATTACACAGTAGAGGCACCTTCAAAATGGTGCTTAGAAGTTCTCCAACAGTGTTGGCCAGTGTATCGATCTGAGGAATTTAAGTTTCCATTATTATAATGAAAAAAAGACTTGCAATGATATTTTATACAGTACTTTTGAGCTGAACTGGTCTATTTACACCTCTAAATTTGTCTTTATTCTACTTCACACACTCGAATACATGTACATCCACACACCAGAAGTGTGAACATGCGGTTTGACAAGCCTGCGTTCAATCAGATATCAGACAAATTTACCCCAGCCTGAAACCATCTTTATTGTGATCATGTTTCATATTTAATCCTGAGCACTTTAATAATCATTTACTTTACAAATAGCCCATATATATTAGTAGGGAATCATTTATGAATACGTAACTACACGATGACTAGCACGTTGTTTTCATTACATATTCTATGTACAAAATAATATGAAGCAGTTGGAGTCCAGCGATCCAGAGCAAATGAAACCATTTTTAGTTTTGTTGTTACTTTGTGTGTGTGTTGCAGCAGCCACGTAATTCCTTTTTCTTCTGCTTTTCCTTTACATGGAACATTACGAATGCATAACAGCTTTGGTGAAAGGTTGTTTTCAATGTTGTAACCAGTTAGAACTGGTATTTCACACAAGCAAGGTGAATATTAATAATAATTTCCATCATATCAATTATGTGCCTGTGAGAATATGTAGTGTAGATTCCCAAACTTGAATCAGATTTATATGCTATAAGCAAGTAAGGGAAATGAGAGTAAAATGATTAACTGCTTTTATTACAAGTGACCATTTATTTGCAGAATAAACATTTTTATATTATCCGAGTTATGGTTTATTGCTAGGCCATATGGAGAGATTGCTTGCACATCAGTACATTAAGCACAGCCAATACCTTAAAGAAATAGCTCACCCATGTTGTTCCCTGGGTACTTTCTTTCTTCAGCGGAACACAGTGGAAGCTATTTTTGAAGAACTATTTTTGTCTTTAGAATGAAAGTCAGTGAGGTCCAAAACCAGCAATGGACCCCAGTTAATTTTACTGAATGGACAAAAAACACAAAAACATTTTTCACAATATCTGTGTCCTACAGATGAATGAAAGTCATAAATTTTTGGACCAACATGAGAATGAGTAAATCTACAGTTCATTTTTGGGTGAACAATCCCTTTTAGCAGGTTATTATCACAATGAAAAACTGTTCCAGCAGCATTATTGCTGGTTAAGTGTTCTCCGGGCAAAACATTCTTCTGAGCTGTCCTGAGATCTCAGCAGACAGCATGCAGTACCTGCTGTTGAGGTTCCAGAGGGACCTTATGCCATTATGAGATTCGTCTGTGTCTCGTAGCGACATAGGGAAGGACAGTGGCCAGCTGGGATGAAGGGGAGATGGACGCAAAGATGATGAGCCCCAAGGTAACATCTGGTTGCTGTGCTGGGTGGTAGACTGGCTCAACCCAGGCAGCAGCTGAGGAGGGGGTGGTGAGGCTGCAGATGCTCTCTGGGACGGAAACCGTTGTGGGTGGCTTGGTGGGTCGTTGCTGGAAGAGACCTGTGGGTGAGATGCTGTGTCTGCCTCTACTGGGTCAGCATTGTTGTCCAAATGGCTCATCTGTGATGGTAGGTTGGCACTTTTAGGAGGCACCCTCAGGGGTGAGATGAATGGAAATGAGCCGTGCCAAGAGTGGTACAGCTCTGGAGCTTCTGCTGGAAGAGGAGCAGTACCAGTAGGTAAACCCCACATGGAAGGCTTGAGATGGGACGCAACGGGATAGTGGAAGGGCACAGTGGGAAGATTGACGTCCAGACCTCGGCCAGTCCCCATGTGATACTGCAAACTCAGCACCTCGGCCCGGAGCTGGGCATTCTCCTCGTTCAGTGCCAGAAGTTGCTCCTCCAGCATGAAGTCATTGAGTCGTCGCTTCTCTCTGGAACGCTTGGCAGCCTTGTTGTTCTTCTTCCGTTTCACCCAATACAACGCGTCCTTTTTCTCAGTGGGAGTCATTTCACGTTTACGTCGTCTATTGGGTATTAACGGGTAGTATGACTGGAGGTGGAACAGTCGCCGTGCCAGTACGGATGAGCCGGTGAGTGGCTGAAGCCTTCTTAGGCTTCCAGGGTCGTCTTTGCTTGTCAAGATCTCGCCCGTGGAGGACGGAAGACAAGCATCTGCTAGATGCTCGGGACTTTTCATGGTACTCATTGTTCTGAAAAGATAAAGAGCTTGATGATCTGTAGGCCCCAGTGTCAAACCAATACTTTGATGAAAAAACTTTTAGGCTTGAGAACTGCAGTAATCATGTAATTGTTGGTTTTTGCTATACTGGTGACATGAGAATTTAAGAAGAACAATGCAAAAGCTCAGGATTTTTCTTCTTCCGTGTAAGAATGCGCCTGCACTATTAAATACAACAAATTCATTACCACTTATTAGAGTTCATACTGCAGTTCAAAATGAGGGTAAAAATAGACATGAGAAAGCTTGTCAGCTTAACAAGGAAACGTACTGGGCAAATCCTAATTTTAAATGTGCAAAATATTGATATAGTTTGCGAGAAATGCAACATGCTCAGTTAAAGATGATGTTTGATTGGATCTAATGCATGCAACCTTGATAAAATCAGTTTTTGAGGTCAACCATGAATAAAGAACTTAGTTCTTCACTTGCTAAAAGCAAGACAATTTGTAGGTCATTTGATACCATTGCATATCTGTAAAATTGACATTACATCAAATGGTGGCTATTCATTTTGTGACTTTTTTTTCTCCAAAAGCAATATGTTTCTTGTAACAATTCAGATATATCAATCCAGAATTAAACTTCTGCATGATTTGCGTTTAATGAATACAATACAGATACGCATACAGAATACTAAATACTAACTTTACAAAGTCTTAACTGAGGACAACCAGTGCAAGAAAATTTTGCTTTACCTTACCTTACGGTGCTGTCCCAGGAATGATAATAGAAAGTGTAGATGAATTAAAGGACATCAGCTTAAAACTAAAACTCTTTGGCTGGAAGCGTGCAAAGACACTGTCAACCAATGGCTGTCAAGGTGGCACATGTGATATGCACACATATGCCTATTGCATGAAAGGAGCTGTAGTAGGTGAGGACCACATCTTCCTTCCTCAGTTATGGAGGCGGAGACTTGCAGACAAGTATCTCAAACCAGTGGTTTAAGTTATGACTCACTTTTTTGTTTGTTCTACTTTTAAAAGAAAGAATAAAAGAAATTATTCCTAGCACACTCAGCATCTTGATATTTTGTTTTCATTTTTGTTCCATCCAATAGTTATTAATTCAGTGTGGTTCTTCTGTTTGGATCTAAACTTAAAACGTTTTTTTGTTGTTGTTTATTGAATTTCACATCTCATGCACCATTATCTGGTAAAATATTTGTTTATTTATATATAATTTATTTACATTTTATTTATAAATGTCTTTTAATGTCATGATGCTGGTGCGTAAGATTGGCCGTTGGCACTTCAACCAAAACTAGCACATTCTTTAACTGGCCAAACATACGCATGTCCGTGGCGTGGGGTTCGCGGCTCGAATTTTGGTTGTATTGTTCACTATTGAGGTCAAAGGTTTATATTGGGGGGTTAGTTTTTGGTTTTTTGCTATAATGGTTTCAAATGCGTAGTGGGTGCCAGTATTGGGGCAATGTGGTATATTATTGGTTTTTATCTTTTTTATTATTCTTTTTTGCTTTAAATAGTACTAAACTTATGATGGTTTTTTACTTTTAGGGTGGAAAAGGTGTTTGGCCAATGGGTGTTCAACAGTGTATTTTCTTTCATAATTATTCATTTCCTAGCAAAGCCTAATTCTTACAGAAGTGTTAGTGTTTGTCAATCGGTGAGCTCAGAGGGCACTGGACACTGCTGATGTGGTTAAGTGGGGTGGCTGAGGCTTTCATTTTTTTTTTTGGGATTGGTAGGTTGTACTTGGGGTTGTTGTGACGGGCGAAAAAAATGGTGGGGTGTAGGGTGTGGAGTGTGTGGTTCTGAGTTTAGGGGGGGTCCGTCTGGGGGACTTGGGTTTGGTTTTGTGCGTTCTTGTTGTTGTGCCAAGGCCGCATTAAAGGTGTTGTTTTGTGTGTGTGGGCGTGGTGGGCGGAGTTTATGTACGAAATGTCTTGTGTTTGGTTTTCGGTGTCTTGTGGGGGTTTTGTAAACTTCGGTTGTTGGTGGCAGGTGCCAACGCATTTGGAGGCGCGACGGGGGCGTGGTGGGCTGGGGCCACTTTGCCAACCACGGATTAATATAATGATGCGGGTTGGGGCCCTAGGTTGGATTCTTTTGCGGTGAGGGGGCCTGGTGAAAAGAGGCAGGCTGGGTGATGTGACAGGGCGGTTTGTGTGTTTGTGTGTGGATCTTGGTCACTTTTTGGGGACTTTTGGTTTTGGACCGTGTTTGGCGGGGCGTGGTTGAACACGGGCGATTGGAGGCTGTGTTAGGTGGTAGGGGCGGGGCAGCACGGGGGGGGGGTACTAATAAACTGCGTGGGGGGGGCGGGAAAAGGGCCCCCTCGCGGCTGGGGACAGTTTGTGGTGGAAAGGGGGGGGCGGCATAGAAAAGGGGGCCAGGGGATTGCTGGTGTTGTGGGGTGGGAGGGATAACACAAGAGTTGTGGGGGGTGTTTGTTGGGGGCAACAGGGGTGGGGGGGAGCGGATTGCTTGGTTGTTTGGTATTGTGCGGGGGGTGGGGGCTGGAGGGTGGGGGGGAAGGTAGGGGTTTTTTGGTGTGGGGGTGTGGGGGGGGGTGTGGGGTGGGGGGGGTGGGGGGGGGGGGGGTGTGTGTCGCTGGGGGGGGGGGATCCGGGGTGGTGGGGGTTGGGTGTTTTGGGGGGGGACTCCGTGGTTGCTCTTTGGAAGAGCGGGGTTGTGTTTGGCGGGGGCGCGCGGGTGGGTTTGGGGGGAGGGGGGTTGGGGCCCATGGAGATCGGGGGGTGGGACTGGGCAGACGGGGCCGGCGTGGGGGGGGTGGGAAATACCCCTGACAAGGAACCGCAAAGCGGGAACGGGGATGAGAACGTGCCGGAGGCAGGGTATGGGGAGGTTGGGGGGGGGGTAGGCCTTGGTTCTCTTTGGGCCCTGGGGGGCCACACCAGCCCGCCCGGCCGGGGGGCAGCACACGCCTGGGGTGCACTATAGTGTTGGTGCTGAGGTCGGGGAGAGGGGAGCAATGTTTCTTCAGGGGGTGGTGGCAGAGGTGTGGTGGGGGGTGGTGTCGTCGGGTAAGGGGGGGTGTGTTGTGGGGGGGGGTGGTGGTGTGGTGGTGGGTTGGGGGGCAGAGCACGACAGTTGCTCGTGCGGGCAGGCTGGTGTGGTCAAAGGGCTGTTTGTTGGCGGTGCAGGGTGCGAGGTTGTGGGGGTGGGATTGATGGTAGGATTAGGACGTGGGCGGGGTGGTGGCACCGGCACCGGTTGGGTGGGGGGCGGCATAGGGGGGCAGGGGGGGTTTACAGGGAACGGCAGGCCGCACCGTGCGGCAGGGAGTTGTATGGCACGTGGGGGGGGGTGGGGGGGGTGGGGGGGCGGGGGGGGACAGGAACGGGGCCAGTCTGGGGGCGATCCCCGGGTGGTGGGCGGCGCATGTGTGTGCAACCACGTCCGGGCGCGGAGGGGTGTGGGTCAGTGGGGGGCGCACCAACAGGCTGCGGGGCGAGGGGGTAAGTCTGCGTTATGCCCCGTGCGCCCGGGGTGGTGGAGCGGGGGGTTTTCGGTGGGTGGGCGGGGAACAGGAAACATAGGCACGAGGCAAGCCCAGGACGGCGGGGGAATAGCTGCCATCAAGGACCCTGGCATGCATGTTGGGTGTTGGTACCTACCGACGCACGGCCGATAAAACAAATGGTAGGGTTGGTTGGGCGGGGAGTACAGAGGGAGGGGGGGTGGGGGGTGGGGTGTGTGTTGTGTTGTTTGAGGCGCGTGTGGGAGGGCTCGCGGTGCGGAGTGGTGGGCTGTGTGGAGGCTATGGTTGGAGGTTGTGCGTGAGACACGGTTCGTAGGTGGATGGGGTTTGTTGGAAATTGAGGGGGCAAGGGTGTGGTTTGGCCGTTTGGGGTGTTGGGGTGTGTTTGGGGTATCTGTGGGTGGGTTGGGGGTTGTGGGATCAAGGGTGTGGGGGCGGAATGAAGGGGAGAGTTGTCTCGTGTGGCCGAGGGGAAAGTGGGGGGAGGTTGTGGGGAACTGGGTGGGTAATGGCGGCGAGGATAGCGAGCGTGGTGGGGGGGGGGGGGCGTATTGAATAGGGGGGCAGAGGTAGGGAAAGGGGGCGTTTGTTGATGTGATGGGCAAGCAAGGGAAGACGAGACCGGCTGAAGCGAGAAGGGGGCAGGTGTTTATTGTCGTAGAGTGTGGGGTCTGGGAGGTGGGGTTCTGGAGTGGCCATGAACTATGGCGTGGACCCGAGACGGCAAAGGCACGGGGAGAAAAGGGGGAGGCGGCAGGGCAAGCCGGGCCTGTAGAGGGATCAGCCCAGAGAGGGGGGGCAGGGGAAAGCGGAGGTGGCCGGCGGGACAAAAAAACCAGTGGCGGGGGGGGGGGGAGAGACAGAAAGGCAGGAAAGTAAGCGGAAAAGAGGCAGGGTGTGGGGGGTGCGTGGTGGTGGGGGGGTGGGTTGGTTGGGGGTCGGGGTGGGTGGGGTGGCCCGGACACATTCATTTTCCGCCTGAGCCAGGCGAACGGTGGTGTGTGTGGGGACGAAGAATGGGGGGGGCCGTGGGTAGAGTGTTGTACAAAAAGCTGTTCAACGAGTCAATGTGGGCTAGAAGACACAAGGAAAGCGCGCAGGCGCAAAGGTTCACGAGGGAGAGGAGTGGTGGACAGCAGAGAGCGAAGTATCGTCACTGAATTGCGATGAAAGAAAAAATCGAAAAAAAAACGGAAGCGGGGGAGTGGGGAGACAGTGGACGCAGCACGCGTGCAGGGTACTGCAAACAGTTCCACAAAGTATCTAGAAACTAGACGGACCTGGTGAGGATGTCGGAGCTCGGCGGGCAAACACAGCCACTGGGCACCGGGCGCGGGGCGGCCATTGAATAGTTCGCTTCTGCCCAGGGGGTCACGGAAATCCAAGCGGCGTCAGCGTCTCACGCTCGGTTGCCATGGCATTCAGCGGGCCAGTGGGTGCAGTGGGGTCGCGGGGTTGTGTTCTGATGTAGGAATATCTGGTTGGGGCTGTCATGTGGGTGGGTGGGCGGGCTGTCTCTGTGGGGTCAGGTTGGTTGAAAACGTGGTGCACCTCCTAGGTCGGGGTGTCGCGAGGGACCGCGTTGACTCTCGTCGAGCCCCCCGGTGGGCGTCCACCACAGGTGGTGGGGGCATTCTATGGGTGGCGGTCGCCGGGCCTGTTGGGGGTGGGGGGGGGTGGGGGAGGGTGTTGGGGGGGGGAGTGGAGTTGGGCTAGGGGGTGGGGGGGGTGGGGGGGGGGCCCTCAGCCAGTGCACTGGAGAAAATTGGCGTCCAGATAACGCGAAGATTGATGGCTGGGTGACTCTGGCGTAGGGGGGGGGTGGGGGGGTCGGTGGACTTGTGGGGTACGAATGGCGCGCCGTGTTGGGAGTGCCTCAGTCGAGATTCTCAGAGTACAAGTTTATAATATACACATAGACTTCAGGCGCGGTCCTAACCGTTGGCGAGCAGTGGGACGCGGCGTCTGGGAAGTAGGGCCGTTTGTCTTCGCCGGATGGGAGATTGGTGACCCTTTGGGTGTTATAGCGTGTTAGGCATACTATCACGCGGAGACACTGTTGCGTGCCAAAAGGACAGGTACATTACAGTGCAAATAAACAGTAATAACCGTAGCAGTATAATTAGTATTACAGGCGGGGTTGTATGACAACAAGGTTTTGGGGGGGTGACGTTGTTGGGGGGGGGGGCGTGACGGTTCGTAGCGCTAGCGCTAGCGAGTTAGCCCAGCTCTGGACCACGGAGGCAAGAACAGCTGGATGCAGGATGAGAGAGAGATGCTGTGATCAACTGATGCTGAGGTCAGAGATGCTGTCAATTCAGCTATGCACCAAAATAAATGCATAAAGAAATGAATATAAAGACAGGAGGATAGTTTCGATATTTAGTGGTGTTGACCCAATGAGAAAAAAAAACATAAAAATGTGGTTAAGTAGAACGAAAACGTGGAGCTCAAAAACTGAAAAGTAAAACGATGTAGAAATCCAATATTACAAGTTTGAGTTCGAATTCGCTTGTGCCATTGTGTGATATTATGGGGGGGGGCACTAAGAAAAACAGAAGAAACTCCACAGCATCAATATAAATAAATGAAATGCTTAGATGCACAGAGACCGAGGATGTGTGGGGTAGATGTTGTAGACAAGAATGGTTTGCAAAAAAAACCACCAGACACAATACTACAATGCAGAATGCAAACAGTTACAATCACAATTCAACAAAGAACTGGGCTAACTCGCTGTTTAGGGCATCCGTTGTAGAACCGAATAGCGGTGGGCTGGTACGATGGTTGAGCCGATAGTGGCAGCAAACAAAGGACAAGGGCAGGAGTTGAGCCGAACAGAACCTGAATTACGAATTGCAAAAATAAGATTGATTAAAACATCAAAAAGCTCCGATTTTTTTGTGTTTAGCGTATAGTGAAAAGTAATATGGTGGTTATAAGATCCACTCAGATTGGTAGTGCAAAGGGGTTAGTGGGTACGGAACCCATTGGTTTTTTAAATTTCTCCCATTGTAGGTGTGGAGGGCAAACATTTGAATGGTGGGAGTATGAAAAAGTAGGCGAAAGTCCAAAACGCAAGGGGTTTATCGGTGGATAACGAGCTTACTGCCGTTCACAAGTTTGGACAGTTTTTTAAGAAGAATTAGACTTTTATTCCAGCGGACACTTCAGAAACCTATAGTTACAAAAATTTCTATTTTCAAATAAATGCGGTTCTGGTTGCCGCAAGAAGCCTGAAGAAAAAAATGTAAACAGTGTTTCACAAAAATATTAAGCGCAGCACACAACTGTGTTTTAACGAGCATCAAAAATGTTTCTTGAGCAGCAAATCAGCATACTAGAATGATTTCTGAAGGATCATGAGAAGCTGATAGGAAAAATTACATTTTAAATATTTTAAAATAGAGAACAGTTATTTAAAAATGTACTAATATTTCACAATATTGCATTTTTTTCAGTATTTTTGATCAAATAAACACAGACTTGCTCAGCATAAGAGACTTTTTTCAAAAACACAAAAAATTCTTACTATCCAAAATCGTGAATGGTATCTTTTGACCTTTGACCTAAGAGTGATTAAGAACATTTTCAGCTTTTTTCTGAGTATCTATCAAAACAAAATGCTCAAAGGTTGCATAGGCCATATAAATGTGATACATAATGCCTGAATGTTTTTTTTTAACTAAGTTTCTGTCAATGTGAACATTTATTTTTATTTTTAATATTTATTTTTTTCTTAAAATAGTAAATTAATCAAACTATAACATCAAGCTAATGAAAGCCTGGAAATTGTTGCAAACAAAAAAATTAAATCTCTTTGTATACAATAAGTACAGTGGGTACGGAAGGTATTCAGACCCCCTTAAATTTTTCCACTCTTTGTTATATTGCAGCCATTTGCTAAATCATTTAAGTTAATTTTTTTTCTCATTAATGTACACACAGCACCCCATCTTGACAGAAAAACAGAATTGTTGACATTTTTGCAGATTGATTATAAAAGAAAAACTGAAATATCCCATGGTCCTAAGTATTCAGACCCTTTGCTCAGTATTTAGTAAAGCACCCTTTTGATGCTAATACAGCCATGAGTCTTTTGGGAAAGATGCAACAAGTTTTTCACACCTAGATTTGGGGATCCTCTACCATTCCTCCTTGCAGATCCTCTCCAGTTTTGTCAGGTTGAATGGTAAACGTTGGTGTAGCAAGGACATGGGGTTTTAGATTTGGCGTCGGAGTGCCAGAGTATTCAATTGGGTTTAAGTCAGGGCTCTGGCTGGGTCATTCAAGAACGGTCACAGAGTTGTTGTGAAGCCACTCATTTGTTATTTTAGTTGTGTGCTTTGGGTCATTGTCTTGTTGGAAGGTGAACCTTCGGCCCAGTCTGAGGTTCTGATCACTCTGGAGAAGGTTTTCGTCCAGGTATCCCTGTACATTGGCCGCATTCATCTATCCCTCGATTGCAACCAGTCGTCCTGTTCCTGCAGCTGCAAAACACCCCCACAGCATGATGCTGCAACCACCATGCTTCACTGTTGGGACTGTATAGGACAGGTGATGAGCAGTGCCTGGTTTCCTCCACACATACCGCTTAGAATTAAGGCCAAAATGTTTTATCTTGGTCTCATCAGACCAGAGAAATCTTATTTCTCACCATCTTGGAGTCCTTCAGGTGTTTTTTAGCAAACTCCATTTGTGTCTTGCACTGAGGAGAGGCTTCCTTCGGGCCACTCTGCCATAAAGCCCCGACTGTGGAGGGCTGCAGTGATGGTTGACTTTCTACACCTTTCTCCCATCTCCCGACTGCATCTCTCTGGAGCTCAGCCACAGTGATCTTTGGGTTCTTCTTTACCTCTCAAACCAAGGCTCTTCTCCCCCGATAGCTAAATTTGGCCGGAACGGCCAGCTCTAGGAAGGGTTCTGGCCGTCCCAAACGTCTTCCATTTAAGGATTATGGAGGCCACTGTGCTCTTAGGAATCTTAAGTGCAGCAGAATTTTTTTTTTTTGTAACCTTGGCCAGATCTGTGCTTGCCACAATTCTGTCTCTGAGCTCTTCAAGCAGTTCCTTTGACCTCATGATTCTCATTTGCTCTGACATGCCCTGTGAGCTGTAAGGTCTTATATAGCCAGGTGTGTGGCTTTCCTAATCAAGTAAAATCAGTAAAATCAAACACAGCTGGACTCAAATTAAAGTGTAGAACCATCTCAAGGATGATCATAAGAAATGGACAGCACCTGAGTTAAAAATATGAGTGTCACAGCAAAGGGTCTAAATATTAGGACCATGTGATTTTCACTTTTTCTTTTTTAATAAATCGCAAAAATTTCCACAATTCTGTGTTTTTCTGTCAATATGTGGTGCTGTGTGTACATTAATGAGAAAAAAAAATTTACTTTTTGATTTTAGCAAATGGCTGCAATATACAAAGAGTGAAAAATTTAAGGGGGTCTGAGTACTTTCCGTACCCACTGTATATATTACCATATATACATATATACATACATACATACAGGTGCATCTAAAAAAAAAATTGAATATCGTGAAAAAGTTCATTTTTTAGTATTCCACTCAAATTGAATTGAATTGGTGGGTTTTTGTTAAATGTGAGCAATTAATCATCACAATTAAAAGAACCAAAGTTTTTAACTACTTCAGTCTGTGTGCATTGATTTATTTAATACACGAGTTTCACAATTTTGAGTTGAATTACTGAAATAAATTAACTTTTCCACGACATTCTAATTTAGAGATGCACCTGTACATATGTGTGTGTGTTGTGTGTGTTTGTGTGTGTGTGTATATATAGTATATATATATATATCTCTAGGTATATATCAATATAATACTAATATCTTATATTGACTTACATAAAATCGACTGCCTTTTTTAAAATTTCATCTCTGCACACTGTTTTGAGGTGCATTCTGGATGCTTTTGAATTAAAATAGTAGTTTTGTAAAGAAAATGATATACAGTATACAGTGGGTACGGAAAGTATTCAGACCCCCTTACATTTTTTCACTCTTTGTTATATTGCAGCCATTTGTTAAAATCATTTGTTAATTTTTTTTTCCTCATTAATGTCCACACAGCACCCCATATTGACAGAAAAAACAGAATTGTTGCATTTTTGCAGATTTATTAAAAAGAAAAACTGAAATATCACATTTTCCTAAGTATTCAGACCCTTTGCTGTGACACTCTATATTTAACTCAGGTGCTGTCCATTTTTTTCTGATCATCCTTGAGATGGTTCTACAATTTCATTTGAGTCCAGCTGTGTTTGATGATACTGATTGGACTTGATTAAGAAAGCCACACACCGTCTATATAAGACCTTCAGCTCACAGTGCATGTCAGAGCAAATGAGAATCATGAGGTCAAAGGAATTGCCTGAAGAGCTCAGAGACAGAATTGTGGCAAGGCACAGATCTGGGCAAGGTTTACAAAAAAATTTCTGCTGCACTTAAGGTTCCTAAGAGCACAGTGGCCTCATAATCCTTAAATGGAAGACGTTTGGGTTGACCAGAACCCTTCCTAGAGCTGGCCCGTCGAGTTATCGGGGGAGAAGAGCTTTGGTGAGAGAGGTAAAGAAGAATCCAAAGATCACTGTGGCTGTGCTCCAGAGATGCAGTTGGGAGATGGGAGTAAGTTGTAGAAAGTCAACCATCACTGAAGCCCTCCACCAGTCGGGGCTTTATGGCAGAGTGGCCCCGACGGAAGCCTCTCCTCAGTGCAAGACACATTAAAGCCCGCATGGAGGACTCCAAGATGGTGATAAATAAGATTCTCTGGCCTGATGAGACCAAGATAGAACTTTTTGGCCTAATTCTAAGCGGTATGTGTGGATTAAACCAGGCACTGCTCATCACCTGTCCAATCCAGTCCCAACAGTGAAGCACGGTGGTGGAAGCATCATGCTGTGGGTGTGTTTTTCAGCTGCAGGGACAGGACGACTGGTTGCACTCGAGGGAAAGATGAATGCGGCCAAGTACAGGGATATCCTGGACGGAAACCTTCTCCAGATTGCTCAGGACCTCAGACTGGGCCGAAGTTTACCTTCCAACAAGACAATGACCCTAAGCACACAGCTAAAATAACGAAGGATGGCTTCACAACAACTCTGTTACTGTTCTTGAATGGCCCCGCCAGAGCCCTGACTTAAACCCAATTGAGCATCTCTGGAGAGACCTAAAAATGGCTGTCCACCAACGTTTACCATCCAACCTGACAGAACTGGAGAGGATCTGCAAGGAGGAATGGCAGAGGATCCCCAAATCCAGGTGTGAAAAACTTGTTGCATCTTTCCCAAAAAGACTCATGGCTGTATTAGATCAAAAGGGTGCTTCTACTAAATACTGAGCAAAGGGTCTGAATACTTAGGACCATGTGATATTTCAGTTTTTCTTTTTTAATAAATCTGCAAAAATGTCAACAATTCTGTGTTTTTCTGTCAATATGGTGTGCTGTGTGTACATTAATGAGGAAAAAAAATAACTTAAATGATTTTAGCAAATGGCTGCAATATAACAAAAAGTGAAAAATTTAAGGGGGTCTGAATACTTTCCGTACCCACTGTATGCACAATATGTTTGTCTACACAACTAATTTCAAGAAGAAGCCTTCTGATTTTTAAGATCACAAGAAACAAATCAGATTGAAATCAGTCAAATGTGTCCAAACTTTAGACTGGTATAGTGTACATAATTTTAGAATGGTATACTGTACATCATTTTCAAAATAAGATATTTTGAAGATTTTTCTCCTTTTAATGCTGAGCTTTAATACATATTTGACCTTTAAACTACTGTGGGGTCACATCGAAATATAACACAAAGCTAGTACAATACCATCTGCTCTCATTAAGGCCACATACATGCATTTACAATATGCAACCTGCGTTTTTGTCTTTTCGTGCAATTAAATATATCCACTTTGTTCTGATTGATTTGAGATCACTGTCACCGTTTGATCGCAAGATCATGGCCTTCGACAGACCCTTCACTAGGTCTCCATCAGCACCTGTGGAACCACATGCGGTGAGGCTTTCAGAGCGAGATATGAGCACTCGTTGCGGTTTGACAGGCTTGGTGCAACAGTTAAACCGTAATGGAGCATTGTCAATAGCAACCTGGTCAACTGGTCACAATGGCTCTGTAGGTCTGGTTCTCCTCTCATCTCGCAAACCACTCTGCATCTGAGAGAGGCCACGTGTAAAAATAGATGAGCTTGATAGGACTTGAGACGCGTTATCTCACGCACACACATGTATGTGCGGTCAAACCTCCTACATGGCTTCAGCGCTGCCCACCGAGTTTTGATAGCCTAAACGCAGGGGCCACCATGAGGGGAAACCTTTGATTTGAGACGTTAAAAGGGTCATGACATGAAATGAGGAAGATTGGGCCACTTTGGGCCTTGATATGGTCTTACAGCAGGTGAATGAATGCTAATTAAGCTGCAGTGTCTTTGGCTGCCACTAGATGGAGCGCTAGTTGAAGGGCATTGAAATGGCCTAAAACAGCAGCATTTGTGTTAAGTGATCCAATTAAAAAAAATATTAATAATAAAATAAACATTAGATATTCCATATGTCCTCACTGTAGTTATCTGAGAGATATGTCTTCCTTTGCACTTTGTACGGGCTGATGGGCCGGTCTTCTTCACACCCAATGCTGTTCTCAGACACTTAGCGCTAGTAAACTTCCTGGCTTAAGTTAATGTTTGTGCAATATCGCTGATAGCGTAAAGTTTTATATATATTATATATATATATATATTACTATATATATATATATATATATATAATCTATATAAAAATGAGAAGTGAAAACTATAGATGACACAGATTACGGCAATAATAAAACAGCATCATCTCACTTTTCAATCCCTGCAGGAACCCTTTGCATTTGACATGCTATAGAATATGCCCACACAATGGCTCGAAACATATCAGCCTGTAGGAAATACACGAGGACAATATTTTGGTGGGAAAAAAAATAGAATTATACTGTATATAATATGTACACACACACACATATAGAAGTTGACAATGCTCTCCATGTCGTTCTCTTTTTTTTATGACTGTCTTAACAGTGCACTTTGTGATTATTAATTTTTACTATTCTTCTTATAAAAATATAATTACCAGTCAATAGTTTAGGCGCACTAGGCTGCAATTGTTTCCTCCCTAATTTATGCTTAAATATTTTGTTATAGACATACATTTTGCATACTTTTGAATTTCATCACTTATGTATGTGTTTGATTTAGGACACTCCCCATTGTCTCATGTCTGAGGGGAAAATCTGAGGGAAATCCCTTTGGAATTGTTGTTTATGTTTATTTCTGTTTAGGGAAAGCACCTTTTTATAATTTTTTCCCCCTTACTTCTAATGCTATTTCAAGCAGTTATGCAATGGATAAAATTCTCTCCCAGAGCTTAAATGATTACGTTACACAGGACCATTTCATCTGTACTCAAAAAAAGATTTTTCAGTTGAGTGAATTAAAATGAGCTAAAGTAATATGATTTAACATTTTGTAACCACTTGACTGACCCTTGGCAGGGAGTTTGATTGACAGGTGATCTGACCAATCATAATGCCGAATCTGTCGTTTTTGTCCGACAAACAAACCAGACAGGAGAGTAGATAAACTTTGGTGGACTTGAACTTGAAAATGGTGGTTATGATGTCTTTCCTCGGTTGAAACAAGATACCTTCTGATGTTCATTCATGTTTATTTTAGAGGTGTAACGATTCACTCGTTTTCTTGATGCATCGATTACAAACCATGACGATGCATATGCATCGATCTTGAAACATGATTTTTGAATCGTGAATCGTCGATTTCGGACAGTAATTGATTTAAAATGCTAAGAATCGAATTAATTGCGATTTCTATAGTGATTAAATGCTTTCAAAATATATACACATTAAATTACTACAAGCACAAATTAATGGAGACCTTGAACAGTGTTCGTGCCCTCGCATCTCTCCTTCACGCGTTCCACTATTTACAGCCTGTGACTGTCACAAGATTGCGCTCACCCAACCACCCCCACACCCCGCCGCAGTTTTCGTCTCACGCTCAAAGAACTTAAGACGTGCCAGGAAATGCCTAATATGGACAAAGGCATATATCCCTGCAGCTAAGTTAAATAAAAAGCAGAATGAACTGGTGAAACATTAAGACAATAAACACAATAAATAAATAATGTATGAATGATGCAGTGCTAATTGACATATCATTTATTACCGTACAGAAACTATAAAGTATATTTTCTACTTTATTCTGTGCAGAAAATTTAAATAATTGTTTGTAGTATATAAAACATTCATAAAAATTGCCATTAGGAAAAAAATATAGATTACAAATGATTGATTATTGTCCAGCACTGTATTTGATTTTGATTCAAGTAAGAATGAGTATAATTCTAAAAATAATCTTGGAATATATATATAATATCTATATAATATTATATATATCTATATTGTATATATAATACTTTTCATAGGTTAAGTAAAATTATTGTATTTGACATTTCTGTCACTTCTGAAATGATGGCTACACCCCTGGTGTGACAAAATGTTAGCCTATACATAATACTTTTAAAATTCTTTTTTAAAGTCTTGGCTTACATAAATTTCTACATACGCCATGTCATGCCATAGCATCATTTAAACTAGCATCTAACAATGGACAAACGTGTTTTGTTTTGTTTTTTTTCTCTAACCTATGGTTCTCTAACCATAAAGGCTGCTGTGTAATTTGCCCCCTGACTAAGCATTTAAAGAATATAGGGGAAGCATTTAAATAATCCTGTGAATGCACTTAAAGAATGCGAAATCGAATCGTGAATCAAATTGAATCGTTCTGAATTTGCAAAAATCATTCTTTAATCGAAGAATAGAATCGAAAACCTATGAATTGTGAATCGAATCAATTCGCTGTCTACCCAAAGATTCACAGCCCTATTTTTATTTAGTGCTAAACTAGTAACCGGAAGAGATGATCGGTTCAAGTGCCGCTTGAACTGAGGCAATACAGTGATCTTTCACAACACATTAAAGAGCCACAAAACGGTATTTATTATTTGGATATGACTTGTCTGTCAGCGTGTTGTCAGTGTCCTCTTTGCCAAATTCCCGTTAAAGGGGTCACAGGATGCCCATTTTCCACAAGTTGATATGATTCTTTGGGGTCTTAATGAAAAGTCTGTAGCATAGTTTGGTTCAAATTTGTCAATGGTAGTGTTAAAAGCACAATATTTTTTACCTTGTTAAAAACAACTCTTTTCAGATCAAGCCGTTTTTGTAGCATTTCCTTTAAATGTTAATGAGCTCTGACCCCGCCCCTCTCTTCCAAGCTGCAAGAGAGACTGTTTACTTTAGCGAGTTCACACTGCATGATTTTCAGACGTGCATCACTGTTGGTTTCACACTGCGTGACTATCTGGGGTATCATTCAGTTGCTGCTGTGTTCACATTGCACGATGGGTCGGCGACAGGGGGTTTCACACTGCAGGGCTTCACAATATGAAGAATTGCCGACAGCTCTGTCTGGTGCAGGGTTGCCAGGTTTTCGCTACAAAAACTGCCCAATTACTACTCAAAACTAGCCTGAAAATAGCCCAATTGCTTTCGGGGGGTAAAATAAATTTTTTTTGGTGGGGTTCTCCTGGTACAATTCACATTCCAGGGCCCGAATATCACGTTATTGGTGTCGCTTCAACCTGCTGACATAAAAATCAACCGGCGGCAATCGCAACATTTCGGATTTGGCAACACTGGTCCGCAAACTACGTTTCATATAATTCCTCCCCGAACTTCCCGCTGCCCTGTATCTTGGTCTCTAATTGGCTGTAGGTCATCGCCGATGTGTTTTTCAGTCAGAACTCATTTCACACAACATGATTGTGAATCGCCAACAGCTCCAGATATTTAGCATGACAAATATTTCACGTGCGTTGGCGACGCATCTGCGATTTCCCGTCAGATCCGTGTCTTTGATACTTCACACTGCGTGATTGTCACTCGCGTGAACCAGCACCGATTTGCCTCCGATTTCGGGCATTTTTCAGCGATTTCGCAAAACATGTCGGCGAGTGAAAAATCGGGCTAAAACCGTGCAGTGTGAACTCGGCATTAGCCGCATTCATTGTGAAACTTGCTAATTAGCACATTATTAGGAAAGGCGATTTGCTAAGATTCATTACAAAATATTATACTCACTACTTCTGTAGATGAGGCTGGATCATGAAAGATTTGCACGAACATAGACGCATTTATGTAGCTCGGGGGCGCATTCCCTTCAGAAACAGTGTAATCCACTGTGTCTTCAGTGGCTCATGTGTCAGGAGTAAATGACGACTGATATGTTAATTATTACATCCAACAACAGAACACTTCAATCGGTTATGTGTCATTCTTGTCTACATCTGCTCCGGTGGTGAAACAATGGCGGACTGATGACAGCTCATTCAGGGCGGGTCTAAGGTATGACGTCAGTTCAGTCTGTGCTGAAACTTCTTTTTCAGGCTAGACCAGTCAGTGTGCATGCCCAGTACTGAGCTCACGTCTCAGAACGCTGACTGTTTCTATAGCGACCGGGACTTCTGACGGCAGCTGCAGTGACTGATTACTGATTGGCTCTTTTACTCAGAAGGCGGGCTTCGTTCGATAGAGCGGCCATATTGAATGTTGAATATTTCCCCATTCAAAACTATACGAGTGAAACGTCTTGGGTATTCTACAGTCTTTGTCTTTGCTCCGCAATGTATTTTTCACTGCGTGAGAACATGATGTGTGGTGTGAGAGTGCAACGGTACACAGCAGAGAGTACAACGCAACAGTAACGTAGCAACAGTAACTAAGGGGGGCAGGTCTTTGCGAAGGGTCAATTTCATTGTGTTCACGCTACCATATTTAAAATGGAAGTTTACTTAATTTGTGTTAAAACTACATGAATCATTTTTGTTGATGTCAGCTGGACAGTAGATCTGTAGTTCCCAGCCTGCTTCACAAGGGACTGCATTTGGAGAGTAAATTCAGGTATTAAATGTTACTTTGTGTTTTTCAGTAAAAGGAAATACATGTTAAGTGAAGTGACTTGTAGCCATACTCTGAATTTGTGCTTTGCATTTAACCCATCCAAGTGCACACACACCGTGAACACACACCCAGAGCAGTGGGTGTGTTTAATTAAACCTTTCTTCAAATAAATTAAGTAAGGGTAATCAATTCATTTTTTGAGTGTGTGAATACATGGAACAAAGTCCTAATACAGAATGATGTGGGGCTGCATGAACAAAACTGTACAGTCACTAAACCTTAAAGCACTGGGGCAATACAATCAATAAAATGAAGGAGGAGTTACAGTCAGAAATTTTTAGTGGGATTTTGGGGATTTTTGATCATCCGCTATGCAAAAAACAGTCTGATTGGTTAGAAAAGCAACCTGAGTCAGAACTGAAGGCTTAATGATGCAATGCACTTAACTTAACCTTTCATTTGCAATGCGATAAACAAAGTTTGTTTAACAAACTATAAATAATATAAACTATGTTTTTATCAACCAAAAAATACAATAAATATGCAAAATAGCCTTTTTATTGGTGAGATGACATCTGAATATTTATATTTTTTCCCTTCATTTTCTCCTGTCAAATCCCAGAAGGGTTAATGAAAGAGACATGATGCTAACATACTGTTTTGAGATTTATGGATGCTTTATGGACTTAGGAGGTTACATGAATGAAAATGTAATTTACCTGGGTGAAAGGAAGAGGATGTAATGTGAACCATGGATCTGCTATCAAGGAAGTAAAATGAAACGCTTCAGTAAGCAGAATAGGTACTTTGTGGGTGAATCTTCACAGTATTTACTGCTCATTTAACACTTCATTTAATTGTTTTCATTTAACTAGATCTTTAGTAATGTTTTACTACCTCTAATGCAAATGCATCATTGCAATGCATACATACATATTGTTTTTAGCTAATCAAATTTTGTAGCTATAGCAAAATGGTTCGAGCATTGTGAAATGCAAAATATGAATTTGTCAACACCAGTAGCATTATTTTAATAGCCTATTATTTAATTATTTTTAAAAGGTGAGTCTGAGAGTCAATTAAAAAACTGTAGTCTTAATTCATTCTTAATCACAACTGAACACTAGATTTGTCAGTGTTTATAATAAATATTTGATGTGGCATTTTGTGTATCAGATTCGGACAGACACAGATTTTGTGAGAATATAGAAGAAAGAAGTTGCACCAAAAAAATAATACAATAATACATAGCCTACTTGAAAGTGTTAACACATCTAAATAATCCAAGTAACATCTATATTCGGTATAAACCCTTTTCAGTTCACAAACCGCATGCAAGATTCTTCTTTATCAACTGTGGGTCCAAAATATGAATCATACAGACAAGCATAATGTAGAAAATTAAACTTTTGAATGTCATGAGAGCTTGAACCATGTTTTTAACCATTCAGATGATTTCAGTTGGGAAGTCCAGGTCAACAGCCGCTTTGATGAGTCGTCGCGCTGCACATCTTTCCAATGTTTCCACTGGTCACTGAATAATATTTACTAAAAATATTGTTCTAAATGGGTTGTTGCCATCGTGCGAAGATAAAAAAATACCCCATAACCTTTCTTTCCCATAACAGTTTCAGCGAGCATCAAACGATTTATTAGTTCTTGTTGTGGTCATGCAGGTTTGAGGGTTTAATTTCCCTCACAGTAATGAAAGGTTTACACAGTTAATGTTATAAATGAGATGTATGACAGACAGCTTATGTTTCCTATAATGTGGTTTTCGTGATGTCAGTTTGGATTCACGAATATTATAGTATAGCATATCATACTGGCAGATATGTCAACTTCCCAAAAGTGTTTCATGTCAACTACTGTAATAAAATTAATTTTGTTTCTTTGAAGACAAAAAATGACAAAACATTTCAGGATAACGTACTTCCGTTCGTTCGAATTTTTATGAATAGCCTACAAATAAAATTTATTATCATTTATAAAATTCAAAAAGTACAAATGCCTTTTACCAAATTTCTCAGATGTTCACAAGCTTACATTAGGCATTGATTACAAATAGAAAGGAAACTTTTATTCAATAGACTACTTTCTATCCACCAACCACCGTGGCATGGGCAAATTAAAACCAGGTTTGTCCTTATGAATCATTTGTGTAGATCCTAGTGGTTAGAGTACGGTTACTGGGGGTGTGAAAATAGGCTGGTTTGTGCATCTTGTGTGTTTCATTCAGTCTGTTTCTTTATTTGCTTTGGTTTATCATAAATGTGCTGCTCCTGAATGTTCTGTTTGTACATGGGTTTAGAAATTTGGCCGTTGATATAGTGAGTGGAAGTAGAGTGCTTTCATCAGTCACAGTCTCAACCAACACTATTTTCACTTATAACAAAAGATAGGGCTACAATGTTGTTCTGTCAGTGAACCACACAGTCTTTGCTATGTAGAAACATTTGTGGGCAAGAGCATCTCCCTCTGGCCAAACACTATAACTGACTGATTTCAAACGATTCAAATGAACTGACTGATCCTTAACAAATAATTGATTTTAAGTACAAATAAATAATAATGCCACACAAATATATATATTTTTAGAGTAAAATATCTAAACAGCCTTAAACTATACATTTCAATTTAAACGCCTGTTCTGGGAGTATGTACGTTTGGTGAGCAGGTACGAAATTCAGCGAAAAGGGCGGATGTGTCCGCCGTCTTCGTAAAAATCAATGAGTTTCTCAAGATGCCACAAGATTGCGCACCCTTGGTTGTAAAAACCGCTGAGATTTAACTTCTTGAAGAAATTGGATAACCTTTCACAGGTGAGAATGAGTTAAAGGGGTCATATGATGCGATTTCAATTTTTCCTTTCTCTTTGGAGTGTTACAAGCTCTTGGTGCATAAAGAAGATCTGTAAAGTTGCAAAGACTAAAGTCTCAAATCCAAAGAGATATTCTTTATTAAAGTTAAGTTAAAGTTACTTTCTTTGACCTTCCAAAAGAGGACGATATCTGCTTCGTCATGCCTGGAGCTGATCCGTGCTGGTTGCTGAGGAAATACAACAACTTTGCGCTGTGGATCGCCGGATCGGCTTTCACCGTGGACGAAGCGGAGTCCAGCCCGGGGTCATCACATGTGGTTGCCGCAAGCCCTCCGGACGCTCCTTCGTCGAATCCGCCGGCCGCGCCATTCTCAAGCCCGCGATTAACTGAGATGTCAGCTTTTAGTGATAATAAAGGAAGAGCGCTGCTCGCATTCTGCCATGCCAAACAATGCACGCAGCAGCCACTTGCTTTAGTTAAAAATAACAGTGGTTTGTGAATGTGAATGTTGATACTTAGCCTAAATAACAAATATTTAATCGGAAGTGTTTATGCTGGTATGTTGTGGAGCTTAGGAGATGTGTGATATACCCGGATGTGGAGCAGTTGAGTAAAGTGACAAGGCAGAGCTGATTGAACGGAGTGTGCACTTGGGGTACAGTAACCACCAGAAGCAGCTGAGTCAATTTAGATAAGTCAAAGTTCACACGAGAAACTGTGAAACTCTACAGTAAAGATGGATGCTTTACACAGCCTTCAGGAAGAAATCGGTGAGAGACTGTGTACATTGCCCAGAGAAAAATTAATTGAACTGAGCCAGTTCCTTGTAATTCATATAGAAGCAAATGTCACACGCCTTTCCCTTGTCAGTCTGCTAAGTAGTTATCTACTACGAAAGAAGCTAGAGGAACTTGAGGATGGAGGCATGGCGGAACTACTAAGCATAAATGAGAAATGGAGCGAAATGATGTTAACTGATGTAACGGTGAATGAGCAAAACCCCGCCCAGAGACAGCTAGGGGAAAGAGAAAATATAGTACAAAGACAAATAGGAGAAATGAAGCACACAATTGATTCGCTCCCTGCTGCGCAAACAAATTTGCCTGTTCCACAGACCACAAGATTTACACCAGCATCAGCAGACAGTGTAGCAGTTAACTCTTCGCTGCCGCCACAAACGATACCAGCTGTATGGCACAGGGAGTTTAAGATTTCTGGTTTTATCTGAGAGCCTGGCCAAAGAGATAGATTAACCTTTTCGAGTCTGGCATGTCAAATTGTAAGCGGACTGAATAAGGGTTACCAAGAACAAGAAATCGTTGATGCAGTTATTCAAGCCATTACACCAGGCCTTCAATTACGTAGCTACTTGGAAGGAAAGACAGATTTGACATTACCGATGTTGAGACGAATCCTTCGTTCCCATTACCAAGAAAAGAATGCAACGGAGTTATATAAACAGCTGACTGCAGAATCACAATGTTCAAAAGAAACACCCCAAAGTTTCCTCATACGTGTGTTTGACTTGAGGCAGAAAATTCTCTTTGCATCACAAGAAGACGAGTCAGGTTTAAAATATGACCCAGCCCTTGTACAGAATATGTTTCTTCATACTGTGTTAACAGGTCTACAAAATGACCGTATCCAAGGTGATCTCCAACCGTACCTGACAGACACCACAGTCACAGACGAGACGCTGTTGGAAAAGTTGAATGTAGCATGCTCCCACGAGGCTGAGAGACAGAGTAAAAGAAAGAGTGAACGATTTGCCAGTGTGAATGTCACTCAGTTAAGTGAACCAACTCCGCAGTCAAAAAGCAAGCAAAAGCAGCCAAAATTTGATTTGATGTCACAGTTGAAAAGTTTAAGTGAAGAAGTCATGCAGATAAAGGAATCAATGCAGCAACCCTCACCTCTGCAGCAACAATGCTTTGCTGTCAACAGTGATGTCTCACCTCTAAGATCAGTCCATCTCAGAAGGGAATCAGGTGCCACAAAATCAGGTCTTGAGGGCAAGTCAAAATGGAGGTGAACAACAGCAGTATCCATTTCAAGCGCCTCATTTCACACCACAACCATACCAACGACGGGTGAGTCCAATGCCAGCACAGTATGTCCAACCAACCCAACCATCTCATTACGCAGCTCAAAGGTTCTATCCACAGCAGTTTCACGCAGAGTCACAGCCATACCTAACAGCGCCACAGCCACAATATTTCCAACCTTACTGACAGCCACAGCCCTCAAGGCCAAGACAGTGTTTTCATTGTCAGCAAGCGAGATCGACGGAACTGTGCACCAATTGTTACTGCTGTGGCAGCAATGAACATTTTCTGGCTGGTTGCAAAGAAAGAGGTACCCGGTCACAGAGTAGAGTTCAGTTAAACGGGAATGGGTTGCCACCGCGGGACAGGGAGTAACCCAGCAATTGAAATTGTCCCCTCCACACCCAAAGCAGAGTATTGAAAGCATTTGATTACAGCCAGAGATCATCCCCTTTGAGTGTAATTTAATTTCTGAGTGTCAAGTCAACAAACATTTGCCTGTGACTTCCCTGGTCGGTAAACAATGCTTAGTGGCATGTTATCTGAACGGACACAAGACAGAGGCATTATGGGACACAGGATCCCAAGTGTGCATTGTAGATCGACTGTGGAAAGATCAGTACATACCTGGAGTAAAGGTACGAGATGTTTCCGACGCGACAGAGGCCACAGACAACTTGAATCTTGTCGCAGCCAATGGTTCCAGCATACCCTATGAAGGATGGGTTGAAATCACGTTCAACTTGGCTCCTCCTGCAAATAAAATGAAAGAATGAATCATTCCTGTACTCCTTCTAAAAGGCCAGCAGTTGTCCAAACCAATCATTGGTTACAACGTAATTGAGCAGGTAATGAAACAGACTGAAGCAAGTGGGCAGAGTAGTGGGCACAAAGTGCTCTTGAACAAGACTGTTAGATGCGCCTTTCCAAGTTTGAGGAGAAGTAAAATCCAAACATTCATTAACTTGGTGACAGCTGAGAGTTCAAGCGAGTATTTTGTTAAGGGGACAAAAGACCATGTCAATGTACCAAAACAAGCTATTATCCAAGTCAAGTGTCAAGTAAAAGCGCCATGTATGAAACAGGATAGTGTCGTGTTGTTTGAACCATCTGTCAATCCACAGTACCCTGATGGACTGGAACCCCTTGAAACACTCTTGACTCTGGAAAAGGGCAGCCGACCTGTGATCCAAATAAGTGTCCAGAATGTGACCGATTATGACATTCTCCTGGTGGGGAAGACTGAGCTTGGGACAGTACAAACAATAAAGTCAGTGCTACCAGCGACCGCGTCATCTTGTGTAACGACAGCCTGCGTTAATGAAAATGTGAAGCCAACAAATGAGTGTGAGGCTAACAGTGAAGGTGTGTGGAAC
This sequence comes from Sinocyclocheilus anophthalmus, assembly GCA_018155175.1. NCBI lineage: Eukaryota > Metazoa > Chordata > Actinopteri > Cypriniformes > Cyprinidae > Sinocyclocheilus > Sinocyclocheilus anophthalmus. The sequence continues at coordinate 751,259 of JADLZN010007875.1, read as the reverse complement.
CCACCTGTAGACGTGAATCATTTGTCCCTGGAACAGCAACAGAAAGTTAGACAAATGCTGCGAGAGGAATGTAATTCCTTTTCAAAATCAGATGAGGACATTGGGTGTGTCAAAGACCTAGAGTTGAGCATCAGTTTAACAGATCAGACACCTGTTGTGCGGATGTATACATCTGTTCCAAAGCCATTGTACCAAGAAATGAAAGACTATCTTCATGATTTGATCGCCCAGGGTTGAATCGAAAAATCTCATTCACCCTTACTCATCCCCAATTGCGTGTGTCAGGAAAAAAAGATGGTAGTCTGAGATTGTGTATTGATTACAGAGACCTCAACCGGAAAACAGTGCCTGACCGCCAACCAATTCCAAGAGTACAGGACATACTGGATGGCTTGGGAGGAAATAGATGTTTCTCTTTGTTAGACCAAGGGAAGGCGTATCATCAAGGCTTTATGTCACCAGAAAGCAGACCGTTGACCGCCTTTAGTACACCGTGGGGGTTATATGAATGGGTCCGTATCCCCTTCGGGCTCAGCAGTTCATGGAAGGATGCTTGGAAGGGCTAAGAGATGACATTTGTGTACCTTACCTGGATGACATCTTAGTCTTCACAAAATCCTTTGACGAGCATGTTGAGGCGGTGAGTAAAGTCTTACAGCGGTTGCGGTCGCATGGAGTGAAATTGAAGCCAAAAAAATGTGAGTTGTTCAAGGATGAGGTCCGCTACTTTGGAAGGTTAGTTTCGAAGGAAGGGAGCAGGATGGATCCAGCAGATACCGTAGCAGTGACAGCAATGAAGGACAAAAGACCCACCACAGTTGGAGAAGTGAGGAAGATCTTAGGCTTATTAAGTTACTACCGGCCTTACATTAAAGACTTCTCAAGGATTGCTTGCCCCCTGTATGATCTGCTGAAAAATGACAAAAACAAGGTACACACAAAAGGTAACTGGAAAAGAGGGACTTACCTCAAGAGTCATGTGGTTCCATCAAGTCAGCGGATTGAGTGGACGAAGCAACATCAGGAAACGCTCGAAAAACTGATTGATTGCCTAGTAAAGCCACCTGTGCTGGGGTTCCCAGACTTTGCCAAGTCCTTTGTACTGCACACCGACGTGTCAAACCTGTGACTGGGAGCTGTCCTGTATCAACATCAGGATGGAAAATTGAGAGTGATTGCCTATGAATCAAAAACATTGACAGCGGCAGAACAGAATTACCATATGCACAGTGGAAAATTGGAATTCTTGGCTCTCAAATGGGCTATCACAGAGAAATTTAGAGATTACCTTTACTATGCGCCCACATTTACAGTGTACAGTGACAATAATCCCCTTACCTACATTTTGACATCTGCCAAGTTGAATGCAACAAGCTGCCGATGGGTTGCAGAGCTTGCTGATTTCCACTCCACTATTCGGTATCGACCAGGGAAGGAAAACATTGACGCTGATGCATTATCCAGGCTGACCACAGTCTCAGAGAGAACCATGTCAGAGTACACAAAGGAGCTTTTGTCAGATTCTATAGGAGCCCTGATACAGGCAGTGGAAGTCCAGTCTGAATCGGGTATACAGTGGTCCTTCGTTGTAGCTTGCCAGATTTCACCGACTTGTGCAGAGACCAGTACAGCTTCAGCAAGACCCCTGTCAAATGAAGAGATCAGAAGAGCTCAAAGGGAAGACAAGGACATACAGTTAATTATTCATCACTTACAGTCAGGAGTAAAGCCTTCTCCTAAGCAGCTGAGATCAGCGGGTTCAGCAGCAAAAGGGTTGATGAGAGGGTGGGATAAGTTGATGCTGGATGAGGATGGTATTCTGCAAAGGAAAACAGCACAGAGAACTCAGCTTGTATTGCCGGCAGAATTCAGAAAAATTGCACTTGAGGAACTGCATGACAAAATGGGACACCAAGGTGTTGATCGGACCACAAGTTTGGTTAGAGACCGCTTCTTTTAGCCCCACATGCAACGAGATATTGAGCACTGTGTGTTGAGGACCTGCTCCTGTGTTAAGCAAAAGAAACCGTGCCGGGAGACGAGAGCACCCCTTAAGCCAATCACAACGACTTACCCATTTGAACTTGTCTCTGTGGACTTCCTTCACCTGGAAAAATGTAGAGGAGGATACGAATATATCCTTGTAATAGTCGATCATTTCACAAGATTCACACAGGCATATGTGACAACGTCAAAATCCGGCAAAACTGTTGCAGACAAACTCTTTAACGACTTTGCCCTCAAATTTGGATTCCCGTTGAGAATACACCATGATCAAGGGGGAGAGTTCGAAAATCAGCTGTTTGGACAACTGCAAAAGTACAGTGGGATCACTGGATCGAGGACTACTCCCTACCACCCCCAAGGGAATGGGCAAGTGGAGAGATTTAATCGAACGTTGTTACAGATGTTGAAAACACTCACTGAAAAACAGAAATCAAATTGGAAATTGATCTATGCCTACAATTGCACAAAAAGTGAAGTGACTGGTTTCTCCCCGTTTCATCTCTTGTTTGGCCGTTCCCCAAGACTTCCCATTGATGTGCTCTTCGGGCTTGACACAGGCAGCCCGCCTATGAACAAAAGCGAGTACCTAGAGACTTGGAAACGAGGGATGCAAGAAGCACAGGAGATCGCTAGAGAGCATGTGAAAAAGGCAAGTGAGCGTAATAAAAGAAATTATGATCAAAAAGTGAGATACACCAACCTTGACTCAGGAAGTCGAGTCCTTGTGAGAAATCTGACCCCGAGGGGAGGACCAGGTAAACTTTAGAACTATTGGGAAGAACAAGTTCATGTTGTTGTACGCCGAGTTGCAGAGGATGCGCCGATCTATGAGATAAAGCCTGAACAAGGAAAAGGGAGGTCACGAGTATTACATCGAAACCTGTTGATGCCATGCGATCACTTACCTCTCGAAGTCGATCCAACGCCGAGATCCAAATCAAAGCGGAGACAGCCACAGGAGAACTCCAGTGTACCAGCAAACTGAATGGAAGAAAGTGAGTTGGAAATGGAAAGTGACTCTTAGTATTATGTACCAGTTGAGCCTTGCCAGTTGAGAAAACAACAAAGTAGTTATGATCAGAGACAAGAGGAAGCAACAATACAACCTTCTTCCCCTGAGTTGCCTGCTCATCAGAATACATCAGATAATTCTGCATTACTCCAACTTGAACTAGAACAGTTACCTTCAGCTGAGGCCGAACAAGATGTTCCCATACCCGCTCATGTACCTGTGAAAGAGCACAGATCTGAACTGCTTGGAAATCAAATGGAAAATGAGCCAGTGAGTGTACGTGAAAATTTACCTGTGAAAGAACCAGAGGAAATGGAGTCAAGTGACAGACCTGTTGAGGTACAAAGAAAATACCAGTACTCAGGGAGGCAACGACGACCACCAAAGCAGTTCACGTATGATAGTCTAGGGACTCCCACCTGCTACAAAGTGCGAGTAACTGGTCCTGGGTATGATCCACACCTTCCTAACATGTGGACACCTACATTTACGCCTTGGGTGCCAATGCCGTTTCCTTACCAAAGACCCTCTTTTGTTTATTAAGCTTGAACTGAAGCTGAAATTGCAGTAACACACACACTAATTGTTCCTATGGACTGTGAAAAAAAAACTGGTTAAAGACAATGAACTGTTGCAGACATACACACTAATCACCCTGATAGACTGTGAAAGAAAAAAACAAAGGATCTTTGCATACACCTACACAAACTGGACTGTTTCTAGGCCAATGGGACATGGACTGTTTTGCAAGGCATATAAAAACACTGAGTGAACACTTTGGGAAAACATTTTTGAAACCTTTTTGCAGAGACTTTGAGTTATACCTTTTGCAATTTTTTTTATATGGCATTGGCCTGGGACTTAAGTGTTGTTGTGCATTGAAATGGACTTTCGTGTTCTCGTTTTTTGTCTTGGACACTGGATGAAACCCCTGAACTTGAATGTTTTAAAAAGGGGGCATAATCTCTTGCATTTGAGTCGAGAAAGACTATAATCAGTTGACTAGGACTGTTAGTAAATGTGAACTTGAAGTGTCATTATAGAGGAAAGATGACTGAAAAAAATAAGATGTGATATGTCACTGTGGCAAGAGTGTGTAAAAAGAAAAAAATTGTTTAACAGAAAACAATAGAATTTATTAGGACATTGGTAGATGTCGGGGCGACATCTTTTCCTATAGGGGAGAGTGTGATATATTGAATAGTGAATACAAGTTATGGTTAGGTGGTACATTGTCATTGAATCCATTTTATAAAATTGTTATTTTTCTAATATTGTTAAATAGTGTTTAATCTCCTATGTGCATTTATTGAATTAATTATTTTCGCTTGGCATACCTGCGTATGACGTCATCGCACACTTCAGTAGGTGGCGCGCCCGTGATGTGATTGATTCAGAGTAAACATGCCATTAAGGAAGCCATCACTGCAGCGCTCTCTTTCGTTTTTCTTTATTCATCTTTATTATACTTCTTTTTAGGAGTACTACAATATTACAGAACCATTTCCGTAAATTTCTTTGATGTACTGAAAAAAAATCGATATCAATTACTTTAATGTGGGCTTGGTGGGCGTAGCGGACAAAACATGAATGCGCGGGCGGGGTGGGACTAGATCGAATATTTCTCGGGAGGGTGGGGAGGGTCTTCTGGGTGAAGATACATCTTTATGGAGGCCATTTCCTATCCTGGTAGAGTAGACACAATGTCGGCTGTTTGTATCAGAGACGTAAGTACGCTTTTTATATTTAAGCACACGTTTTGGGCAGTGTAGCACGTAGAGTTGATGTTTTGTAATTTCTCCGTCATCAAAAGCAGCCATTGTTGTAGTTTATGCGGCGCGATATAACTCGTAAAATGACCGTACCAAGTTATTAACTCCATATTATGTCCCCACGGACTGCCACACCCGCCACCAGCACATCAGTCGATATACTGAGTTTCATTACCCGCGGGAATCATCGCTCCTGCCTGCCAGGGAATCATCACAGTATGGTGAAAGCATAACATTTCCGTCACACGTGAGTATCGGCAATCAGAACGCACCTTGCTTTTCAGACCGATGCGCTTTGTAAAAATCTATGCGTTTCAGAAAGGGGCATAGAGGAGAAACAATAATGTACAGTATGTGGAAAATAATTCGTTTTTTGAACCTTAAACCGCATAAACACATTTCATTACACCAAATACACACAAAAAAATTATTTTTAGCAACATCATATGACCCATTTAATTGTGGTTTTTATATTACCTCAATATTACAGGTTTTTAAACTATGGTAAATTTTTGATGTTGTGTTTGCTAACGCCTTTGTCTCGTATTATAGTTTTGCTGAAGACTGTTGCATATATTGATATTCATACATGCATGTAACTACGGTTTCAGATGCACAGTTAAGTTGCTCCTGAGTGTTCATGCCAAAGACTGTAAAAAAGATGGACGACACATCTCCACTTCCTTCCACTATGGAAAAGTGAAGCCAAAAAATGCCAGTGTGGCCGCTGTCATCTTGTGCCAATGACGTCATTTGGAGCCAGAGTCTGTGCGGTAGTGTTCATGGGGAGGAGCTACGCTATCAAAGTCCCACCCAAACTCCCCCCCCCAACAAGACACCCCACTTCCCTGATAGTAACATAGCCAGTCTATTTGCCGTTTGCCATCTTAGTATATCCTCAAGTCGGTATTTTGTTTAGAGTGTTTGCTCATCTGCAATATAGGGATCTATGGAAATAATGTTTGCACGCTGTCCGATGTCAATAGCTGTTTAGATAGTGTTTAAATATGTTTTATGATGTTTAGACTGTATTGTAGACATGACTGGACCAGGACACTTGCAACAGAGAGGCGCGATTGTTGTCACAGCAGATGTTCAGATGACACGATTTTAACAGACCATCGGGTAGATGGTACGGGTGCTTCTTGATATTTTCTCTCTACCAAACACCATGCCTTTGCTTGGTGAAGTCTGGCATAGTGTGCCGTACAGAATGGCGATCAGCGCTCCGGTAGAGCAAGGCTAGGGGGCATCTGTTTACGATCCTTTTTACGACCCATGGCCCACCCAACCGCACTGCCGAGCACAAAACTATCCGTCATTTACAGTTCGAACCTGGGAGATACATTTGACAGGAGCACGTTGTCCACATGTTTTGAAGAAACGTCAGATCATCTTGTGTATCAGTGGCGCTAGCAAATCCAGCTTGGCATGACTGAGACAGATCCACAGTCATATGCCCACATAATGTCTGTCGTATGCAAATATTGTCGCCAATGTGTGTCAGAAATTGTATGCGACTTGCGTTTGGTGTACGTTGATAGGATTCACCGGAGCTACAGAGCAGAGTTATCTCACTTTTATTTAAAGAGCTACATTTAAAAGTGCAGTTACATCGACTGTTTGAAAACCTTTTCCATCTGGACTGGTTTTCTAATTTCGCTCTTCCCCGCCTTCTTGGTATTCTTTCGGGGGCAGTAGCTAAAGTCCGAACTGTCCCAGGGGGGGGGGGTGAGCGCTCCCCACGTCTTGATGTATACCAATCCAGCACCAGCCTTCATCTAACACGAACCTGATATTGAAAATGATCCAGCGGCAGTACTTCTACCCGTAGGTGGCACCAATGTGTATTCTTGTCATCTTTTTTTTCATTCTGCCAAAATACAGTACAGTGGCCTCCTTAAACGAAACCTCAGAGAACAACCTGTGGATTGCAACCTGACTTCTTATTTCGCAGTTTCAGGACTTTGCGCATCCATGTTTTATCTTGTCGCTTGTGTCTTTAGACTTTTAAAAACAGAGACTAACTGCATTGACAGATAGTGGTGTACGAAGAACTTTCTGACGTCGAGTTTGGCGTTCTGGAACAAAGCAAGGGTTCGTTCCACGTTAAACATCCACCCTGTGGTGCACTCAGCCAAAACCTGTACCATATTCTCTATATTTACTAGTGCGTAAGATGCTAAATCTCATCATATGTGAGGAGAACATATTCCCCTTATTATCAAGTGTAAAGAGAATTACAACAAGCAAAAGAGGCAGAGAAAAGAACAAATTAAGTAGTGTTGCATAATGTTTTATTATTGTCATTTCCGTCACTTTTATTGTAATTTTTAACAAACTGCTTTAAGTGATTAATAATATTTTAAAAACCTTTGACATTTTATTACAAGGCAAGGTTAGTTTTTGTTGTTTTGTTTAAATAACAGAGAACTAAGTTGAATGCCATGGTGCAACTCACCAAAAATGTTACATTATTTACATTGAGCGGGTGAGCTTGCGGCAAACAATTGCAGATCGGACCCAAGGATGAACTCGCTTCGTCCCGGGAAAGAGATGTCGCGAGTACAGCCCTGTATGTCCCACAGCTGGTGGATCTTCGTAGCCCGGGATTTTCTCGCAATCCGAGGACCAGCAAGCTAGATCCAAGCTGATCAGTTGCATGACGTTAATACAAGGTAGGCCACATCGTGATGCCTCTCTTGCTGTTCAATAGCGCCACAATCCCCCCATCCGGGGGTTTCTTATGCTTTATGCTTTTTTCACACACAGACCCACCACCACAAGAATACATACACCACACCAGCGCCTTCAACGCTGGCCGCCTCCGGCAACAACACTAATTCCAGCCGAGAATTACACACTAGTTACGCCTTCTTTCTTTGCGTGAACATTTGGGCAGCGTTATGCAAATCTTCCCACATCGTGACGTAGACCTGTGGGGGCGTGTCTAGACGGTACGTCTTTTGTAGCATGTTGATTCTTAACTTTTATAAAGAATATCTCTTTGGATTTGAGCCTTTAGTCTGCAAACCTGTACAGATCTCTTTATGCACCACGAGCTTTAACACTCCCCCAAAGAGAAAAGGAAAAAATTGAAATCGCCCCCCCTCTATCGCATCATATGACCCCATTAAAGGAAATGTTTAAAAAAAATTCTTTTTTCTTTACTTTTTACCACATTGTTTATTAAATTTTAAACTTTTCTTGGTATATTTTTTCAAAAGTACATAAAATAAGCATCAATAAAAAGACACCACAGAACTTAGCATGTGTTTTAAACTATATTTTAAACAAAATTTCTTATGTTCCTATATGCCATTGACCCTAATAACTGTCAATAAAAACCTTACAATTTAACATAAAACCTAAAACCTTCTGACAATTTAAGTCCTTTTGTTTTTTTCCTCAGGCTATATATGAGAGATGGTTTACTAGGCTCTACACATTAACATATAGATCATCGTCTGTGCCTGGGAATTTCCACTGTCAAAGTTACTTGATTCACAAACCCATTTGATTGCATATAAGCAAGCATGATCGATGGCCACAGAATTTACATTAGATGACATGCAGCATCTATGCAAAAACTGATTCAAGAAACTTATCCCAGTGTAGAAATTTGGTTTCTCCTGTCTGTTTCAGGTTATTCTACAAACTGGACCATATTTATTATCACAAGACCATGTTTATTGGAGCATTATAGCATCATTAGTTCTTTCTATCTACAAACCCGATTCCAAAAAAGTTGGGACCCTGTACAAATTGTGAATAAAAACAGAATGCAATGATGTGGAAGTTTCAAATTTCAATATTTTATTCAGAATACAACATAGATGACATATCAAATGTTTAAACTGAGAAAATGTATAATTTTAAGGGAAAAATAAGTTGATTTTAAATTTCATGGCATCAACACATCTCAAAAAAAAGTTGAGACAAGGCCATGTTTACCACTGTGTGGCATCCCCTCTTCTTTTTATAACAGTCTGCAAACGTCTGGGGACTGAGGAGACAAGTTGCTCAAGTTTAGGAATAGGAATGTTGTCCCATTCTTGTCTAATACAGGCTTCTAGTTGCTCAACTGTCTTAGGTCTTCTTTGTCGCATCTTCCTCTTTATGATGTGCCAAATATTTTCTATGGGTGAAAGATTGGACGCGGGTGGCCTTTCAGTTACCCTCCCATCAGGAATCTTTTCTACGCAGCCAATGCTGTTGTGTTGATGAGTAGTTGGTCTGGCTTGTCATGTTGGCAAAGCAAGGTCTTCTGAACGAGATACGTCGATGGGAGCATATGTTTTGTCTAGACTCGGATATACCTTTCAGCAGTTGATGGTGCCTTTCACCGATGTGTAAGCTGCCAGCCCCGCATCTTTGGCAACCCCATACCATCAGAGGATGCAGGCTTCTGAAGATTCTGCCAGCCGCTGATAAGCAACTTGGGTCGGGTCGTGTCCCTTCTTTCAGTGCCGAGAACATCGGCTTCCATCGGATCACGTCCCCGGTTTTCCCCAAAAAGAACTATCAAAAATTCTGATGTCGATTCAGACCAACAACGCAGTGCAAGACTTTCGCCACGATGACGGCACGAGTCCACATTTGGTAAATGAGCATTTGGGACCCAGAAGAAAAAGACGGCTGCTCGCGCTTGTGGGATCACTGTTTGCTATGGACTCTTTTGGACCGTATAGCAGTTTTAGCCGGCCACCGGCAGAATGGGCACGGTGGATTGTGTCAACGACAAGTTTTCTGGAAGTATTTCTGAGCATGTTGTGATTGACATTCACAGTAGCCTTCGTATGTGAGGCCCCAAGTTGCAGGGCTGAAGGGCCGAAATCACGGGCAATTAAAGTATGGGTTTTACGGCCTGAGCATTACGCACAAGTGGAGCGCTGTTCAGCATCTCTGAATTCCTGGATGATGTAGTATGAGGCACTGTAGAGTGAGGGGTGAACAACTTCAAACTCTTTGCACATTTACCCTGAGAAAATCCTATTCTGATATGACCTACCATATTTTTCGCCGCAGCCATTGGGGGAATTGGTGTTCTTCTGGCCCATCTGGGTTCCGAGAGACACTGCACCCTATGCGAGGCTCTGTTTTAACCCCAATCAGGTTGCCATGTTGACCTAATAAGTGCACCCCTTCAAATTGGTCCTCCAGCTGTTCAGTATATGTACATTTAACTTTTCCGAACTTATTGCGACAGTCACTTTTGGAATCGTGTAGCTCTCATACATCCAACATCGAGCCAATACTTTGGCATTTGACATTTCAACACCATGTTCTGACACTTTCAACTTGATCCGGTTATCTATATTTCTCTTTGTGAAACTAAAATATAAGTTTCTTAGATTGACTTATTCCATTCTGTTTTATTCACAATTTGTACAGTGTCCCAACTTTTTTGGAATTGGGTTTGTATACTAGCTCATCTGTTTGTTTTCTCACCAAACCTCTTTTCCTTACAATTGTCATAAACTTGATGAACATATCTCCCTATCTATATTCATTTTGTATAGTACCCTACCCCTGAGGTTTGGCTTTAGTATGTTGTAGTTTTATTAGCTATTCAAGGTAATAGCTTTACAAGGAAAAAGTTGCTACATTTTATAGCAATATTTTCAGTATTTCTCAGAGGTCTGTTCTCAAGTATAATTTGTTTGAAGTAATGGTGCTTTATATAACATTATCTGCATTATGTAAGAAGTGTTAATGATAAATTCCTTGTGACGTTTGTACTGGCTACTGTATACAGGCCACCACGGCACCATACAGACTTTATCAAAGAATTCGCTGATTTTCTATCTGAGTTAGTGCTGGCTGCAGATAAAGTCTTAATTGTTGATTTTAATATCCATGTAGATAATGCAAAAGATGCATTGGGATTAGCATTTACAGACATTTTAAACTCTATTGGGGTTAGACAACACGTGTCAGGACCTACTCATTGTCATAATCATACTTTAGATTGAATACTGTCACATGGAATTGATGTCGATGGCATTGAAATTCTGCAGCAGAGCAATGATATCTCAGATCATTATCTAGTCTCATGTATACTCCATATAGCTAAAGCTGCAAATTCAACTCCTTGTTACAAATATGGTGTAATCATCACTTCTGTAACCAAGGGACGCTGTGTAAAAATCTTCCAGATTGTCTCCAATTCTCAGAAGTATCCAATATGTCAGAAAAACTGAGTGGTCTAACGAAAAATTGACTCCTCTTTATAGCAGCTTTAGGAGTCATGGCGCATACTTTACGGTTTTTTAACGAAGATGATGGAAACGTCCAGACACTCGTGGTATATAGCGACCTTCGAGCACTTATGAAGAGATCAGCCCAGAAAGTGGAGCGCCAGCTGGAAGAAAATAAAAATAGAGGTATTTTGTATTGCATGGACGGGGAAAGTACCTTTACATACAGAAATGAATTAAAAATGTAAATCGCGTTACTTTTTTTGTCTTTTTTAAAAAACCCACAAACACACACATGGTTACGTTTAGTCAATATAATGGTAACATAACAAAAAAAAGCCTCAGCAGGCGCAGACATTTATAACAGAAACCCAGCACGGAATGCCTTATGGACTTCTTTACTTCCAGATCGATACTATTAGATGATCACATTATAACCATGCAGCTGTCAGATACAGAATATTGCATAGAGAGTGTATATACGATCCCGGGTGCGAACAATTCCAGTCATGCTCGTATAGGAGCAGGAAGATCTCGTTAAAATCAGCTACAAGAACACATGTATGTAGATCCTATACCATCTAAGCTACTTAAAAACCGAGTGCTATCAAGAAGCATAGTCCTATTCTAAATATCATAATTCATTTCCTTTTCATTTGGTATGGGACCCACTGAAACCACACAACAGTCGTAAAGGCGTCGTACATGGGTATATTTGTAGCAATAGCAAAAATACATTGTATGGGTCAAAAAACCAATTAGTGCCAAAAATTATTGGATATTAAGTAAAAGATCATGTTCACATGAAGATATCTGATACAATCTACCTAGTACAATCTATTGAAACTTAAATTGTTGATTAAGTAATACTGCATGCTAAGCAACCTTCAGTTTTTGGACATTTAACGGCGATTTTATCATATTTTTGATTTTATTTGCACCTTCGTTCAAGATTTCACAAATAATGTGCTATCCTAACAAACCATACATCAATGGAAAGCTTATTATTCAGCTTTCAGATTAGGTCTAACATCCAACTTAAAACACAATTCGACCTTTGGATTGGTTTTTGGTCTCATGGTCACTCGGGAGGTCATGACAACCTAAACTGGCTGTTATGAAGCCTCTCATAAGGACAAACCACAACTTGACTCACTGGAGACTGTGTTAATTACAGACAATCTCAAATCTCCATTTTCGGTCTCAAAGATACCAGAAAATGTTCTCCTCACAACTATTGTTAGTTTTCTAGACAGAAAAATGGTACTGCTCTATTAGTGATACTGGATCTTTAGAACGGATATTACGACAACCGCAACCACGCAATTCTTTGTAATAGACTAGAAATTATGTGGCATTCAAGGAATTGCAACTTGGCATGGTTCAAATCATACGATCTGACCCCGTCATCAATTAGTAGCAGCGTGAATGAGAAGTATCATTTCCTTCACGAGCTGCAGTATGGGTCCCACAAAGGTCTTAATAGGGACGTTGCTTTCAGCTCTTACATGCTCCCGTTGGGATATCATAGGAAACATGTGTAGCTTCACGTTATGTTGATGGATTCACAGCTCTATATTTCTTCATGGCCTACCAAACATACCAATTCCGCAAAAACTAATAGAATGCCTGGGATATACAAAAACAATGGATTGACAGTACATTCCACTGCTAAATTGTGAAAAAACAAAGGTTTTATTTATCGGACCAAAAACTCTGCAGGCCAGGGTTGGGCGCGTAAGCATTAAGTACACGGTTAAGTCATCAGATTACTTTTTCAAGTAACTAATATGCATTACTTTTAAATTTACAATGATATTTTTGAGTTACTTTTTCAAATAAGTAACGTCAGTTACTTTGTTTTCACATTTATTGACTGACAAGTCTCCTGTACCCATATTGGGAGAAATCGGAAGTGCAAAGGAGTTGTGTGTGCGCCCCCCGTGTAAACCAGAGTATGTGAGCGGGAGAGGAGCAGGAGTAATATTGAATTGGAGCGAGAAGCAGGATTTATTTTATTTTTTAAGTCGGGCGTTGTGGTTTTTGATTGCGTATCATAGAGCGCATCAGTAAGATTCATCACGAGCACCAATTCATGCCACCACGCTGTAATATAAACCTGCATATTAGAATATTTTATCTAGCTTGATACGACACCAGATCCAGGTCCATATCCAGTCCATATCCAGATCACTGCAATCACCTGTATCCAGTCCAGATGGTGGATCAGACCCTAGAGCATACCCTACAGCCATGAAGGTCATGTGGATGGAGACAATGTCAAATAGATGAACCTTAGAGACACCACCGCATCCCCTGTCAGGACATCGTTGGCCATCGTACACAAGACCCGAGAACCAGATGGCGACTCGTTTGCTGTCATTGAGGTGTGTGTTGCAGCCTGGAATTAAACCACACCATGCTGGTTTTAATCTAGCCAAAGGAGAACTGGCCCCCGACTGAGCCTGGTTTCTCCCAAGGTTTTTTTTCTCCTTTTTTTGTCACCAGTGGAGTTTTGGTTCCTTGCCACTGTCGCCATTGGCTTGCTTAGTTGGGGACACAATTTCAGTCAACATTGTTGACTTGATTGCACAGACACTATTGGAAGAGAACTGAACATGACGCTGGACGATGACATCACTGAATCACAAAGAATGACTAGCTACTGATAAACTGATTGTGTTTTTCTGTGTCTTGTGAATTATCAAGCACAGCGTTTTTTCCTGTTTAAAAACCTGTAAAGCTGGTTTGAAACAATCTGTATTGTATAAAGCGATGCATTGTTGGTTTTGTAGAGATGCCTTTCAGCATTGTACATACTATATGTTGTCTCGCTCAAGGGAAAGTTTTTAGAAAGTTATTCACCGAGAGTTGGGTTCCCCTGCAGCGCCCCCACAGGATGGGAGAGTTATAGCAGAGGGTCTGAAGAAAGAAAGAAGAAGATACATGGTGGTATTATTAATTATATTATATTGATAATAAGTTTGCAAACTCTTGTACCATGGTTAAATGTCAAGTCATGGATGTTGCATTGTGAAATATAGTATTCCTCACAGTGTTTGTTCCTTCAAGCATTCAAGCAAATCTGGTCCATACATACAGAACATTTGCATACTGTGAAGTGTTCACACTGCATATGGCAATATAATATGAATACTATTTTGAACACTTAGAATCATGCTCTTTCCATGAATTACAGTACATCCCTCTGATTCAATAATAGCTCACCCTTTATGCTGTTGTGACAACAAATGACTCAACTCCTGTATGATGTTTTGATGAAAAACAGATTGTTTTATTTAGCTGTGCTCTGTGATATATTTTCCAGTGATCATATACCGTTTTATAATGTTTCGCTAACATTCCAGCTAAGTTATGAAAATGTTGTTTTTTAATGTTCTCTGGATGAAAAATGATTAAGGTAACATTATATCTGATCGTTTATAATTTCTATCAATTTACTTATGAATGTTCTTTGAATGTTCTTAAAAAATGATAAATTAATTTCCAACTAAAATGTTTCCGAAAAAAAAAACTTTCCTTGATCAATGTATAAATAATGTTTTTCTGCTAATCTTTCGAGAACATTATTAAAGATACTAATGAATAGAACAAATATTCTGTCAAAGTTACCGAAATAACGTTTGTTATACTTTGAGGAGAACCTTGACAGAGTTTGCCAACAGTTCGAGAAATTTTTTTCCTCTTGGTTAGCGGGTATAAACATAGGCGTGGTCCTGTTGTTGTTATCACCAGAAATGTATATAATGTATTGCAATACCATACAGCGGTGCGGGCTCATCAATAAATTACTCGTTCATATGTCGTGGGGAAACAGTCTCATTTATTTCAGTAATCTGTCAAACTTGTGAGTTTAGACGTGTATTACAATAAATTCAAGCACACAGATGAAGTGTTTAAGCTCTTTGGTACTTTTATGTGATTGATTTTGGCTCACATCTTGACAAACAACGACGCCAATCCTTATCTCCCCAAATTAGAAGTACTTTATAAGCACCAGTGAAAAAACACATATACAGGTTCCCCTGTGCGGCCAGTCTTATCCCCCTAGCTAAACACAACATCCCGCAAGATCCACCCAAGAAAAGCGCAACAGAGAGACTGATTCCTCTGAACAACATGCGGACATATATCCTGAGACGCCAACGGGCCCCCCCCTTGGTTGGCGCAAGGAACATTCCAGCTGGAATGTGATTACCGGATGAGACGCTGCCGGGAGAAGAGCACGGAAGTGCAGCCATTGTGCTTATAGGTCTATCACAGAAACAAACAAAAAAAGGAAATGCAGGCGGCACGGGCCCGTTTGTGGTGAAACTCCCAGAGTGTTCCACAGTTTAGCACTTTGTTTTATAATCAAACATGTCACGTGGCCTCTCGTTTCTGGATGGAACATTGTGTCGTTTCCCCACCGTACGTATAGGACAGGGTGATGCTAATTTATGTAGTCTTCCAGTGTTACACATTCCACATTCTCGGTGCATTTTGCTTTATATTTCATCGTCCGTGAACGTTTGATTCGTCATCCAGAAAAATCCGCTGTATTTTTATTCTTTCTTAATGCACAAGTACTTAAATAAGTAGGCTTACTGTGAAAATATGTATAATGTATTCCAAATGTATTTAAATTAATGTAGTAAGTAAATGATGATTAATACTTTTAAAATGTTATTAACAAATATATATTTGTAATAATAGTTAGGTTATTTTTCTTTTTAAAATACAATAACTTTATGTGTTTGCGCCTCTCTCTCTCTCTCCCCTTTCTCTATTGATCTCTTAGGCTGCCTTCCTTGACTGCTGATTGGCTCCTGACGCTGTCAGTTATCATTAAGCAACTTGACGCTGACCTATCCGCTGCTGGTAAAGTTTTTGCCGGCAGATAAAAGGACACGGAGAGTCGTGAATGGAGACCTCTTTTGCGCCCTGATTTTTGCTGTCTTTTTACTAGTTTTTGACTTGCTTTATTTGTTTATGCCAAAATCCTTGGTGTTTTTGTTCTGACATTTTTGATCCTTTCCCTTTTTTGATTTGCCATTTCGTTTGGTTATTTTGTTACTTTGTGACTCGGATGGCGTTGCTCTTTGAGCTTTGATGAGCTTATGCTCTATGACGTTTACCCTTTACTCAAGAGGAAGGTGGATAGGGAAGATGTCACGTGACTTCCATTGTGCAACACTTAGGTAACTCGATATATTTAGACACCCTAGGTAAGAGGTGAACGCCGCCCCCTGTAAGTTTCATTGTTATTAGTTGAGAGTAGGGAAGTATATGGCGCTTGGCGCTGAAGATTAGTTTTTTTTCTTTTCTTATCTTTAGTTAGGTTAGAGGTTTTTCAAATAAGTAGAAGGGCCTTTTCGTTGTGTTTCTTTCTGTTCTCTAAGGTGGATCTTTCTTTTGGCGTCACTAGCGTCCCCTTTCTCTTGGGTTGATTTGTTTTTGTTTTTGTTTCCCTTTTTCCTGAGTTGTAAATATTTGTACATATGGGTTGTCTCTTTAATGATTTATATTTTGTAGTTATATGGATTTTTTTTCACCTTGTTTATTAAATCACTTTCGTTGGCAGTTTGTGTCCCTGCATTGTCTCTTGGCTGCCTCCATCAAGTTTACAGATTTGCCACAGATTTAATGTTACTCCTTTTACCCCTAGACCATCTTAAAGGGTCGTAACATATATTACTATGACATTTATTTGCATTAAATTTATACAATCTGCTAGTTGTGAAGACTCTTACGGTCTATTTGTCTCAGGTCAGCATGGTAACAATATAATGAATGACAGACTTCATACAAATGTCTCACTGTCAACTGACCTGTTAATATCGGTTTCATCCTTTTCAAGAAGAGACTGTCTCTGTGCATTACTCCGTCATGGCCAATGGCAAGACTGAGAGAGGTGGGTATTACCGATCTCCTGCTTTTATTTTTCAAGCAGCGTACTGCATATTTAATAATTTCCATAAATTCATATCCCTTTATATGTTGTGATCCAGTTGAAAGGGAATCAAACAGAAAATGATTAATTATTATCATTTTTCTCATATGATTTCTATACTTATCATAACAATCCTTGAACACACCTGAACCCCCCTTGAGGCACAGCCTGTTTTTTTTATTGTTCTCCCTGCTTGTATTTTCTCCTTACTATCTCATTCAGTTTGGGGGGTCCACGGACCGTATCCGACCCCCTTACTTTTTCCTTCTTTGTACATATTTGCAGTTCTTAACTATTTTTCCTTTCATTGTACTTTTCTTTTTTTCATTAAGTAGACCCGTACCCCATTGTTACTCAGATACTATAACACGATCGCCTTGTGACTTTGGCGATTTCCCCTTCACACACGACCCCTGACCTCTTGACCCCCTGTGCTCGCCAAGCACCTTCCGCCCCTGGGCCCCAGTCGCCCTCAACTATATTCATTCCTCCGGTTGCGTCCTCTTCTCTCGAGACTGTTATTTGTCTATTAGCTGGTTCTCCCGAGTTGACTAGCGTGTTGATTCCTCTGCTGCCGGGCTTACGGCACCGCCCACTGTCTATCAGAGGAGCTATAGCCCGACCGAGCGAATGTCCCGCGCCCCCATGTCAGCTTGGGCGTCACAGGGCTGTTGCAGAGTCCTGAGACAAGACTTGTTGCAACGGCACGGATCGGGCCCGTGGTAGAAGTTACCTATTTTGCTGATACCTCGACGCGTACTTGTAAGGCGTTCCCAACGTGGCCCGCCTATTCCTTTTCATAATGGATTGAGTTGGCCCCAGACCCTTCCGCGCTGGTTTCACGTGCGGGCCCCCACATGAGCTACTATGCGCCGGCTGTTTGGACGCGACGAGCTTGGTGGCGCGCGGGTAAAGAAGGACCCACGATCACGGGTGGCTAGCTCCAGGAGCTGCCCCGTCGGGCGAGGGAGACCGTTGTAGAACAGTACCCCATCCCTGCAGCCTCCAAAGTCGGGGAGCCACTACCGCACGACCCCCCCGTGCCCTGGCGCGGCGCCTCCGCCGACCACCTCAACGTGCCCAACACAGAAACCCCCCATCGCATTCACATCATCCCCAAGCACACACACACCACGCATGCCCACAACCACGACAAAAGAAACAGAAGAAAGAAGGGAAAGCATCCAACTACGCAATTACCACAACGCACAGAAACCCATCACCCCCAAACAACACCCCCATGCGAAGGACTCCAAGATGGTGAGTAATAATATTCTCTGGTCTGATGAGACAAGATAGAACTTTTTGGCCTTAATTATAAGCAGTATGTGTGGAGAAAACCAGTCACTGCTCATCACCTGTCCAATACAGTCCCAAACAGTGAAGCATGGTGGTGGCAGCAACATGCTGTGGGGGTGTTTTTCAGCTGAAGGACAGGACGACTGGTTGCAATCGAGAGGTTAAAGATGACATGCGGACAAAGTCCAAGTACAGGGAATCCTGGACGAAAACCTTTCAGAGTGCTCGGACCTTCAGACTGGGCCGAGGTTACTTCCAACAACCGACACAAATGCGTAAGCCAGCACAGCTAAAATAACGACCACTAGAACGGAGCCCGAGTGGCTTCAAAACAACCCAACTCGTGAACTGTTCTTAATGGGAACAAGCCAGAAGACCTGATTTAAACCCCAATGGCATCTTGGAAGATGCCCTATTAAAAAAAATGGCTGTCCACCAACTTTTACCATCTAACCTGACAGAACTGGAGAGTATCTGCAAGGAGGAATGGCAGAGGATTCCCCAAATCCAGGTGTGAAAAACTTGTTGCTTCTTTCAAACAACAAACGACCACAAGTAAAGACATGGCCTGTATTAGACAAAAGGGTGCTTTATAACTACATGAGCAAGCGCCCCCGCCCTCTGAATACTTAGACCTATGTGATAATTTCAGTGTTCTTTTTACAACTAAACCCACACCGATCTGCAAGAAAGGAAACCAATTCTGTGTTATTTCGAGTCACGATATGGAGGTGCCTGTGATGTACATTGAAGGGAACTAAAAAATGTAAATCTGATGACTTTTAAAATGATTTTAGCAAATGGCTGCAATATAACAAAGAGTGAAAAATTTAAAGGGGTCTGAATACTTTCCGTACCCACTGTATATGTATATATCTTTGTATTTGTCTGTTACTGTTATGAAAAGTGAAAGAAATGGCATGATTTATTCCACTTAGCAATTTTGAGTATTTGGACTCAAGCAATTTTAAGTGTCATTAAAATATATGATGCTATAGTGTCCATAATTCACAGTAAAATAAATACAGTAGGAATAACAATCTGTAAACCATTCCAGAAAATTATGTATTAAACATTAATACATTTTACATTAATACATTAACCTATTTTTCATGCAGTAATTACCAACATAAATGTTTTTATTATTTTTTACAATATTTAAAAAAATATTTATTTACCGATACATTCATTTGTGAAGTTTTCCATCTCAAGGCTGAAGATGAACTAGATCTGGGTGTGTTTAGTGCTGACAGAAAAAGCAGTCATTTTTCAATCACACAATTAAAAAAAATTGTGGGTGGTTTTGTCTCTTATGATAAAATGTGGCTCAGAATTTCCATTCTTGTAGAATGATTAATTTCTTTCTCTGAATGTTTTGGATGATGTGATGTTCTATCATCTTTTCTCTGCAGTCAAATGGGAGGTTCGGGCCAACAACCATCATTTTCATCAATCCTGTCACAGCAGATGTTTCTTATGTTTCCACTGGGGGCGTTATGCTGAGATACATTTTTTTAATGCATATTGTCTAGGGAGAAGTAGTTATGGAAGCACTAAACAACATTTGATACCTTTGGCCTGCCACACATATGTTGATGTTTCCAGTGGTGTGACAACAAGTACCCAGTTTTATTAATTCCTAATGGGTTTTGTTTCCAGGACAACGTGGTGTGGAGCTACAAATACAGTCCTCTGACCTTTTTGCCCCTTAACCTGTATAAACAGTTCCAGCTAGCAGCGAATCTTTTCTTCCTACTCATTGCGGTCTTGCAGGTTTGTGGGTCTTGTTTCCCATTTCTGTTGCTGAAAGATTCACGCCACTAATTCAATTTAAATGCCAAACCCAGTTATTTGACTAGCATATATAGTATATGATAATATAATATATATATCATATCTATGTGTGTGTGTGGCTTAAAACATGAATTAACATTTAGAAATATTATTATATTAATAAAAATGATTGTAATAATATCATGTGCTATATTAGTGTTTATATATGTATGTACAGATTATTAAGAATGTTTATCATTAACCAGTTTAATGATAGAAATGTATAATAGTCTATTCATCTAAATGTGTGTGTGTGTGCTGTGGCGTGTGTGCTGTTATATATATATATATATATATAATTATAAAATAAAAACTTGGTGAGTCTGATTATCTTGTCATCTCTCAGTACTGATACATTTAAACAATACTTTACACTTACACGAGAACGTGAAGACAGCTACGTAACTCTCAGGGCCACCGACGCAGTGATGCATAAATTAACTGGCGCCTGTGTGACATTCTCACTCCTGAGGGGTGAGTAATGCTGTCAGGGGCCTTGAGATGGTTGAGAGTGAGACCAAAGCTCAGGAACATAACAAACATAAAATCATAAACCATTTACAGAGAATCTCTCACTTAAAAAATCTTCCTCTCTTAAATATCTCCAGCTTCAAAACTGTTAAGTGGAAAGATGTACATGTTGGTGACATTCTCCAGACTCATAAGGACCAGATCATACCTGTGAGTGTGTGTATCTGTGTTTCTAACCAAGCTACAGCAGTCAAAAATGTCATTATAAACAAATATTAAACCTTTTGGTCTCACAATGACTTTTAGTGAATCTATGAAGTTATTTCTCCTTTTCAGATTAACTGCAAACAAGTTTAGCCTACGCTGACAGCGCTGAAGTTTCTCCTGTTATTTGTCCCAAGCAGATCTGCTCCTCCTTTGCAGCACTGAGCCACACAGTCCTTGCTATGTAGAAACAGCAGACATCGATGGGTAAGAGCATCTCCCTCTGGACACACATTAGAACTGGCTGACTAGCTTTCCCACGGCAGCTAAAAGCTAACTGCTGAACCACTCTGTGCTATTCAAAGCAGTTCTATGTACTAGTGTGTTTTATAAATTTGTATATTATGGTACACTCTTAGGAAAAATTGTTCTAAACAGTACCAGATTAGGATTCTTTGGCTTGTAACAATAGCGGATCCCTATTTAGTGCTAAATAGAACATTTTTATAAGGTTCCATAAAGAACCATGCTTTGAAAATGCTGTATAGGACCTTAATGGTGTCATAAAGAACCTTTTTAATAGTATATTCATTAGTATATAATCTAGTGTGTGTGTGGTATATCATTAGTCCTTAATTATTGTATTTTTATATAAAGTAGTATATTTTTACCGCCCCATAGTCTTATAAGTATCTATGCTAGCCCTTATTATATGTTTTTTTCTTTTTTTGTTTTTCTACATGAAACAAAGAATGTTGTCACTTAGGTAGCTTTATTTTTTTAAGTTATTGGTCAGGAATGCCCAGTAATAAATGAATAACTAATAATTATTTTAAAAGAATATACATAAAAATCATGCGATCATAAAATTTACGATCTAGCGTTACTTGAGGGATTATTTTGGCCCCGAAAAGGAGAGAAGGATCCTCCTTTACAAAGTCTTGATTTTGTTTTGGGGGTGTACTAGAACAGGCTCTCATACTATGTTGTTCGATAAACACATTATTTTTCACCATATTTACATTATACAACAACCTCTCTCCCCACGGTAAACAAAACTCTGCGCCTGCAACGCTTGAATAGTTTCATGTACAAATGAAGGCCGCTCTGAAATACGAAATGCTGCGTGATTGGTTAGCTGTGCCAGTGTTTGTTGTGATTGGTTAGCTGGGCCATTGTGTGTTGTGATTGGCAGCACTCGGCACCTGTTCGGGAAATGTCATGTCCCTTACCATTGCTGCCTGCGAGCTTCAGTGTAAATACTGAATTGAATTTGTTCAAGAGCTTCTTTCCAGCCACTGTTAGGTTAGTGGCACAGGACATCAGGGAGGGAAAGAAGTATCCCATCCCATAACTCTCTCTCACTTTAGAGGACAGGTATTTTTCTATCTCGCCTGTCTATGGACCCATGGACAGATATTTTTGTCTCCTATTATTCCCTTAAATGTTTTTTGGCAGATGACTCTGCTCTGCAAACACACAAAGAAGTCAAATGTACAATGCTACTACACTCGTAACATGTCGCATGCCTGCAAATGCCCAATAATTCAAATCAATTAAATTCAAATTCAATTCCAAATATTGCGTCAAAATCAAATCGATTTGAGCGCGATTTAAACCCTGATGATTGTAACCACTTCTAAGTTCGTCTGTCTTGGGAAAGCTAGCGTGTCTCCGACATAGAGATAACACTCACTGCCTTCTCTAGTGCAGCTCAACCAGGTCTCGTCCCATCGTGCGATATTGTGATTATATATAGTTTATATATGATAATATAACAATTCAAATCATATGCAAATATCATATATAATTGGTTAGAGGGGACATTTGGATTAATTCTAATAGAAATTGTTATTTTTTATAATTAAAAACAAATTTTAATACCAAAAATATAACTGTTGAAGACAAGTAAATAACATTCGATTCCTTTTTATTTATTTAAGGCCACATTTTGTGATTTGTTTACAATAATCTTTTGTTATGACTGTTTTTTTTTTTGTGCGATGTATGAATGTATTATAAAGGTATAAGTGAATAAAATAACTTTTTATTTAATTCTATATTTTTTTATTTTAAATAGATCTTAGTATATATTTGTATTTATAAAAGTTCCCGTACGATGTAAATGTTACTGTTTATGCGTAGAAAAAAGAAACAAAATATAGAGGAGGTCTAGGCCCATATTATCAGCATTTTGAAGTAATAATTGCCATATTTTATGTATCTGCTAGTATAATAGGCAGTATTTAATATTTAGCTTGACTCCTGAGGTGACAAACAAAATAATTTTTATTTGATTTTTTAATACCTCATTTCACTATTTGTGAAAGAAGAGGGAATGCTATTATATTGTGTTATGATTATTTTAATGCAATTTTTTATATAAGTTAGCCAATATAATCGATAATTCATTTTATTTATTTAATAAATGTCTGTATGTAAAGTCTTCATGTATTAACATGTGTCTTTATGAATGTTTCTTATGAATCTGTCTGAAAATGTGCCCTATCTAACTCACTGTTTATCATGTTTCAGATTCTGCTGTACATTTACGGTCTGTTAATTTCTTTGAGGCTCTTTTCAGGCTTCTGTATTTTATAATGTCACTAATGACAAGTGTCAGTTTGTTCAGGTGACATGTCAAAGGAAATCAAGGTAAGAATTAATGCATTCATTTATTGCTGGTTTAATCTACTGACCCTGTCACAGTCAACACATTTTGCTTTATGATTTCAACAAGCCACTAGACTTAAGCTGGAACCGGCTTTCCTGTGGTGGACTGAAGTTTTCTGACCAGCGGTTGGTGGACAAGCTACGTGAAAAGAGCAGCCCTGTGTGCCAAGAGTTTTTCTCGGCTCTGGCCCTTTGCCACACTGTCATGAGCGAGTGGAGGGATGGTTAGTAGAAATGCTATTTATTCTGCCATTATTAATATTTATTACGTTATTGTAATTGCTAGGGAGTAAGGAAGGAGAGTGACGAAAATATAGCTGCAAGATGCAGTTACAGGGCCATCAATTATGAGAAGATTTTAGAATTTACAACTTTTGACCACCAGGGGGCCCCAAAGTGTATTTGGACCCTCAGGACATTGGTCCCAATGTAACGCAGGACACATTCACAGCTTCATTTTGAAAAAAAAAAAATTGGGTTATTGACCAAACAGTTTAATAGTTGTCAGCAAAAACTTTTTTTTTTTTTTTACTTAGAACTTAAAAAATGCTCATAATGAAGTTTAGACCTTCCTTTTTGACCCAAGCCAGAAAAAAATAATAGGCATCTACACATTTTTGATGCTTTACCCCTAAAGAACAGATGCCAGATGGAATAGGAATATTGCATTATAAAATGAAGACTAGGCAAAACTAGAGAAAAAATATATTTTACATTGTGTTTTTTATTTAAATACAGGTTTGCCTCATTACCAGGCTGCCTCTCCGGATGAAGAAGCTCTGGTGTGTGCAGCGCGGGAGCTCGGCTGTGATTCTCTCCCGCACACGAGAAACTCTCACCATCAGTGAGATGGGCCTCATGCAAAACTATCAGCTTCTAGCCCTCCTGGGCTTCACCAGCAAGAGGAGACGCATGTCAGTATTGGGTGAGTTTCATCAACTGCTTCCTAGAGGGGCAGTTCACCCAAAAATGGCACATTTGGCACAAAAATGGCACAAACACTCTTTAATGTGGCCCCCAGATATTTTTGCCGTCTCAACCTGATCTCATTAGAAAATTTAACTATTTTACGAGGTGGTGATTTCATTTTGAATTTGTACGATGTGATTTGTAAGGAAAAATATGATTTTTAGGAAAAAAGTAAGCATGATGGTCGACCCATAACATTGAGGCGTAAGTAGATAAAAACGTACAGATGAGAGTGTATGAATTTGCCACCAATTTGTAAAACAAAAAATTGTTGCATATTGCCTTGAGGGTATTTTGGGCATCTCCAATAGTTTGTTGTTGTTTCGTCACATCTGTTTCTTTTCAAATTGTGAAACAACTATTTGGCCAAGTGTTGCCACCTTGTGGAAAAACGAATTAGTTCAATAAACGCACATTGAGGAGCTGAGAATAAAAAGGATGTCAACGATGTCAACATGATCAAGAGCGAGACATTTCCTGTTTGATCAAAACCACAACTCTTTAAATGCATTATTTGTTAGTTCACAAGCCGCATATATTGGCGTAGGTCTTTGTGGCGTGGAGGGCAGTCAGGCGGTGCAGAATGCAGATTTCGCTCTGGCACAGTTCAGCTTTCTTCGCAGGCTGCTGCTGGTACACAGGCACTGGTCATACCGCATCTGCATCTTTCTGCGCTATTTCCTCTACAAAACCATTGCTTTTGCTCTGGTGCACATTTGGTATAGTTTCTACAATGGCTTCAGTGCTCAGGTAGAGCAACTAGGTCACTTAATCCACTTTACACCCATTCACTCATTACAGTCAAACTGAGATACATTTGAGATTAAAACAACATGCAGTATTGTTTCTCTAATAATAAATGACATGAGAAACTTATTTTGGTGCATTTTTCCATCTTTTCCAGCCTATGTATGAGAGCTGGTTTATTAGCCTCTACACGACAATGTACATTTCCCTGCCTATACAGTGTGTGGGTATTTTTGAACAGGTAAGCCAATACAGAGCATTTTGACCAATCACTACAAATCTAACATCTGATTGGTTTATATAGAAGTCTAACTGTTTACATTAAAGGCACAATATGTAAGATTTTTTTAATAAAAATATCCAAAAACCACTAGAACAGTGTTATATATTTTGCTGACTTGTGTACTTACATTATCCACAGAGTAGCACTATAACAGAACTTTCAAATGTATCTAGTATGATAAAACAGTGCTGCTTAACCCCACATACTCACGACGAAGTAGCAGAAGCGGCGTCGACTGTGGCATAATAAAAGCTCCGCTGCTTTCGAGCAACTCCCATGATTCTACAGTCAGTAACAGCGTCATCAAACTACACCTTTGTCTCTTTGTTTATTTTGAATACGTGCCCTCCAGCGGCGGAAATTACATATTGTGCCTTTAACTCCATGATAGGACGTGAGTGCCAAGAGTTGTCTGTTGGCCTGAGATCTAGTCGATTGGACAGAAGAAGCAGCAATTTAATCCATTTGTTCTGGCCATCACACTCCTCTACTCGTTCTACACCTCCAGCATCCTGTTCTTCATCCCTATGGGAATATTGCAGTACTCTCGATTATCAGACTTTAGCCGTAACGGTTGAAACATCTGTAGTGCTCACCATCACTGTTGAGGTAACTAGATGGCATCAACAAAGGCTACAATAAAATTTAATAAAAGTATAATTAAATAAAGGTATTGTTTTGTTTCTGTTTGCCGGTTTTAGGTTATTCTGCATACAAAGTTCTGGACCAAGTTCAGCATTGCAGCAGTCATTTTTAGTTGGGTGGCGTTCTTCCTGTCCACACTGGCTCTCCATAGTGTTCGCCTCTTTACTGCCTCACCTAAAGACTACTTTTTCCTGGGTATTCGTGTCTGGGTATTCTAGTCATTATTCGTGTAAATCACATATCTCTAGAAGAAGAGACAAAATGCATTTAATCAAGTAGTAAACTTTCTATTTCATCTCATCAGGGTTCAATTTTTTATAGAAAATGCTCTTACAACAAAGAGCAATTTTAGAGGCTATTTTTATTTAACGTTATTATTTAAAAAAAATATTTTATTTCTGATAGAATTTGCTGCCATGACTTAGCCAATAATTGCCAAAAAAAGATGTTTTTTTTTTTTCAAAACGAAACTAAAAAAAATATATAGATTTAGGAAAATGATTAAATGCCCCTTTTAACTATTTTAACGGGCGACATAACTGAGATATAAACATTTTAGTTCTTTGATTTATAATTATTGTATGGTTTTTCAAAGTAATGCTATAGATTTAAAAAAATAAGTTAAAGTTAATTTGAACAAATTAAATATTTTATAACTGAGAATAAATGAATATTAGAACATTATTCTTTTTTATCATTTAATAAGTTAAATATTTGTAACAAGACATTGAATTAGAAAAATTAATATCCTATTTATAATCTATATTTGGGTTTTAATGCATTATAATGACTATAATAATAATTTTTAACTTTTTTTGTTAAATATTATAATTTAGCATTGAAGGAATATTAGAAAAAAATATATAGATTAACTTAATTTTTATTGTTTTATATAGATTAACCTCTATTTGTTTTTCAAAATGTTATAGATTTAAAAATATTTTGATTTTTAAATATTGCATATTAGAATGACGAGGAATACTAACCTATTGATCACTTTATATATTTGTTTACGGGTATATATTTAAACAAAATACATGGTGGTCGTAAATCAATTCATTTCAAAGATCATCTCATTTCCATGTTGATTATGCGATGCACCATGATGAACCTTATTTCACACGTACTGAGATTGCAGAATTTATGACCCTGAGCACACAGGAGAAGATGTGTTAAAAAACTGTTCAGCTGTAAAATGTAAGAATGTAAAAAAAGGAATTTCAAGAAGATTCCCTTAATGTTGAAAAGCTATTGTTTATCTGAATCTTGAATTTTCAGGAGCATCACCAAATGCTTACAGTACCTCTGAGGTTTGGCTGACTATATGTGTGACCACATGCGTTGCTGTCCTTCCCTCAATAACCATAAGGGCCTTAGGTGTTGTGCTAACAAACCCCAACAAACATACGGTTGATCCATACTTTCTTACCGCAAATCCTTTTGTCACAATTAGCATATAAGACGTTGTTTTGTTATTGTTTGTGCTCACCGTATCTTCCTTTCTACACATTGCAGATCCACAGCTCGAATGAGTCTGTTGAGCTGAAGTCGTGGTTTCAGAGAGGTACCCTACAGCGTAGTTCATCCTGCAGTGTGCTTCCCTCTACGGTGCCCCCACAGGATAGGAGGGTTACAGCAGATGGTCTGAAGACAGAATCTCCACAGGCTTCACATACAGAAATGAATAGTGGTGACGTGTTATGCTAGCATCTTCTGTGTGTGTGTTTTTTTCATACACAATGAGCATCATTGGGCCAAATCCCATCATCTTTAGTTTCTAATGTTAGGTCTTTTAAATATACTTGTATTTTTGTATAAAATTATTTTACAAATAAATATATTTAATTGAAATATATATTCGTTCTCTTTTTTCCCAAATATATTTATTTGCATTTGTTTTAATACAGAACAATACATTTAAATAAAAAATACATAAGAGAACCTTATAAGAACATCAAAATCCATCTCACAAAATACCTTTTAAAAAAAACATCTCAACTATACCTTTCCATACACCACCATTCACAGCCATCCATTTTACAATTGAACTGTTACCTTTTCTGAGTTATTAGTTATTTTGATACAGAAATCACATTATGTAGTAGAGATACCCAATACAAAAGAGATGAGTATTCTTTTTCTCTTTATAGCTGCAATCAAATCCAGGCTAAATAAATAATCAGACAATAGCATGAAAATGTTCAACAATGGTTTTATTTGATTTCAAAACACGCAATTTACCCATATTACCTTTTTTACTGTAACAGTTATTACTCCAATTTGTCTCCTTCTTGCACTGAATGAAAAGTGCTCAACAGGCTCTCTGGCTCCCCCTGTAGGACAGGAAGAGGAATAAGGCTCTCCGTAATAACATGCCCTTTAAACTTTAACAGCTGCCTGAGAACAAGTTTGTGTGTGAATGTGAAGCCTCAATGGGATATTAAAATTGGCAAAATCTTGTGCAAAAGATTTTAAACGCGGACAGGTGTTTTCTTCTTAATATTTCCTTTACTAGATCTTGACATTGAACTTGAATGCTAAAATTCATGAAAGGGAAATCCTTGCACCTATCAAATATAGTCAGCCAAGGCATCACAACAGCTTCAGAAACGCACACTGATTGTTTTTTTATGGATTGTCTTCACCCTTGGATCAATCTTTGGCTTGGGTAGATGTGCTCTAAGGAGAGTTTATGTGCATGTCATTGTTTTCATTTAGAGCTTTTTACTTTGCACACACTCTTCAGTAGGGATGTAACGATTACTCGCAAGCCGGTTAAAAATCGATTTGAATATGTGACGATTCAAATCGGTTGAGATGCTAAACAAATCGCGATTCAATTAGGGGTAGGAGTTTATATGAATGTGTGTCTGAGGGGAACTTACTGTCTTTCGATGGTATTTTTTCTTTCCTCTTGCCTCTGTATAATGTATATTAAAGTTCATAAGTGCAGCACTGCTTTGTTTACAGCGGAAACCAAGGAAACCTGCTGGCAGAGAGTGAATCTGCATCTCATTCAGCTCATCTGCTGTTTCGGTTTCATGCAGATATTTTTTTATGCATAGTTTCACAAAACTGAAGTCAAACCATTCTGTTTTTGCTTCAAATTTAGAAATTATACAATGTAATTTAGATTAAAAACTGCTCGAGTTGCATGTATGCAGCATCTTTGTTTTGGATCATGATTAAAATGCAGTGGCTGCCTCTAATTTGATTTGGGAAGCCGACCAGAAAGAGCACAGACAAAGCATTATTTTGTTTATTATGAAGAGATTTCTTTATTTGTGTTATTTATTAAAATTTCAATTTAGTTTTGTTATTTACATTTACATTATATTTAAATTTTGTCATTTAGCGACGGTTTTATCCGAAGCGACTAACAAATGAGGAAAATAGAAGCAATCAAAACCAACAAAAGAGCAATAATTTACAAGTGCTATATTAGTTTATTATTATAGTGTTATATTTCAATTTCACAAAGAAACGTACAGTATTTTGTCCAAGCAATAATAAAAGGACAAAAATTTATAATTTGTCTTAAATCTCATTTTGTTAAAAAAAATTGAATTGAATCGAATCGTGAAATCAAAATCATGAATCGAATCGAATCGTGAGTTGAGTGAATCTTTACATCCCTACTCTTCAGTATATACTGTGTTTCAGTATAAAATAATCTGGGCTAATTTGCTACACTGCTTAAACACTTAAACCAGCACAAGATATTTCGCTGGTCTTAAACTAGGTTAGCTTATCACCTAGTTGGTCATTCAGCCTGCCAAGTGCCCAAGGCATTTATAAAAACCAACAAACAAGATTTGCTAATCCCAGTCAAGTAAAGGCTAGTTATAGAAAGTTTGCTTAGTGGGTAACATTTCAAGTTTTCTGATCTATAATTGGTGCAGGTATTCCTGAACATCATCCTGGTGACTAAAGTGGATTTTGAGGAACTGGAAAAGAGCCTGAACCAGCCACATCGATTAAGATTGAGGTAAAGGCTTTTCTTTTCTTTGTATTTTTGCATAGTTCTCTGTGCAAAGACAACCAGCCTCAGCAGCTCTTTATTGATTGGTTTGTGGTTATTAGAGAGCATTGTTAGTGCAAACGTTAGCACTTGTCTGCGGTAGCTCTTTTCAATTGGTCCAGCAGTGTGTAGTTAGGTGAGAGAAAAATTTATTTAGATGCTAAAAGTATTAGTGTTAGCATCAAGATGAATACCAATAAAATGCTAAACTGTTACTTCTATTGTCCATTTTTGGTGGCTGAAATTTCGTGGAAGTTAAGTCTTGAAAGACTTGAATGTTTTCTATGCGTTACAATGCAATGCTACTTTAAGATTATCAGGGAAGAGTGTTTGCAAAGTTAACTAACGTTGCACACCATAAGCACCACAGCAAGCTTAATAGGGCAGTGGTCACCTACTTGCGACCACTAAGAGCCTCTTTCCTCCTTCCTTTCTCCTCTTCTCCTCCTCCTCTCAGCCTGTCTTCTCTATACCATTTTTTCTCCTTGTTTTGAAACTGATTGTCTTCCACCATCACAAAGACACTTGGTTCTGATTGATTGACAGGTAACAGAAGAGGAAGAGCACAGTGTGACTAGGGGGGGTTTGATCTGCAGACAGACCCGAAGAGAAACATGATGTACGTGATGCTGTTTTACAGTTGATGAGAGATAATTTCTTGTTGGAGGGGTCTGTTGCAAAAAAAAAAACTAGCCAGTAGCATTCCAGTTTCACGC
Source organism: Sinocyclocheilus anophthalmus (assembly GCA_018155175.1). Taxonomy (NCBI): domain Eukaryota; kingdom Metazoa; phylum Chordata; class Actinopteri; order Cypriniformes; family Cyprinidae; genus Sinocyclocheilus; species Sinocyclocheilus anophthalmus. Next base: position 720,454 of record JADLZN010007875.1, on the reverse strand, counting down.
GAAATGGTGTGCAACGCAATTCGAGAAACACGCCACATGTAAACAAATGTACACAAGATTACATTTCAGAAGAGGAGACATGTGTACATATGGGTCCATGACCAAGTTCAGTTGCCCAGGATACATGGCCATGCCCTAGTTTAAAGAGTTATTTACATAAAAGAAATACAAGGAGGGCAGAGAGGGCTGTAACAATACATGCACACAACCAGTGAAAAACAACGGTGACAGAAAACTCTACAAAACAAAGACCCCTCCAACACTTTTACCACCCTTCCCACCCATGTCCAATGTCCCCAGGGGTCTATTCGTCCTAGTCGCTCCCACTAAAGTCCAGGTCGATCCAGCTTTACTCTATACAGTATACAATAGTCATGCAGAAAAAGTGTCCCCACCACTTCAAATGGGAGGAGTTTGTTTTTTCATTGTATTTTTTTTTAATTAATGCTAGGAGCACGTAACACAATCAAGCTTTAAATAAAGAAAAAGGAAATTAACAGTTTAAGTTTAAATAATGCTTAAACTGAAATGATTAGAAACTTGATGCATGCATTGTAAATTCAGCTTACTGTGATTTCGCTCTTTTCTGTCGTCATGTTTCAATTTTTTGTTGTTGCTTTCTTCCACTCTCAAATCCTTTTCCTTTCTGTCATGTCTAAACATTCAAATGTCTTACTTTTATAAAGAATTATGTACCGCAGTCAATCAAAATAATAGTAGTAATAATGATAAACAATTGGCAAATGAGTCAACCAAACAACAACACCAACAAAAATGATTTAACAGTATAAAGCTTCAAGTCACAAGTTCAAAAACTAACTATTATTAGTCTTAGTAGTGTTAGTGTTCTCATTGTAATTAACATTAGTTTAATCTAAATTACATAAACTTTACACAAAACATTTGAGGTATTTCAGAATCAATTGTCAACACCCTCAACGCACACGTTGCGGCAAGGCGCTGTAGTGTCTGCCAACAGAGGGCGGGAAATGTATAAAGATGGGAGAACTGGTGAAATAGGATAGAAGGGTCATTGCGTTCATAACGCTGAGAGCACACATCGCACACGTAGCATGGCTACCGCAGTGAAAGGATCTACATACAGCCAGTGAGATTAGCAAGGCACGGCCGTTGATAACAAATTGTCAAAACCAGGTGTTGATATTCTAGAACGTCTCGGCGGGACTATAATGGGATGTGTAGGTGAAGGGGGTAAACACAAATTGCTCCGATGGTAAAGTCCTGTCGGTATTGATTTATGAACGTGATTTATGAGACATAACCGCTCGCTAAGTGAAATGCAAGGTGATGAAGGAGGTATATGACTACTACCATAGCAAAGATACGACATAGCCTAATATTACTGCCGTTGACGGAATACGAGAAAGTGCACAAACGGGCTGCGTCTCACTCTCAAGACAAGCGAATAACCTGAGGCAAATAATAGAGAGAGCTGCCGAGCGGGCGCACGTTAGAAGGGCTATTAGGCACAAGAAGAATTCCAGTAAGTGTGATACTGGCAGAGACGATAGAAAATCGGGGGAATTAAGGAAAGAGAGGCTTATGAACACCAGTTTATATCAAACGTTAAATCGCCCCCTGGCCTCAATGTCTGTCTGCCCCTGCCTACGTACATTTGGATGTCTAGAGTGATGTGCAAGTGTCCGCCCCCCGTCCACAAAGAGAAGGAACGTTAAAAACGCAGCGAACATACCCAGCGCTGCCTAGGAATGGGAGGCGTATAGGACACAGATTCCAAGAGGACGTATGCTAAAACTCGGGACGGACTCGCTTTACCGGCGCGCAGACACTGAAAACGGATCGGACGAGACATGCAGGGGGAGTGAGATCAGACGCGTCAAAAACGCGCATGTAGCGCGTCTTTACATACGAAAAAACGAGAAACAAAAAACGCGTTCTGTGTGTAAACTGACCAAGTGTATGTGCTTCAGGCGATGTGTATAGTCAGTAGCAGTCCACCAGGTGTTGAAGGAAAAGGCAACTCAACTCAATCTGCACAGCAGCCGCAGCCTCAGTGTGGTGCTATGCAGGGTCTGATGCCCTTATAGTCACCTATATGTGAAAATAATTTGATATGTGTTACAACGTACAGCTTGGTTAGCTATTGGGTGTTGGTATTGGTGTGTATCCTCCCTTCATGGCAGACAGCAGGATGGCAGAGGTCAAAAAATCTTGGTATCGGGCTGTTTCACAAACAAACAAGCTCAGTGAGGTAGCCACACTGGTTCTCACTACAAACAAAAGGTCAGTTTTATCAGCAAATATACATATAGATGCCCGGTGATTTGTGTAGCACAAATCTGCTCGCTCTTAATGCTCATAATCAGGCCCACATGGAATCTATGGACAATAAAGTCTGGAAAGATTTTGCAGATTTCCACAGAGTATTCGAAGGCCAGTCATTTACAAAATTCTCACATCTGCTGGCAAGAATGTTCATTTAATAAATATTTTGGCTAATTTGATTATGCTTTCAGCTACACATGTTTGAATTTAATTCCGCTGATTTTTCTCCTGAAATTTTTGCAGATTCCATCTGGGCCTGCTTATAAATCAATGCTCAGAGCATCGTTGCATTAACAGTGCCCACTTTTATTTGTTCAGTAAGTCCTGCAACATGTCCAGTAATGCTACTGTTGCATTCAAAGACACTAAAAAAAGACTCCTCCTCGATTTTTAACATCTTGCCACGGAGGTACGGTTGTGCCCTTGTTTCACACCCATTTGGCAGGGTTTTTCGAGGATTTTGGGAGAAATGTTTGGTTTGTTTACTCTAACAGAGCCAAGAGAGAGCGATATCTTTTTCACGGTCAGTGAAAGTTCCTTCTGTTATGACCTGTGGTAGTTCACGTGCAATGCAGAGATGTCCAGCTGCAGTCCTCCCAAGTTTGGTTATTCTTTTAGAAAGTCCTTTTTTTCTTTTTCTTTTTTAAATGAATTTTTCAAATGATCAACAAGGTGCCTTACAGATGCACAGATCACAAGTTTAATAAGAAATAGAAATATTTTGTACCAATTACCCGCTTTAATATTATGAAGAGAAAGCAAGTGGGAGAGAAATCAAAAGAAAAATAGGGGTTTAGGGGTTAAAGAGGATGAGAAGCTGATTTTTTTAGTGTTTTCTCTGTGTCTGTTGTGTTGCTGTAGAGATATTTCTACCTTTTCATTTGGTTTTATCAGACTAGCTGTACTAAATCATTTAAAGCATTGATTATTTTCATATTTTTGTTTAAAAAAAGATTCTGATTCTTTTCAAAAGCTGATTGTTGGTTGCTATGGCACATAATGCCGGTTTGGGAGTGGACTCTGGCTGAGAGTATGTGAACTTTTTTATTATATTAAGGCAAACATTATTGGCACTAGATTAAATGTAACATTTGAACTGTGTTTACCCCTTGTCCACTTTGCAGGATAAACAAAATATTTGATTTGTCAGTAAGATTTTAGTTGCATGTGGATGTAGCATTTTGTAACAAATATTTCCATACATGTTTAAATGTGCCTAGTTGTGTTTGGCTGTACCTGTCTTGACATTAGGCCTATTGTGTATCTATATGGAATGAAAAATATTCTATTCATAGTTGAAATATCATAGGTTGCAGTCTGTCGAGATCAGAAATGGTGCACCGTTTGCTAAAAATGGTCCAGTATTTTGTCCCCAGACTTGAAGACTGTTGTCAACTGGTTTGCTTGTTGCATTACGGACAGTTTGGATCATAAGGACACAAGTTAACCACAAGTGCCATGAAACATCGCAGTCCAGCCCTCCATTTCCATCTGTGCAAAATAAACCGCATGGAGAGCCGTGCTGGGCGAACGTGTGAGTCCTTGTTGTGGGAGCTCGTTCCATTTCACCTTCAGTAGAGGTCGACGTCCTTCGCTTTTCTGTCCGTATCGATTAGTCTCTCAATTCATTAGCTTAGCATATGATCTGAGAGCCTCAGTGGAACAACTGGCCACTAGGGAATTGTGCCGCCATGGGCCCGAGAGTGATGATGCAGGTGGTGGCTTTCTTTGACAACTTTGCTTGAGTAACAAGCCTTCTGTGCTGTAAGCTGTGAAAGTGCTCGTTTGTCCTCAACCGCACGAACAGACCATTTCAGCTCACTTCGTTGTGGTTTATGTTAATATAACGTGGTGCTTTTCCATGTGGAAATGTCTGGCTTGATTTCATAACAGTCCCAAAGTAAAAGGTTGCATTTAACGTGAAACATCGCCATTTTTTTTGGCAGCAGTGGGATTGATTGGCACGCAACGGGTGACTGTGAGGTTGGACTGATCCAGTCTCAGCCACCCAGGGGAAAAGGGATTTAGATTTAAGCTTTGGAGAAGGTGGTGGCCGAGGTGCCTGGCTGGCCGGGACTGGCTACATGGCCGTGATGGTGTTCCTCATGCCAGCGGTCGACGCAGCGGCGACGTGCATTCATGAAGAAGTTGCTGACGGTGTTAAGTTCCAGGCCCAGCTGCTGCGAGATGGTTATCTGCATTTCCTTCGAGGGCCGCTTGTTCTCCTTGAAAATGGCGATGAGTGTGCGGCGCTGCAAGTCAGTGAATACCAATCGCTGCTTTTTGGGTGCCATGTTGCGTTCCTTGTGCTGCTCCTGTTCCTTACGTTTGCAAGCTGTGGGGATCAGGAGGATGAACAAGAAAGATCAGGGAAAGGGAAGTAGACAAAGAAAACGGAGAAGAAAAAATTAATTAGTCTCGTGTTTGCTCTATATACTGAATTGCCCTGTTTCAGAGCAAATTCCACAGATGAGCGGCTTTGCAGGAAGTCGAAATGTTCAGACTCTCCTGTTTGGCTGTGGATTAATAGTGATTTAAGACAAATCCATTCTATCTCCCCGGAGGTCAAAAATCATCCCTTTAAAAAGAAGCAAACAGAGCAGGACAGCGGTGAGCACCTCAGCCTGGTCGTTGGAGACACTACTGTTTGATTCAATATTAATGCAAATTTGGGCTCACAGTAGGAGAGCGAGGGACTGGTATACAAAAAGTAGGGTTCGTTGTTGTAGAGAGGAAAAGAAGAACAAAAGAGAGAGAGAGAGAGAAAGAAAAGAAAGAGAAATAAAAAAGAGGAAAGACGCAAGGGGGTATTGACTCATCCTATTTTAGTGTGTATGTGTCTGTTTTTGGAGGTGGGGTTGTCCGCAGAGACTTTGGTCTGAATGCCCCTCCAGCAGGTCTGTAGTCTGCGACTTCAAACAGAGGCCACTGGAGGGCATGGACCTAAGAGAGGCAGAGTATTTTCAAACTGCCTTTAACTCACACCACCACCTCCCTGTATATGTTTCTGTCCTGGCAATGCAGAGAGAGAGAGATTCTGGCTGCCTACTTGAGGGCAGTAAACACAGCGAGTGTTAGGAAACATGAGTATGCCAAGAAATGCTTTGGTTCGTTTACAGCTCACAAGTACAAATAATTGTATTATGTAGAAAGGCAATCAAACGCCTTTTTTCCCAGATATATATATATATAAAAAACATTTTATATTTATTTTTACACTATTTAGATGTTTTATTATTGGTTTGTTTTCCAACGCACTCACAGACCTTTTGCTTCTCTCAGCGTTATTGTGAATGGATCATTCATTTCTTAGCCTGTAAAAGCAGCAGCTCTTTGCGTCTTACTCGGATTTGATCTGTCTGTGTGGGTTTGTGGAGTGACTGGAGCCAAACTGTGGTGCCATGTATCTAATTACACTGAGCTGAGGCCCATTGATCACGTCACCTCTCGCAGTCAAATCTGTTTACTACAGGCGTCTAACTGCCTGGACCGCATCCATCATATTCAGATTCCATATCAGCCACTCTGCGATTGCACACACGAGCGCGCACACGCTATTAAATGCATTGTACACTTGAAGTGTAGCCTACCGTTTAAATGTTGACGGTACTTTAACGTGCCTATAATATTTGTTTTCGCATAACATTACTCCTATCGCATAAAGGTGTCTCGGAGCGCTGAGTCTTAAGTGAATGATGCAGCTTTAAAGCCTTTTAAATTGTAATGAGTCGTCTGTGTTGCTCGACTGAAATAACCACGACTGAAAAAGCAGACCTCAGCGTATCTGACGTAGACGACCTTTCAGCAAGATTTACTGGAGCCTTCTGTTTTTGAACGTTATTTGCCCTTTGACAGTGGTTTTCAGTAGGCCTAGCCTACTCAACCACTACAGATTTCATATTTATATCCAACAAACCTAGGCTGTGTTTGGTGTTAAAATCTACCGGCAGGTGTCGCTGGCGCTACTCCCTGGTGTAAAGGGTTTACAGGCGTAAGATTTTGTAATCAATATTGATCGATCGGTTGGGAGGGGGGCCCTGATTACTGAACCAAGCTCGGCGTAGAAAAGGAAAAAATCGATAGCAGCAGACTTTAGAGCTACAGTGAGCAGAGAGTGGGACAGAAGCAGAAATATATTGTAGGCTACAGAAAAAATAAGTCAATGAGTGACAAAGAGTGAATTGAAACATTCGGATGGGATTTTGACAGTTTCTACTTATTAGCACGTTTGATTCATTTCATAAATTATAAATAAAACAAGACTGACTGTAGGCTTTCTTTCTTTTTCTCGGTAGCGATCTATAAATATTCAATATGATATGCTGGCAGAATCTTGTTCTGCTGCCTATGATTATACAACATTATACAAACTTCACTTTATTTGAATTAATTACACAAAACAAAATATTGAAGGGTTTTCACCTGGCACCTCTGCTGTTGCAGGTTACAGCAGTTGGGAGCAACGGTTGTTGCACTAAATGGGTGCATTTTCGTTTTGAAAAGGTGTTTTTTTTAATGCAAATTTCTTTAAGATTTTTAACATTCTGTCATACAAAGGAATACCTTTAAATATGAATAAATTCAATTGTGTTGTGCCTTCTCAAGTTAAATGTAACAATACGTTGCGATATAGCTGTCTTTAAAAATGTACATTTGACGGTAACAGGGTTGACAGTTTTACAGTTAAATTTCGTTTAGCCATTGCTAGACTTGTACTCAAGTTGTACTTTATTAGTAAAATAATTTAAATCTTATATTTGTAAATAGGCCTATCCATTTTTTATAATAAGTAGTTAATTGTACAATGTCATGATAATAGTGTTGACTACTGACCAAAAATATTACAAAGCGATAAAACGAGAAGACCCTTGTTCTTGTTCATATTGTTACGCGTATACGATGGAATTGTACATTATTTAATAATGACGGTAAGAAAAAAATGCGAAAAAATATGATTATATTATTTATTTTGTATGATACACATAGTAAGCTACTTAAGCTTTTCATTGTTTACACATGAAAGGGACACCCTTTTCATGAAATGACCCTTAAGATGTTCATGGCAAATAGGCTAAAATGGTTAAGTAAAAACAGACTCCGAACTTTTCTACAGCTGTTTCCTATGAGCAGGGCAGTTTCTGACTTGCCTTGCAATACACCAGTGATAGCGGGGTAGGCCTGTGGTGTTCAATACCGGTCGATAAATCCGCAAATAATTCGTTTTTGAAATTCATTTCATCTAATTAATTATAGTTCCATGAAAATTGTCTGGTAATGAGCCATAAACTATGGTAGGCCTGCCTTGTACCAATGGGGCTCTGAGTCTAAATTCGAAATAATACCAATTTAATAGCACTGCGTGCTGTGCAGTGTGGGGAATGACAAATGAGGACACACTGCAGTATGATTCTGAATAATGACTAAAAAACACAGCTACAAGCGTCCAGAAAACCTCATGGTTTTTGATAGTGTTAATTAGTCTCAATGTGGGACATAGGCCAACCGCAGGTATAGGCTACGTCTTTAAATTACTCCGTATTTACCGTAAATGTATGCCTAACGCTTATTTATTTATTTTTAATTAGGCTTAATCTATTCGGCTATGTACACGTGCGTTTTGTAATGAGAGCACTTAGATTTAAGCATTTCTAATATTTCTTTTAGCTTTTGATTTTTTAAAGTACTTTTTTATTGCATGGTCCAGTGGATTATAATGTTCATCATGTTCAATTAAAATTAACGTTGATCTCGAACAAGTTTATATAAAATGTGTATACAAAATTCAGTTTGCTAATAAAAATAGGTGCTCATTCGACATAACTATTTTTTTCCACCTTTACCCCCACCCCCCCCCCCCCACACGGTAACCCCATGAACGAGACCCACTGTTTGAATCTGAAAGCAGAAATATGAGTAGGCCCTAGGCCTTTATGCGTCCGTTTAGTTTTTGCAAATAGTTTATTAATTATATTAGTATTAATTATTATTATTATTTGCTAGAATAGTTGTGTTAATTGGTGAGCTCTTCTTGTAAACAAGTTTGTGCTCAAGGCTCTGTCTAAATACTCGACTAAATTTAGTGTAATGCAATAAGGAAAGATCAGTATGCTAATGTTTAGGTAATTTCAAATAACAGCTCAACCTATTAAGAAAGTCGGATAGTTATTAAAGCCAATGCATTATCGCTAATCATTAGCTATGAACTTACGTCAGAATGATTGCGTTGAAGAAGAGGATATTAAAGACATTATTGAAACAAGGAATATCTAAGCCACATTTATAAAATGTTATAAACTGCGACCAGTTTTTTTTTTCTTTTAATTTCTGTAGGCTAAATATAAAACGTTAATGACCGTAGGCCTGTTTATGTTGGTCAACATAATGTCCGACACCGATTCCAATGGAAAGCACTCGATCAGCGTTCTGTTGCTATGGTAACTTTTGTGGTGACTGGAAATTGAAAGTTATATTAAAAGAACAGCAGACTTTTTTTTACCTTTGTTGCCTTAATGACCTTAATTGTTGTGCAGTGTCTAAACCAGCAAACTATGTTCTACGTTTTAGATGGTTATCAGTCTTATATGTTCAAAGCTTATGATATGAATCGTTGCCAAATAATACATTATTGATATTGCAGAATACAGTGTGTGCCTTTGAAGGTACAGTGAAATGTAAGGGGCAAACAAATGTACTACCCATCAAAGGCAGTTTGAAGTATAGTGGGAAGTCATGGCCTAATGGTTAGAGAGTCGGACTGGTAACCCAAAGGTTGCAGGTTCGGGTCTTGTACTGGCAGGGATTGTGGGTGGGGGGAGTGAATGTACAGCGCATGTCTCTCCCACCTTTAATACCCTTGAGCAAGGCACCGAACCCCCAACTGCTCCCTGGGCACCGCAGCAAAAATGACTGCCCACTGCTCCGGGTGTGTGTTCACGGTGTGCGTGTGTTCACTGCTGTGTGTGTGCACTTAGGATGGGATAACTGCAGAGCACTAATTCAGAGTATGGGTTACCATACTTGGCCACATGTCATGTCACTTTCACTTATAAGACATTTCGCTTTAAAGGCCGATTGTCTTTGAGGGTTAAACGTGGGTTCATCATCACGTCTAATTGGAACTATAATAACCAAATTCCAAGGGTTCAGTCCAAGGGTTCTCGACTTCACAAAGTCTAAATAAATAAATGGTGTATTCTGTTAGAGGTGTATGTGAACTCTCTTGGATTTCAAGTGGGAGGACTGAGGGAGTGAAGGATCGATGACTGGCCGCGCCGCTCAGCCGGCCAGTCTGCCTAGGATCGATGCATAGAGTGCGGCTGAGCTGAAATTGGGAGCGGAGTGGCTCCCAAAGAGGCTTATCCAACGGTGGTTAAAAAGTCAGTGTGTCATGACATATTCAATGTCCTTGTATGAATATGAATTGCTTTCATCAGCAAGTGGGGTGTGTTTTGCATGAGTATGCTTGTGTACAGTCTAAATATAACATCAGTGCATTCAGAGAAATAAGTATGGAAATCTGAATTCATAATGGATAGTTATCTGTTGGAAGTTGTAGGTTGTGAAACACTAATGTAAACAGCTGATATGTGGGGTTAGTATGATGTGGGTGAGGCTTGTTGTCTCTCTAGAACGTTACTAATGAGGTTACACCTTTTTCCAGCTCTCTCTATGAATGGCCTGACTAAACAAGCACATGACTTTTAAAAGTCACTCACCTTTAAAACAACCCACTGGTAGGCTACCATTTCTTTAGGACTTATCATGGATTTAATTTATCTTTCTCTCTGATTTGATTTATTGGATGTCCGCTGGTTTTATCAGCGTGACTTGGTGCTAATCGTCTCAAAGGTTGATGTTTTGACAGGGGCCGATTCTGCTGAGTTAGCCGTGAAGGAGGGTGGTGGGCAAGGTAAAGGGCCAAACCTATGGATTAACTACTGTACAAGTTAGTACTCAAATCATTTGTTTTAAGAACCAAGCATTTCTTATTCATCTCATTGATGTTGACAGGATCATAACACAGGACTATTGTGATGAGATCAATAATTGAACGGTCTAATAAAACTGTTGTTTAAGTTAAACATCCTCTATAGGCATATCGGCACATTGGCATGTGTTTGGTTGTAAAGACTGCTTGACGTGCAATTACAGTGAAGTGAGTTTAAAAGGTCTGAAGGGTTGAGGGACCAAACACCCTCCACAAAGTCTTGATTTAAAACCTCTGAAAATACCACAGGATTGATCAATAGGTTTCATTTCTTGTGTGGACTCAAGCTGTCATTGAACACACACACCTACACTGAACAGAAAAAATAAATAAATAAATAAAAAAAGATTTCCAGTAAACACCAAAAGTTTTTTACAGCCTGTAAAAAGGTTTTTCTTTTGTTCTGGTGATCTGATATAGGAGAAAAAAAACATGTTGTTTAAGATCAAAAAACAAATTTTTTTAACTCCGTAAGAAACCATATACAGCAAAACAAAAAACGGTTCTGAGGGGCTTTCTAAGAGGTGTTCCTTTGCAGAACCTAAAGGAACAATATTACAATCTTTATTTGTAAGGACTTAACTTAATGACAACTAACCCTAAAAAAATGTTTTGACCAAACTAAAAAATCTCGTGCTGTGCCACCCTAAAACGCTGTTTGGCTCTGGGTTCAACAGCTGTTACCAGTTGGTTTGATTGACTAATTTAGCATGTTGTGGGCTCAATGCGTTCCTGTTCAAATTGGTGTTATGGCACTACCCAATGGAGTCACTGCATTGTAAATGGCCCTTGATGCTCAAGATGTGTCAGTAAAACCAGCCAGTCTCTAGCGACTCTGGATTGGCGGGAAAAACATGTGGTTTCAGACCTAGTTTGAATATTTTTTTATGTACTAGGGTTAGGTTTTGTTGTTGTTATTGTTGTTGTTTTGCCAATAAAAGGCTGTGCATAGATATGTAAAAAAAAATGTGCATATATATTTAAAAATATATATTTTTGGAATTATGTTCTTATATGTATGCCATTATGATAGACAGTTGACATGTATTGCATTATGTCTAATTGTAAATGGAAATGAATTTAATAATTTAAATTATATTGCACGAGAAAGATTTACACGAGTTCTTTAATATGATGCGACCAAATAAATTACTCTAATGTAAGAAAGATAACATTTGTGCTAGCTTTCATGTCACTCTAGGATGAATCAGATAAGACCGAAAGTGAAGTTTACTACATGCCCAAGTGCTTTGTGCCATGACTCAATCGAGTTGAAGGCTTTGTTCTGTAATATCAGCAATGATAAAATTATAGAATCCCCCACTTGGTATAAGATTTAGTGGTGACGCAATGCAATTTAACCCTTTGATGCTCTGTTCCTTGGCGGCACGGTCTCCTTGCAATTTGATTTAAAGGTCACTCTCTCCTATCGATCCATTTCGGCGGGCGAGCACAGAGATTGATCATGAAAATCTAAGCTCGCGGAGACAGTAGGCTACTGCACGCATTATAGAGCAACAATGTTAGATCTTATGGTGGCGCGTACATATGTTAGGCCTACTCTGTCCTCAATTATTTTAAAGAACAGGAGTAAGGAGCTGGTTTAAGATATTACACAAGATACTCTATGTTGACTGTCATAATGGCATTTACTGTTGCAAATAAGGTTAAAACATCACGATGTAAAGTAGAATAAACATACGTCATATGTGGACATCAATCTAAATATGCAATAACGCCTCTAGCAAAAGGTATGCGCAAATCTACATTGTTTGCAAATAATAAATTGTTATATTCTTGTGTAGACTATGTGTTGTTGTATACAAGTACGCATAGAGTAGATTTTTTTAGCAGCGTTTAAGTATAACAACAAAAGTTGTGATTACAGATAAGTCGGAATTCACTAAATTGACGCCTTTGGCTTACTGAGGTTACCATAGCAACAGTTCGCAGTTCGATTCACGCTGGGGGGTTTTTTTTACACCAAATATATCAGGTAAAACGTCATTGTTTTAGATTTACCTTTTATGTTTTTAAATAGATTACCTTTAGCTAGTAGTAGAAAACAAATTGGGTTCACGCAAGACGAACCACAACAGAACATTAGATATGAAAATACCTTTACAAGTCGAATCCCTGTAGTTATTAAATAATGCGCATAATGGAGAACAAACCCCCTATCTTTAAAATTAGAATAAGGCAGTAGGCCAAAGGGGGAGGGACGAAAGTGAAGTTTCTCCCGTTTGGTTCAACTCGAGCTACTGAAATAGCAAACCAAGCAATGGAAATCAATACAAATTCACTGCTTGTTATATAGACCCAAACTATAATGCGAGACCGTTTAAGTCACATATGGCATATGCAAACCGTGGGTCTAAAGATCGTGGAATGATCTTGGTCATGGAATTTGCTTGACAGTAAAATATTCTCTTCGAACACCCTGAAATAATCATATTTTAAAACGGCTTCCATGCATTTGTTTAACAAACAGGTGACTGCATCTTCATTTTCACTTCTGGCTCTATCAATTATTAAGGTCAACATCGATCATTTTCTTGGCCTGCAATAACCCATCTCCCCTGAAAATGCCTCTATTCGCTAATCCTAAATCAATTGCGTCCATCCTCGTGGGCTGGGAACTGGAGGCGAGACTGGAAGTCATTTTGATGAGGAGGATGATGATGTTGAGTGAAAAGCAAACACTTCACTTCAAAGTGTTAAAGTGTGTATATATAACATGTGGTACCTATTCTAAATGGATTGATTGCGCTCAATTTCATGCGAGATAGCAATTCTTATCTGTATAGGTTAACAGAAATTGTCAAGTGAAAAAAAAACACAGAAAGGCAAGGTGGTGGGTAGAACTCTCGTGGATGCTATGAAAGCAATTTAGTAAACAAGTCTTAAATTACATTTAGTTTAAATTAATGTAAAGAAAAAACAGCAAATTTACCATCTCGTCGTGGCGCATTGCATATATAAACGCATATTGACTTTAGTCTTTAATATTGTTTTTATCCTTTCCTTCTCTCGCACTCATGACTACAGGAGAGACTCCATACGATGCACAGTAAAATCTACATCCTTCCTCCTAAACGAAACAGTTGGTAAATCCAGAGTCCAATGGGAGAGAGTGCTGAGCCGGTATAATTGATAGATGTACTGGCTATCTTTATTGATCGCTGTATTGACTGGGCCAAATACATTGAGATGGAGTGTGGAATACAGCACAGATGCTGAGACGAATTGTTTTTCATCGTTAATGCAATCTTTAAACATTGCCCATTGCGCAGTATTTGAGGATTGCAATTTTTCTGTGAGATTTACGCGTGACATGTCTGATATGCCATATATATGCTGCTTATTTGGAGTTTTTTTTTTACATTCTAAAATATTCTCATTGTTTTTTAACTACCTTTACTTTCAAAAAAAAAAAAAAGGACGCTTCAGCGCCCCAGAAGAACACTACCCAAAATGGATTCTCCCACTGGACAACGGGAATTTTTCACATTAGCAAGGGCCAAGTTGTGCCACGGCATCGATTTTTGTGACTGTGATGAATTTGGAATAGTAATTGAAAATTATTGATTGATGTAGTGAACGAGTATTCCCAGACTCTCTATGAAACACAACCCCCAACTTCAATATGCGCTCAGTGCATTAAGGTAGCATACTTAAAGCACTTGGTTTTTTATTTGCCATTTACACCGTAATTTCATGACCGAATTCAGGATACAGGACGTGCAAGAGCTTTTATTTTATAAAAGGTATTAGGGTTTGTCAAATGACAAGTTTTACAGTTTACAATTAGTTAAATACACCAAACAATAGTTAGTGCTACTAAAGACCTACAATGTTCGGTGTCTTTAAAAATACATTATACAATATAACTATATATATATATGTGGGTGTGTGGTGTTGTGTGTTGCCGGCGTTATATGTGTGATGGGCTGTGTTTGTGGTCGTGTATATACTAATAAACTATTCTATATATATCTCTTGTGGGGTGTTTTGCCTCTTCCCTGTTGTGCAGTGTAATATGTGTGTATATATTATATATATATATATATTATATATATTTATATATATTAATATATTAGTGGTTGGTGGTGCCGTGTATAATGTGTTTATATATTATAGGTTTTGTGTTGTGTGTGTGTGTGTATATCTAATTATATATATATATATATATATTATATATATATTAATATATGTATGGTAGTGTATCACACTTTAAAGTGCCTTGTGATAATAATGATTGCGTTTACCGTGAATTACACGAAAATAACATAGGATGTTTCTATACCTCTTAAGTTACTACCTGTAGCAGTATAGAGTTTGTCCGTTTAGGGGGTAACTTGCTTATAATAGGGTGTGGAAGAAAAAAATCTCTGTTGCCCAATTAGCTTTAACAGCAACTGCACTTAAGAGGACAATTGAATTGCGTTTAAATCTTTATTTACCAGAACAACTTTAAATGCGCAAAGAAAACAAGTTTACATTCCATTAAGTGCTTCTTCAACGGAGGCATCTGAATGGACATAAAAATATGCCCACTATATCTGTTAATTGAAACCCACAATGAAAAATACGACGTGAGGTGATAGGTTTGGATGGGTCAACGGTCTCTCTGCCAACCATTATCAAATGTTCAGTATGCACACCTTTTTCAATTAAATTTTACAAATTTCCTTTTCAGTGAACACATTTTAAGGTTAAAATTGCACATTTGTCTGCACTGTTTTAGTTTGAATTAAAAGGAAAAGGAAAATAAATTAAGCTGAGTAGCTATGGTGACAGGCTGGTGCAAAACTATTTTTGTTAGTGTCTTGAAATCAATGGAATCAAATTATTTAGAAACAAAAGTTTTTACTTTATTGACCTGTAAGTCACTTAATGATACAATAGGCCTTCCAACAAACCTAAACACCTGCAATGGGTCACATATGGTGTATGTGGTGTATGCCAAGTAAAAATAATTTACACAGGCTAGGCCTAACTGATTTCACCTGCCTCCAGTCTTAAAAAACATTTAAATAATTTGAAAGTAATAATTATGTACCTATATTTGCTCAGCAAATATATTATCAGCAAATATAGTAAAATTGAATAATTTTAGATGTCCCTAAAAATACTTATTTTAGTTCATTTAAGGGTAGCCTACATGGCTTGTTTGTCTGATTTCTAAATGTTTAAATCATAATCGTCTGTTATTTTATTGTCTTTCTGAATAGGAACAGATGCCTTTCGATGAACTGTGAGAAATCAAGAACAACTAAGTGTATTGATTACATTATTGAAGAGCATGGAAGGAGATAAGAATAAAATATATAGATTTGTATGATTGTTTTGATTTCCTCTTTTGCACGAGGAAACTTTAGTGACATTCACTCACCTGCAAGCCTAAGGGCCGACATGCGCTGGAACTCGGGTTCCTGCAGCCACTTCCACATCCGTTTGAACGTCTCCCGACCTGACTTGAGTTTACTCCAGGGTTTGGGATTCCGCAGGAGGTCCGAGAGAGTTCCTTGAGAGCGACACAAGATCCTCTGGGCAAAGATGGCCTGTGGGATGCTGTACCGCTTTAACTCTGCCGTTATTCGCTGAGCCACCTCTTTAGTGTTGATCTCCTCCACCTGCCCTGACCCACCACCTTGTCCGCCGCCTCCTGCTGCCTGCCTATCCAGCTCCGAGAGCACCGACCCGTTCGCCTGAGAGTGTGAATGACTGTGGTGGTGGTTGATGCTGTTGAGAGAAGACATGATCCCCGCCCCATGGCCCCCTAAACCCCGCGCCAGGTGCTCCTCGCCCCGCCCGAGCATCGCAGCGTGGGACTCGAAGCCTCCCGTGGAAATCATCTTATCAGTCCCCAGGTGAGTCGGACCGTACGCGCTCAGAGTCTGTTGAGAGTTGTGCAAAGACCCAAGGCCGTTGGAATTGGGAAAGAGGAAAGAGGCGATCGACCCGATTAAAAAGGGGCGGTCCACATCCCCGGACAAGTCTTTGGAGTAGTGGCCGTTTTAACTAGCGGTTGACCTCATGACGCGATGGGGCCCCCGATTCCAATCCCCGCAGCAGCGTGAAGCTGACGGGGGGGACGGTTCCGGCGGGCGAGGGGACGCTGTGTGGCGGGATGCGTTGATGGAGCCGTTTTGTTCGTGAGGGTGCGGGTGGTGGTGAAATTTCTCTGAGACGTTGGATATGGGAGGCAAATGGTGCTGCAGCGGCGTCAGGGTGGTGTAAGTGCTGCTCAGACTCATGCTCGAATCGCACGACATGGTCATCGCTTGATGGAAAGGACCGGACAGCGAATGGTCCGTGCGATACTCCCCGGCCCCGTCCAGTATCGAGGCCATGCTGGACACCATCGCTGACCTCCCGTGCGATGACATCAAGTTCCTATGTGTCGCTGACTGTCGCGCATGAGGAGAGTTCATCAAGTCCCCCGATTGATGGGAGTGTGACACGCCGTGCAGATTCCCAATGTTTTCCATTGTAAGTTCCATTGTTGAAAGACACTGTTTTTCCTCTCCCTCTCTTTCCTTTCTCGGTCACACTCACCCTTCCAATAAATTTTAAACGATCTCAAAGCCGCGCGCCATTGATCCCTGAGATCTTCAGTGTTAGTCAATCCAGCATTTCACCACGCACATGTACGTACGCCTGGTGTCTAAATGCTTGTATCTATCGCCGTGGCGCGCGTCTTACTACTGACAGTCGAAGCTGACCGAGTGAGAGTGTCTGCCTCGTGACCGCGCAATATATTAAGATGTGCTGTGCCTGTGTGCACGGGTGCGCGCACCACACAAAATAAAGGTTCTTCGGTGATTCCTATAGGTTCAGCAAAGAGCCTTTTTTCTATTCAGAAAAAACATTGGTTATGTGTGGATCTTGAGGTAATTTTGTAGCTCAAAAAATTATTGATGTTTCTTTATACAAGTTCTTCAGCCTATTGGTTTCTGGTGTGTTTAAAGCGCCAGACTATAGTTGTTTTCTAAAGAACTAAAGAATAAAAATATCCTAGTGAAACTTCATCAAGATGTAAAAGCCTTTTTAAAGGGTGTACACTCACTCTGCTTCAGACTAGGGCTGACGTCACCAATACTGTCTGTTGTAAAGACGAGAGACTTCTAATATTGGTGAATCACTTCTCGCAATTCGTCCCTCTGCTGTTGTTAAATTAGAGACCGAATTCGAGTTTTTTACTTATATGTGGTGACACCTGCACACTTTGACACTAGCAGTGTTGTTGTGAATTATTGGGGATTCCTTTATGGACATGATTCATCGGTTTCTCCTGATAAAGTTGATAAAGTTGCTTAACTTGGCGCCAGCGCGCGACATCTTAATGGTTAAATATTAATGGATTTCCCGAACCCAAAGTAGATAAGATAGTCAAATTCCTTTTGAACGACATGAGATCACATGCTTAATCATATCATATTTGTGTTAAACGTTTGAAAGTTTAACAAATTTAATTATCTGAACAAATAGGCTATTTGCAGTTTTTATCAGGATTTATGCTGTGGCAGAAACGTAGCCTATGTGATTTAATTTTCGGCACCTTGAATAGCAGAAAAAACTAACTTATTAAAACAGAAAGAAAGTGAGGCGAAAAAGGTCAAACTTCATATTCACTCAAGTTTTAGGCTGCGTACACTTTCATTAGACAAGTTTCTAGGAGATATTTCTGTTTTGTGTTTCCATGATGCTGCATGGATGATGATAACATGCAAATGTATCACATTCCTTTCTTTGCTTAGTTGTTCCATTTACATACAGGCCTAGCTTTCTGATTCACTAGACTTGAGCATCTATGTCTTTTCAGCCACTGAAATATTAGTACGCCTGTTCTATTTATAAAAAACACTGTATATGGTTACTGCAAAAGTGGGATTTTGAAAATATACAGCCTATGTATTTAAACTTTTCTTCTTTTCGAGATAATAGTTAACACTGCTAAAATTAATTTGATGAAATGGATACGACAATGCTTAGTTGTTATTGTTTTTCCCCCCGATGATCACTTCCGGTTCACGCCTATTATTAATGCACTCAGTCGTAGATCAATAAATTGATCACTCAGAATGGGATGGGTAATAAATGTAATATATTTGTTTTCTCTAAGAATGGACTCGCAAAGGGAGAATCCCTATTGTCATTGACTATCATAGCCTCATTCATTTATTTGACTATATTTATTTTGAAAGTTCAAATAATAAAACGGAAGAAAGGAAGAAGGAAAACAAACATCGATATATTTATACGCGGCTTTACCAAAACAAAAGACCACGTTTTTTCTATATATTATTATATATATTATATAATATATATTATATATATATTATATATATATATATATATTAATGATATATGTTATAATATATAATAGACCCAAAAACAACAATACAACTAAATAAACGACCTGTATAGTTAACTTAGCGTAACACTTTCACCATTTAGGCTTCATTGCCAAATATCCAGATAGGAAAATTCTAATTTTATTATAAGATAAATAGGACCATGACGTTAGAAAAACAGCCTTGTCCTTTGGGATGATGTTTATTATTGGACCCTTGCAAATCCACGTTGTTATTTGAAAATAAATTAGGCCGCTCACAAATCTGTTTGCTGCAGCCTTACAAATTTTTACTCACGGTGCCATCACTATTACTATTCTCATACACTTAAAATGTTATTTTATGTAGATTTAAGGAAGTGTGAGGTAAACATGTTGGTGATTTGACATATGCAAAACGGAAATTCCTTATTCAGTGTCCAGTGCCAGGCTATTTTTGAAGGCTATATTAATTTCAAACATCTAAATGAACTCAAGGTTTTTCACAAGGTTGGATTTTTTTTAACGATTTAAATTTTGTTAGGTGGGGACGCCGGGGCATAGGCCTATATACACGACAAAAAGGGTTCAGAAATTTCTGGCTCATATATCTGGACACAACCACAATTGATTATTGCATTGATTTGTTCCTTGCTATTTACAAAATCATGCTCTGCTATGACAGGATAATTGAATGCGGTTTAATGTAGAGATGAACGGTAACAGTTGATGCGTTTGCTAGTAAAAACATCGTACAGTCAGTTTGATAAGTTTTCTGCATATCGTTACATTTAAGATACTGACACACAGTATATTGGAGCCTATACAGTGCCTTTACCTACCTGTCGATATATTTACAAGATATTTGCTAAAGGTAAGCACAAGATAAAAAAAGGCTATAGCCTAAATAATAAAGGAAAGAATGTCAATGCATTATCAGATTAAATGATAGAAACGTGCCATACACATGGTGAGTGAGATTGTTCATACTTCTGATAATTTGATTCAAACTTTTTTTCTATATAAATATAAGGGGGGAAAAGTATTTTGATTCCAGATTTCAGGAAGTGGACTGTTTAAATTGTAAAAATGGTTTGACCAAATGCTGCACCTAGAAACACATTTGCCTTTGTTTTAAAATTACACATTTTTACACTGTTTTTTCTAATTGTAATTATTTGTGTGGCACTGCGTAGGTTGAGAGGTTGCTCATACTGCATATTTAAAATCTACCCAACAGAAATGTAATTCTTTAGGGGATAAAGTTTTGTACTATTCTATAATAACATAGTTTTGATTCTCTGAATAATGTCTAGGAGCCTATATTGTAACATTGTACTTGCTGCATAAATTATTAGAGAGCAGACCCTGATTTAATTTTCGCTCGAATATTCAAATGAGCTAGACGTACCCTGTGGCTCACATAGTATGAAATATTAAAGCTGTCGATATCTAAATAGAGACTAGGAAAGCCATAGAGACTCAATATTTTATTTTGCATTTCTAAGGGTGTGAGTCTACAAACACAATTGCTTAATAATAAGTGTGTCCACCGGTTGCATTGTAATGATGCATCTGTACATTTTATATCATAAAATAGCCATTTGCACATAGATTTATGATAGAAAATTTTGTCAGAAATAAACTCTTGAAAATTAGTTATCACGGCCATAATGACAGATGATTGTGATTTTATTTTAAATTGCAGTAGACCTTCCAATAATCAAGAATCAATATTTTTTGGGAAACGAATTACCCTGAAATATTCAAAGAGCACAATTAACAAATAAAGATACAACAACAATGTTAACTCTCCGAACTTCAAGCGAACCCTTTCATTTTTTTTCCTGAATGACTTTTTAAAGTTTTTTTCTAATATTTTTCTTTAAATGTATTATTATATATTTAATCAATTTATTTCCTAAAGTTTTGCATTTCAAACCTGTCATTCGGATATGGGAAACGGTTCATTTAAAAGTGTGTACTGCTGATAAAATGGGTTCTGTTTAGTGTGCTTTAAAGGTCCAGGTATTCTTTCTATGATCAGTTTCTATCACAAAGTGTGACAAAGATAGACTCAAATTTGCTTGACTGCATTAGTAGTATCACTTGGCTGATCGATCACACCCTAAAGTAAATTTACTTGAATCGGTTTATTGGCAGAAGTCAAGCAGTCCTGTTGAAACTGACCATTGCAGCATGAGTTAGGTGAGACTTGAAATTTATTTTCTTATCGGACAATAACGTTTTCAAGATTTGGCTCTGCAGTACCTCAAATCATTCCACCTTAAAACTTTGTTTTAAAAAAACCATAGACGTTTTGATAGAATCATTGTTAAGCAAACACTTGTATTACCTTAATACTTTAATTAAAACGTGGATCACAAAAGTAGAACTCTCTGACAAAATATTTTGTTGCAATGTCGTTTTAACTTAAATTATAAACAAGTTATTTGGAACGTCATATTTTCATGTAGTTTTCTTTATTCTTAAAACAATAATAATTTCTGTGTTTCAGAGATTACTGAACAACTATTGCAAACGATATAGATATTATATATTCAGAAGTTAATATATCGAATACATTATTTCAAATAAAAAAACTATAGGTTCTACACGACGTAAAAATATATATATTAATGATTATTGTTACATTTTTGTGCTCCTGTGGTTGTTTGGATATATGAAAGTTCTTGTTGTTCGGTAATTCATAGTTTTCTGTGGTCTTCAAAGCACCAAAACAGGTGTTTTTGTGAAGAATTATAAATGAACATTTCTAACGTCACAACGAACGTTAAAAACATTCTGCTATAAGATCAGTCTGTGAACCCTTTTCAGCAATGGTTAAAGTCTTTCTTGCGAAGATAGAAATATCATCCTCAGACTGAGCCCTGCTCTGCATGTGGAACCGGATTTTCAGTGTGATCCGTGTATTTAGAGACCTGTGTAAAATGCTCTGCGAAAGAGGGCATGTGATCTATGGCTCTGGTCTCTGATCGATATATCCGGATTCTGATCGATTGGCATGGCAGAAATCTCAGGGACCCATATAAAGCTTTCCATCAGAAAACGCTCCATTTTAGCCAAACGCGGCATTTAAAACTATTTATTTATTAAACTTAATTTCAGGATATATTTTAATCCGCATTTTTATCTAGTTAGAAATGTGCTTTCTTTAACTATGTTTGTAATCATTTAAATAAGTAATATTAAATAGTATAGAGTAGCCTGTTTATAAAAACATTATTTATAGGCTATCATACGTTTTTGCTGTTACTGAGTTTCGGCGCCGAAAATTCTGTTTTAGGCCTAATGCTCATCACAAGATAACTATTAGTAGGACTATGTTATTAGACTTTTACAAAAAAAAAAATATTCTCTATTATAAATGTAAAATAAATTAGGTCACTTTACCCTCACTTTGTGTTTTCCATATTAACAGTCATAAGCTATTATTTTGTTATTGTTTTATTTCGCTTGTTCTTTTCCCACTATGTGGCTATACTATTTTCATATCTAATATCACTTTTTTTCTTCATGTATAGCTGCACCCAGAATGATTCTAAAACACCTAGAAATGTCTCTGCCTTCTCCGTCTTATACGGATAGCCTGCATCATTTAAATATGATCGATTATATCGATTATTGTAGGCGGTTTCACAGATGTCATAGGCTATGCTTTCTTTTTTATCTGACCTCTAATTTTTCCGAATGAAAATGATGTTTACATTGCTCTAAGTCTGGAAGTATGTAAACGCAGCAAGAAAAACAGGAGATCATAGCTTGTCATACAACATGTCTTTTTGGTTGTGCTGTAGGCTATATTAGGCTAATATTTATCCTAATATTTTATTTCCAGTAACTTTTTTAAAGGATTAACTATTTATTTCAGTTTTGCCACAGTAAGGTGTGTTGACAAATAATGTCATATAATTTTGTGTTACTTTGCAACTGCTAAGGCCATGAAAGGAAACATCTTCAAGCTTCATGAATCTAATTTCATGGACGGTTGTCGCTCATACTGAGTTAAATGTCGACATTCACAACACCACATGATTGTGTCAGACACCTCAACTCACTGCTTTTCACCTCAGTATTTTAGTATCCTTTACACTGCAGTAGTAACGATAAACTCTTCAACCAGAATTAATCATTCTGAAATTATTATTTTTATATCATCATTAATCGATCACAATAGTTCAATTAATTAAGAAACCTTGCTGATAACTGTGATTGGAATTGTTTTAGTATTGATTGTTCATTATTATTTCACATGTTGTCTGCACTTAAGATTTAAAACTAAATTGTGCAGTCTTCACACACCTGTCTGTGTTAGAAATTAATTTGGAACAAGCTTGCATGAACTATTTCATAATTTAAAAATAAACAGCCAAACTGAATTTTGGATCGTCAAAAGCCGTATATGTGAACAAAAAGAACATAGTTCTGTGGTCTTAAAATAATCATATTCAGCATTAAACTGTTATGCAAAGTCAACATACTGTATATGTTGCAAATTGTTTTCATTTATAGCATGTAATAACTCCTGGTAGAGCAGTGAATTTACAGTCATCAATATCTGTGTACGTGTGTGTATGCGCGCACCTTCAGCTTTCAATACAAGGCTTTAGACTGGGAGAGAAATAGAGAGGGGAAAAAACATTCTCAGCCTCCACAACCGGTTGCTAGGCGACAGGCGAAGGAGAGATGGATTGAAAAGGCATACTCGATCAATTCCGGTGAGAGTGAGGGGGGAAAGGAGAGAGTGACCCAGAGAAAGAGAGGGGGAGAAAGCGATTGCGGCCAAAATCATACTGCAATGTTTAAGCTCAGTTAAAAAGCGTTGTTCTGTAGGCCTACATCTGCCTCCGTTACTCCGTTACCTGCCGCCACTAAAACATTTACCTCCTCCATTTTCTGAGTGACCTCAAAACTGTCCGTCCACCTATCACGAATAGGTCCCAACTGACTGGGGGTTTTAAAAAACGTCCAATTCACAATCCACAGCCCGATTGGACAGATCCGAACAGATGCCCCCTCCGCCCCCCACTGCAAGCCACACACACCCGCACGCGCTCACACCCGCAGTGTGTTTCTGCACAGAGCAGTGTTGAGTGTATCGACTGTGTATTGATCCTTCCACTCACCTCCCTGCAGTCAGCTCTTGTCCTACATAGCAAGGCCTGTCTGATTCCTCCATTAATGGCCCTTATCCAGCGCCAATCTTTATTTAAACTGAAAAGTAGGAATCAGCACCCTCCACCCCCAACTGTTGTCCGATCTTTTTCTTTCTTTCTTTCTTACTTTCTTTCTTTCTTTCTTTCTTTCTTTCTTATTGCTTTGGTCTGTTTTTGATTGCTCTACATGTTGTTCTTGTGGGTGCATCAAAATAGTTGTTTCAATCAGATTGAAGAGGTTTGCATGAGTTGAGGTTGAGTTGGAAAGCGATGGCGGATCCTTATCTTCGCCATGCAGAAACAAGCCATAAGTAATAAGACACTGGTTTCTATCTGTACTGGCACACACAATGGGGATTAATTGATCTCCTAATACCACAGATAAATCAATGCCCTCACCCCCTCCATTTATTTGTCCAATCACAGCAGGTGTCATTGGATCAACGGACCTCTTCAGCCAATAGCAGGTGGACTGAGCGCTGATTGACAGCGCTCAACGATGGAAGGAGTCAATCAAATTGGCATTGGCAAGGGAGTTGTATGGACTTAGCGCC
The DNA here is from genome assembly GCA_018155175.1 of Sinocyclocheilus anophthalmus. Classification (NCBI taxonomy): domain Eukaryota; kingdom Metazoa; phylum Chordata; class Actinopteri; order Cypriniformes; family Cyprinidae; genus Sinocyclocheilus; species Sinocyclocheilus anophthalmus. Next base: position 696,091 of record JADLZN010007875.1, on the reverse strand, counting down.
CAAAATAATCTTTCTCAACACAAGCTGTATCTGCAAATTATAAGAAAACATGTAGTACAATGTATAGCCTAAAGACAATGTTAGTCCAAATGCAAATGTGAAAAACAAAAAGTAGAGATTTTACCTGGTGCGGTTTTGAAGTGTTACGTGAAAGAAAAAGCTGACAGAAATTGCGTTATTCTTGTTATTATTAAAGGCCAATATTTGCCGGAATCTTTTTTTCCTTTAAATGGATAGTTCACACAGAATGAAAAAGCCTAGTGGTAGGATAGCTAGTTCCATCTATAGCTTTTCTTTTTTCTGCTGAACACCAAAGAAGATATTTGAAGAATGTTTTAGTTTTGCCTATACGTTGTAAGTCAATGGGGTCCAGAATTGTCATGCTCCAAAAAGAACATAGAGGAAGCAATTATTTATTTCTAACATATACATTTACTGTGTGTCATCCTTGTGTGTTATACTTAAGTTTAATAATCATAAATATAAATTTATAATTTATATATATTTTTTACATAGCCCAATTAATTTTATCAGAACTTTATTTTGTATTTTTTGCCACTAAATCTTTTTTATTATTTTACTATTTTTTGCAAAAAAAAAAAGGAAATTAAATATTTTCGACATTTTATTTTGCTGGTTTTCATTGGCATCAATTTATATAGACCATCTACCCCGACTAAAGTCTGTACATCTACAGTACATACTGTGCATAATAGAGCTGTGTCCTGCATAATGTCCCACTGACCCTCAATGCTGTTTCTATTCTAGGGATCTTCTAGATGCTCTCTGTCTCTTTGTTTTGCATCCTTTATTTTTTTCCACTTCAGATTCCCTTCGTTTACCACAGTCATGATTTATCCAAACATTTTCTATCAAACACGGCTAAAAATATTCCCTTTCTTTCTCGAAATATTGATTTTGCCTGTAGCATTGTCTGTGGTGTGTGTGAGTGAGTGAGTCTTTGGATGTGTTTTATGGGGGTAAGGAAGGGGGGGTGCCAACATTAAAGCAGAAAAGGGGGTTAAAATACTGTGTTTTTTTCCCATTTTTATTAAAATCCTTGAATTTCCAGACACCACACAATCATCTTCATCAGCTTTGCTCCTCAACACGTCCTCAATTCCTTGGAGTGATTTGACATGTGCTTAACTTTTACCAGACAATCCTATTCAAGTACACTATGAATTTTGCAAGTTAGTCATTTGCAAAATGGATGAAAAGCATATAATTTTGCCGCAACAATCGCAGGCTCTTTTGTCGTCGGGGCATAATGGAAATGGAGGGAACTGATCAATAGGTTATTGATTTTCATTGGATGGAGTTGGGGGAATTGAGAGAAAGCGAACGAGGAAGAAAGAGAGAGGTGGTGGGGGCTGACTGTGAAATGCAGGTTTTTGAAATCTTCTGTTTAGAAGATGAATGCTACTGGAAGCAGGTGATCTTGTTTGTCTCCTCACACTTGCCTGTTTTGAAACAGTTCTGGTGCATTGTGGGATTGGCTGATTCACGGGGCATAGTTCGCCTCCTTAAACCGTGTTGCCAAAACACATTATGTGAACTTTAATCAGAGTCTGTTGGGGCACTATGTCAAAGTCAACCAATATGAAATAATTTGTGCACAGAATTTCAAAACGTGGATGTCTGATTTAGGGCCCGAGCACCAATGGTGCGAGGACCCTCTTGGAATTGCTCTGTTTATTTCTTCATTCTTCTTTCTAGACCATTAAAGGGCCAATACATCCAAAAAGGAAAATTCATTCACTAACCCTTATGTCGTTTCCAACCTGTATGACTTACTTTGTTCTGTGTAACACAAAAAAAGTTATTCTGAAAAATGGCTCTGTGTTTTGTTTTGTTTTTTGTTTTTTTCGTACAAAAGGGTCAATGGGGTCAAATGTTGTTTTAGACGCCACTGACTTTTTTTTTTATGGACAAAAACAGTTCTTCAGCGTCTTTTGTTTTCCACATAAGAAAGAAAGTCATACAGGCTTTGAACAACACGAGGGTAAGTAAATGAAAAGACAATATTCATTTTTGTGTAAAATATCCTTTTAAGTATTTTTCAAGTCTACCTTATTGTAGGAAATGTGTCCACCTCACCAATTAACTTTACAAAGACTCACATAAAATGCTAAATTACAACTATTATCACACCTTTATCGGCACATTTGATGGGGAGTTCCAATTGATCTGTCCTTGAGGCCGATTGGCCTGCACTTTGCAGTGTTTGGGGTGCAGGCTATGTTATCTGAGCCGGTATCGCAGGCAGATGTGTGGTGATACGTGTGTATGACGTGTTAATGCGTGAAGCTGGACTTGCATTGATCTCTGCGCAGGATGCCAAACATTTTAGCAGTGATCTCGTCCTTGTTATTGCTCTCCACCACCAGGCTGTTAATGCATAAAAAATCGTTTGTCCCCATGTTTTCCTCCCCATCTCAATTGGATGCCCAGAGCAACAGAAGAATACCTCGTTATTGTACTCCACAAGTACTCCTCCCCCTCCCTTCTTTCTGTTCTCCTCGTCCCTCATCCTTCCATTTTTGTGTCCATCTATCTTTATGACACCTGGTTTCATCTCCTTAATGTTTCCGGACTTGACAGTCTCCCTGGTCAAAAATTCTTTTTTAAGCCTGCTGTGTGTTTTTGCAGGCAAACTGCAACCTAACACGGCTAATAAAAACATTTTTGAGAGAGGGAAAATGAAGGATCTGAGCGAATGTGTGGAAAACCGTCATCCACACCCCAACAACCCTATCTGTTCCTTCCTCTCTTTATCACTGTCAGCCATTCCCTGCATCCTCGCATTTTCTACATCACAGCCCAGAGGAAGAAAGATTGATAAATATTGCGGGTCTACTTTTGCAGGGCTTTAATCTCACTCCCTTTTGGTTTTGGCCTGCGGGACTCATCGATTAAAACATTAAATCAAAAATCCTGGAGACATAGATATGAAAGTTTTGTTTGCAAGCTTTTCACTCCTCCATGGTTGGTACTTATACCCAGTCATTAGTCTCAGATTGAGGAAGGGTGTTTCTTCAAATAAGCGTCCAGGACGTAGCCAGTATAGCTTTGCTGAAGTACCTGCTAAAAGATGAAGGTACCAATATCTCAGTATATTAAAATGTCTTGGGCTCCAGCTACTGACCTAGAAGGCCATAGATGTTGACCTTTCAGAATAATTGGCTACATGGATCCGTAAAGGCCACATAATCTCCAAATGATGTTTGATCCCTTGATTCCTTGTATTGTTTTAAGTGTTTACAAAGCTTTCAAAGTATTTTTGTCATAACCTTGAAAGACCACATTCTTTGAAGAAATTACACTGTAAAAACAGGTTTCCATCCATTTAACTTGGCACAATAATTTCTGCCATTTCTACTCAATTTAATCTTTATTTTCTTCATCAGTAACTATATTGAAAGTGGCCAGAAAGTTTAGAGACATTTCATTCTACCTAAAAAAAATTACATAATTTTGTTTTTAATTTGACATAAAATTAGTTAAAAATTTACATAAAGGCAGCAATAGAGAGTTATTCGTTTTAGTCTGTGACTTATTTTTACTATATTTGTGTGTAATGTTTTAGAATATATGTATTTTAGAAAACTGCTAGATGAAAGCATATAGTGTCAGTCATACAATGTAAGACACAGCTGTACATGAGCTGACACCTTGTTGTCCATATGCCCATCACTTATCTGAAGTGTGAGAAACCCATTTCTGTAGCATCAGACCTTTCTATGAGAGACCACCGGGCTCCTCACACCTCTAGTAATAGTGTATGAGATCCATACCTTCAGCTGAACACCCCGTGCTATTGCTTGCTCATGTGAGAGAGTGAACATTGGCTGTTACGGTCACAGCTTTCTCGACAGAGTGAGGAAGAACAAGAAGCAGAGGTGTCACAGCGTCGTATCGCAACGTCTCGAGAAAAGGACTCTTGTGTGCCACGACATGTTGTCTTGTCATTGTGTTAAATGTGTGTGTGATTGCATGAGCCTCTTCAGTTGAGGGCACTGCAGCTAATCAGCCAAGAGGTCCTGTAGGGTGTTAGTCCTAGTGTTGGAGAGTCCTCCTTTCCTCTACAAGAGTCTTGACATCTCTTAACCTCTGTCAATCGTAATGGTGTCACTAACTGTGTTTTCTCCTACCGCACAAAGCCAGCTCCTCACAGACATGCCGGTATGCGATATTTAAATATATAATCAAGTTTTTGATTACTTACCGTAACAGTGAATTGTTGCTATGTTTACCTCTTCAGGCTGTTCACGTTCACAAGCGCCTTATTTTTAACAGCACAGTTGTTTGTAACTTGAATGTGAGAGTCCTCCGGTGTCATTTGTCTGGTTATTTTACCTGTATAAAAGCAGCACGTTATTTTGATTTATTTAGCAAACTGCTATTTGCTACAGTATAATATTGTTATTATTTATTATTTGTGACACTGGACCACAAAACCAGTACTTAATGTTGCTGCAGGAGTAATATTTCTCGGGCGCACACCTTAGCGTATATTAAATCTTAGCTAAAGAAGGAGGAATAATAGATGCCCTTTAATTATATAACATGTAAATGCAAGCAGAAACGTGTAATAAACTATGTGACCCTGCACCACAAAACCAGTCTTAAGTCGCTAGCTGATTGGGGTATATTTAGCTAGCAAATAGACCAAAAATATATATGAATGGACACCAGTCAAAATTATAGATTTTTCTTTTATGTCAAAAATCATTAGGATATTAAGTAAAGATCATGATCCTTGAAGATGTTTTGTAAATTTCCTACCGTAAATATTTCAAAACTTCAGTTTTGATTAGTAATATGCATTGCCAAGGACTTCATTCAGACAACTTTAAAGGCGATTTTTCTCAATATTTTGATTTTTTTGCACCCTAAGATTCCAGATATATTCCAAATAGCTGTATCTAGGCCAAATATTGTCCTATCATAACAAACTTAAGACTGGTTTTGTGGTCAAAGGTTATATTTTATGTAAATAAAAAATAGCTTGCTTCTGCATTGCAAAATAATGTTGATATTAATATGTTGGGTATTTTACTTATTATTATTATTATTAAAACTTTGTTTGGGAAAGCTATGCATACCTTTATGTAAGAAAAATATGTGTATTCATTGTTAAAATGACTACATAAAAACAATCAAAAAAGTAACAGACAACCACCTAATAACAACATTTGCTACACTGTAAAAAAAAATCTGTGACATTTACGGTAAAATACCGGAAGCTGTGGTTGCCAGAACTTCACCGTAAGAAATATTTCCCTCACCTCCCTCCTCCTTCCTTTTTCGGGTAGCTACATTTTAGGTTTTACAGACTTAAATTCACAATAAAGTACTGTATTTCATTAACTGATGTAATATTAATAAACCAACATATTGAAGTAATAATATCTGTTTTGAACCATTGTAATACACTAATAACCACCAAAAACAAATGGTGATTAGAAAGTCACATGATGAACCAAAGCTCATCACAATCAGCTTTTCTACGAGCTGAGGAGGGTAGCTCTTATATATAGAAGGTGTCACACAGTGTCATTCACACAAACACTAAACACCAGAATGGTAACATGAAACTGAAATAATGCAATAAACATTAATTTAACAACATTAGATGTAAGATTAAACCCTAATGTACACATCTAATAAGAAAAAACGAAGAAAAAACATGCTATTTCAACAAAATATGAAGTGTCATGCAGAGAATTCTGGGAGTGTCAATTTGCGGTTTTTCACTGTAAATTATACAATGACGTTTTCTTTTTCACTTCCAAAAAGCGTATTTTTAACAGTATTTTACTGTAAAATTACATTAAATGTAATTACATTTATTCACCGTATATAGTATGGAAACTTACTATTAACCAGATAATAGCTTTTTACTGTAGCATTTTTTACAGTCTTTTACTGTTAAAATCACAATAATTATTTACAGTGTAGGTTAGAGGAGCAATAAACACAGCCGTTTTAATTAGATGGAGAGAATGATGAACAGGAGGAAGGAACTAATGGGAAGGTAGTGTCACTGGTGTCTGTAAGTGGGGTCAGGAGCTTAGGGTCAGTGCTGGAAGGTGAAAGGTCACAGCTCCTATTAAAATACCTTTTAAGAGTCCTTCAGAGATCTTATGTAATACCAGTGGGTTGACCTGAGGTTGTTAACCTGTATATGAGGGATGCTTCCTTTGAATATATTTTGATCTATGGTAATGAGAATGTAGAAGTTAAGTTAAAGCTCTTTCAAGGTCTTTTAGCGTGCAATAGAATTTCACCTTATTCACCAATTTTCATAAAACATTATATAAATATGAAGTTCAGTTTTAAAGTATAAATAATTGCATAACTGTGCAAAAATGTAATCAGTTATTAAACTGTAAAAATGTTTTGTGATACATTCTAAATCAACTGTTTTTATTCAAGTAAAAAAAAAAAAGACTAAATGAGCCTAACTACATTAGATTCAGCTGTTGTTTGTTATCTTTCACCTAAAATGTGTAGATGTACATGATGTTATGAAATGTTGAACTTATCATTATTTACTCTACCTCAAAAGGTGTTTTCAGATCATACCTAACAGTATTAAATAAAAAAAGTGCAAGTACTACTAAGCAATACTAAAGGGCAACATGTAAACAAGGACACTGTAATGCAAAATAATTCAGAATATTCTTTAATAACTGTATTAACAGCAGATACCTGCATCAAATGCTAACCATCTCCCAGGAACCTGGTGTCTTTGTTAGGGATATGCTATCCTTTTCCTCCTCCTCCAGATCTACAAGCACTCTGCGTCCACCTTCACCTCTGCACCCCCTTTATCCTCCTCTATCTCTTTCTCTCCATCTTCTCTTAACTCATCTTCCCCCATCCTACCCTTCTATCAGTCCATGACCATTACGCTCATGAATCAATATTGATGACCCATCATCCGAAGGATGAATTACGGGACTGTGGATGGCTATAGTCATGTGACAGCCAGGTTTTACATTATGTTTCGGCCATTTAGTTCACGCCATTATGCACGGCGACTTGGAATGAAGTCCTTTCAATCTGAGGCTGAGGAAGGAGACGCATTACCACCTTTAAAAGCACTTCATTGCCGTTTCTCTTCAACTGATAAAGAACGAGGTGTGAAAGAAATGAATAGGCCAGTTGGTGATGCAAAGCAGATACCGTAGCTCTTACAAGAAGTTTCATACAAACACTCACCCACACATTCACGCAGAGGGAATATGATCGATGCTACGGTTTCTGTTTTCACAAGAGTGTTCCGGTGCATTCATCCGCCACACATTGTGAGTAATCAATGTTGGATTGAGATTTTTGCAACGTGTCTCTGCATTTGTAGGAAATAGAGAAAGTACAGTCTTCTAGTTGGTTTATCTGCAGAACTGAGGGACGAGGCCTGTGCTTAAGCCTAAAAATGAAAATATGTGGGCTGGTAAGAGAGCCAATCACAGAAGTGCTTTCATCGCCCTCTGGCCACTCCTGACCTCTTGACCCTGGCCATGACCCCTTAGGCCAAAGGTTACCCTTAGGGGTCAAAAAGGATCATTGGCAGGCAGGTCCAAGAGTTGTCACCATGGAAACCACTGGAGATAGATGAAGATAGGGAGGTAGAGGGGAGATCATGGTGCTTGCCGAGGTTCTCTTTGTTTCATGGTCCAGTGGTTTTGTTGGTTTAGGATCCCTCTGCTGGACAAAAATAGTGGGGTTGAGGTTGAAAACTAAAGCAGAAGGTCATTTGTTGCTGTTGTCTATAGGTAAATAACAAGAGCAACAAAGTGCTGTTAACGGTAAAACTATTTTGTATTACAAACCAGTGTATTTATGACTATAATAAATGTAAATAATGACTTATGACTTATATGACGTGACATGTGGCCAAGTATGGTGACCCATACTCGGAATTAGTGCTCTGCATTTACCCATCCAAAGTGCACACACACAGCAGTGAACACACACACACACCGTGAACACACACCCGGAGCAGTGGGCAGCCATTTATGCTGCGGCGCCCGGGGAGCAGTTGGGGGTTCAGTGCCTTGCTCAAGGGCACCTCAGTCGTGGTATTGAAGGTGGGAGAGAGAGAGAGTTTGTTAATATGTTAACAAACACCGTTTGAATCACAAAGCAGCATAACGAACCTCTTTTTTGTATTGCAGACACCTGAAGACTTGCATATTCAAGTTAAACATATCTGCGACGCACTCTTTAGTTAAAAATAAGGTGGATAAATGAATCATGTGAGTAAAAGGTAAGTGAGATTATTGTGCCACCTAGTGGTTAGATTGTGTATAGATTGCTAAAATAGTTTTCTCTTTTCTCACATTTCTCGTCTTCCTCCACTAAAACTAAGCTAGGTGCCAACAACAGCATACAAAACAATGATAATTTCACCATAACTGACATCTTGACTGGAACTGGTCGAGCAAAATTTTAAGTTTCCTCAACAATGACATTAGTGCACATTCTGTTGTAATAAGTCTGGTATCCAAAAATAAATAAATAAAACACCTCAGAATTCAGATCTGTACCACTACGAAGCCTTCAATACCTGATGAGCTGAGGTAAGTCTGTCTTAACCAAACTCTGTCGACCCTGAGCCGCTGCACAGTTAATCACCAGGTAGCAGAAAGCTTTGGCGCCGTAAAGGCGTTTGATTAAATCAGCTTTGGAATGCTGAATTGGACTAAAACTGAGGCCAGAATGTTTTGATCGGCCTTTGCCCCACGACTCATCTCTTCTTACCCCACTGTCTGTTAATCAGGCCCACGTCTCCGGCATTAATCTCCGCCCCCTCTTGTCCTCTCCCATGTACCTAATTAGATCAAGGGGATCAACACACCAAGCACTGCTCCACATCTTAATGGGGTTTAGGGGACAGGCTTTTTATTCAAATGAGAAAATGAACAGAAGTCAGTAACACGTGCACATGGGCCTTTACCAGAGATACAGTGTGTCGAGATGGGAGTCAAACTGTGAGCATGTGCACTGTAAACTTCATTGCCATTATGGTGAAATGGAATCATTATAGCAATGATGATTTATCTTAATCATTTGCCAATAATGATGGGAAAAAGAGCAATGAAAACAGACTGATATTCACTCAAATCTTTGTGAATGTGTATAAAGGAGATGAAGAGAGAGAGAGAGAGTGCAAACTGCAACCTGTTCAACAGCTTGTGTCTTATAAGCATAAGGCACGCATATGCAAGAGAATTAACGTCCTAAAGCTGTCAAAGGCAAGAGGATTTAATGCCGAGGACCATTCATGGGAATTAAGCAAATTAATGCAAAGAAAAGAAAGATTTGGTTAAGAAAATTTAATTAGATGGCTTTATAAGGGTGATAATTGCTTAAAAACCTTGTTTCTTGGCTAGGTTCCCACTCCATTCTTCTATAATTATGCCTTAAAACAATTATGTTTATTTTGTTGAAAAATTTAGTTTTTTAAATGTATTTTTCTAGGTTGATAAAAAATTTTCTCAGCATTTTTCCAATAAAATATATAAAATATTGATATATAAATATAATGTATTAAATAATCAACAATTTGAAAAACAAAATCAAAATATTTGAATATTAATACATTTATAAGGAAAACCAACAGATTCAGGATCGTTTAAAATATATTTTATATAATATATTAAAACATTATAATCTGTCGACCTTATATATATATATATATCGACCGATTTCTGATACGATAACTAGTTTGGATTTAAATATCATTATTATTTATTATTTTAAGTAGTAGTGTATATGACACTATCATTAAGACCTCTTTGAATACAAATGTCAAAAAGTATGTTGATGAGTACCCTAGATGTGTATTAAATGTATAAAATAAAAATTAGAAAGCAAGCTGTTTTATTTTATAGCAAATGTGAGGTCTTTACAGTAACTTTATCATAAATGTGCATGAATAGGGTCACTAATTTGACTTATTTTTTCCAAGTGGGTCAGGGTTATACAAATGACTATGCATGCTGTCTTCATTTCATCTTTTCGAAAGTGAAGTGGGACAAGACTGCTGTCTTCCTGAAGCTGGTAGGAATCAGAGACCGATTTTCAGAGGCGTCGAAAAGAATGTAAGCTGAAATCATATTTTAGCCACTAATTATTCTGTCCAGATGACTCCCATTAGCTCATGACCCTCTTGTTCTGCTCGAGGTAATGCCGTTTTGAGGCTTCATGTCGCCCCACACTCGACTACCTCATCCCTCCCTCCATATTCTCCAGCAGAATTGTAGGTCCTCACCCGAAGAACGCTTACCAGATTATGCTGTGTGATAAGCTTCCTATTTTTCGAAACTGCATGGAGATTTATGGGATTATCTGGGTTCTTATCCCGGAGTCGGCTTTGGGCAGCCTGCCGAAATCTCTTAGGACTAAAGATTTGGCTTCTGAGCTCTTCTGTCTAATTATTATCTGGAGTGGCCACAGCGTGAGGAATGTGTTCACTCTTTTACACCATGAACAATGTGCTCCCAAAGAGATGCTTGTATGTTAACACGCTTGGTGAGAAATTAAAGGGTATTATTGTATTACTGGTCTTAATAATTTGTTCTGTTGCAGTCTAAGATTTCACAGTTTTCTTATATCTGTTTAACCGTCTGGTATTGTTCATTTGGGAGTCACATTTGTGTTGTTCACGGTCAAAAGTGAACGGACACCTGAAATGTAACTTTTTTTCATTTTCAGTGAAATCAATGTAATATATTTTTGTTCAACGATATTTTTTCTTTTTGTTTTGTATTTTGAGAGAATTTCATGGTACTATTTAATATTTATGCAATAATTATGATACATTTTTCCCATTGAAAATAATATAAAAAATTATTTTCTAATACTTTTCTTTTACTTTTCAATTATGGCAGTATTTTATGTTAAAATAGAGACAATGCCTTTAAAATCAATTTTTTTCAAGCAGATTTGTTCCATCTGGTGGGAGTAAAAAAAAAAAAAACATCTGAAATTCCATGGTTTAGTCACTAGATTCCTATAGAGCTCTATATAAAAGGCTTATAAATTCTCTAGTTGTTTTTAGACAAATTTATTTTTTTTAAAGTTGTGGATTTGGATTTATATTTGGACATTCTCAAAGACAACTTTTTGTAAAGATTTAGATTTTTTTTTTTTTTTTTTTAAAATGTTGGTTTGAAATGTCAGTTTTTATATTAATTTTACTACAGTCAAATCTGAACACAAAGAAAGACATTTTATTACACAACATCAGAGTTCAACAAAAATGTAACAAATATGATCAGGAATGCTTTATCTGAGGTTAATCAATCTGATTTCAAACTCTTATTTGAGTCTTCTGGCTCATGTTTGCCATATTGTAACAGCCACACCAGTTAATTTGTGTGTGTATAATAGTGTTGTGTGTGTGTGTGTGTCTGTCTGTGCATGTGTGTAAGTGAGTGTGTGTTTAAGTGTGTGTCTGTTTTTTACTCTTGAAGTATTCGAGTTTCACCCCTACCTTGGTGTCTGTTTTTACTCCATTGTGGCTAAATTATTGATTTTATTTCACGTATTTGTATATGTGTGTCTGTGTGTGTGTGTGTGTGGGGGGGGGGGGGGGGGGGGGGGGGGACTTCTGATTTTTAGAGGGTCACCCTCATTGCGTGTGACACTTTTTTCTGCAACGTGAATGATTTGTAGATTGTACACACAAGAAATTCTCTGTATTTTCGTATTTTGCGTATTTCCCATTCATTTCCAATGGCGGTCATTTTAAAGCACAAATAACAAGCTTTTTCAAATCAAGTCCACAATTTTTTGTTGTAGTCACATAGTGACTGCTATAAAAGTCAGCGAGTTTCATACCATTCCGATGAAATAGCGATTTTTAACATTTCAAAACATTGTTTTTTCTGGTCTAATATGACCGAACAATAGAGGGTTAAGCACACAGAATTTTTTTATAATCCTTATGTACCTCATTAATTAAAACTCTGAAAACATTATTTTATTTATCTTAATATTTGGTTTATATATTCTGGGTTCAGTATAATATTGATTTCCACAAAAAAAGTAAAAAAAACAAACAAACAAAAAAACATTGAGGCACTTACAGTGGAAGTGAATGGGGGCCAATTTCTAAACATTAAAAAACCTATGGTTTCAATATGATAGCCACAAGATGTAAACGTGTCAATTTGATTTTAGTGTAATAAAAAAACACCACTAAACTACTAACCTTTTCTGTGTAAAATTATGAGCAATTTTGCAATGACAATGTAATGATGCGCCTGTTAAAACAATGATCTAAACAGCTTTATGGCTCAAATAATACACAAGTTTTAACAGAAGAACTAATGTAAGTGTGAATGATATGCCTCACATTTCAAAAATTTGACCTTGTTCACTTCCATTGTAAGTGCCTCTTTGTAACCTTGATTTTTGCTTTTTTTTTTTTTTTAAACGAGTGATGAGTGGAATGTTTTTTTTTGGTATTGTGTTAAATCCCCACATATGCCACAAAGTACTGAACCTGGAATATTCCTTTAAGAGAATGCCAAAAAAAATGCAGTCCTCATCTAAATTTATTCATTTTCGCTTTACAAACAATTTTGAACTTATACAAGATGGCTTACAAAATATGTACAATTAAACTTCCAACATTTGAACGACGTGAAAAAATTATTTGAGGGTAGATCCGGTTATATGAGTCCATGAAGGGATGGCCTACGGTGTGTCTGAAGTGCAGCCCAATTCCAGTACACTCTGGGCGAGAAGCAAATCAATGGATGCACTGGTGGACAACACCAACACGGTGTCCGTTTCAGGCTGAGGCTTTGATAATGCACGGGTAGCGTGAAGGGCAGCTGCCCTGTGACTCTGCGGATCCTTCTCCGGGCCCGTCGCCGGTGGTAGTCCCCGTTAGAGAAGTCTTGAAAGTTGGCTGGATGAATAGCCCAGAAATGGCCCTTGCCATTGTCACTGCGACCGGCTTTGACGAAGCACTCGTTCAAAGAGAGATTGTGTCTGACACTGTTTCTCCAGTTCTTGTCCTGTTTAAAGAGTAGAGAACGTGAATTATGACTCATCTGAAAGTAAGATACTTTGACTTAATAATGAATATGAGTTCAGATTTGTTATTATTAAGATTTATCATTTATAAGTTGTGGAGGGGAAAAGCTAGCAATATATTTTAAGAAATTACCCATCACTGTCTACAATATCATGCAAACCTGACCAAAATTTTGAGGTCATGATTCTTAAATTTACTTTAAATCAAAACTTTTGGTTTTACAGATCTTTTACAGATTGTGACAATCAAAATCAAATTGAATTTGACAGATAAAGATTCAAATATAAGGCTTTGACAGATTGCAAATTCAGATGCAAGTTCATAACATTTGTTCTGGTTTGTGTTTTTTTCATTCTGCAGTAGGTCTTTTGAAGAAGTGCTTTGCTAAATGCAGTTGGTGATCAACAGGATTACTAAAATGGTTTGTAGGCACTTCAAGAAATGTTTAAACAGTATTTGATTAGAGCTACTATTGAGGGAATGATGTAAGGATGCAAGGATGTAGATCACTAAGAAGTATGTTGGTGAGAACATGTTACAGATCTTGTTGGTGAGTTGTAGAACATCTTACAGATCTTTGACTTTTCGAAAGATTTGTACAAAATTGCTGAACCTAACCACAACTTGCAAACAGAACCCTTTGAGGAAGCTTAGTTGCTTTCATGAAGGTACAATACCTTGCTTTTGAAATAAGGATAGTGATCCATGATCCACTGGTAAATATCACATAGCAGGAGCTTCTTTTCATCTGAATCCAGGATGGCCATGGAAATGAGGGCAATGTAGGACTGCGCTGGCTTCTCGTCCGTTCCTTCACTCCTAAGATTGGTCTTCTCGTGTTCTTCTTCACATCCGTTTTCTTCATTTTCCTGGTCCTCTGATTTTCCACTATTCTGTTCTGAGAAAGTTTCATTGACTGTGCATTGAAGACCTTCAGATGGAGGGCCATTGTTCTCTGGTTCTGCTCTCTCATTGTTGCATCCCTTATTGTACAACAGATAGTCAATGGTGAACTGAAGTCCCAGTTGTTCTTGATTGCTGCGGCATGCGTTGTCCTCCATTTCTGTATTGTTAGATCTTGGAATCTGTCGCTTAGTGGTTGAAAATTCAGGTTTTGGATCCAACTTTATAACATTTTGTCCTGGTTTGACTTTCTTTGTCTTTCCTTGTGTGTTCCGTCTTTTCAAGAAGTGCTTGCAAAGATTAGTCCAACAAACGATTAATTTGGTAACAGATGTGACGTCAGTCTCTGAGGCATGTGTGAATCGAGTAAACAGGTAAATGCGTTCGTTAAGTTGTGTGTTTGTTCGATTAGCCACTTGTTCGAAAAACACCACCACCAGTTGCGAATCTTCCTAGAAAGCCTCCTTCAAGAAGGACTTCTCTTGCAATAACCAGATCGTTAATGCCACTTAATTTAAATGCTCTGCATATTTAACCATGCAATTAGAAGCAAAGTGGGGTACAAGAGAGTTAGAGGCAGGGGGTCTAATTGAGGGGGATTATTTTCATTAAACCAAGCAAATCTTTGTAATTAGGAGAGATTACACAGATTATTGTTTTTGATTAATGTAAATTGTCTTGGGTGGTGGCTGCAGTGATACAACATGACCTCTGGGTGTGCTTATCCTGTTTGTGTCAAGTCTTTGGGACTAAAACAAAAGCATTGTGCATTTCAGTTTACTGTAACTTAAGATTTTAAAAAGTGTTTTTAAAATCAGCTTTCATGCACTAATGTTAAGATGAAAATTAAAAATTATAATACAGTATCCTTTTTGATGATTAAAAAAATTGTGTTCAGCCTTTGAAGTTTAAGGTTTAGATACTATGTTACAGCAAGAACCATTTGATGCAACCATTTAATTTAATTCCAAACAATAGGAGGATAGAAGGATGTAGAAGGATATCATACTTTTCTCTTTTTTCTATTTATCATTAGCTTTTTCTATTTAAAAAAAATAATTTGTAATACTTAAAAAAATTCAAACAGACGGAAAAAAATTCCTATTAAATTTTCGTTTCACCATAAATACAATAATATAATTAATATTAAACGTGTAAATCATATAAAAATTTAAAATTAAAATATATTATAATTAATAATAATAATAATAATAATAATAATAATCTCTAATTTTAACCATTTTCAATGGATACAAAAAAGCTTTTAATATGAAATATGGTTCAATGTAAAATAAATTAATAAATAAAATATATTAAAATACAAAAGTGTCTCCTAAATAAATATAATAAATAAACATATATTCAAATATATTATAAAGTGTCTGCTGAATTAATACATGTAAATATTATGTTTTAAATTAAATGCTTTTATTGTCAACCAAGTTGCTCTTACACACCCTGATGCTAATTTTACAAACTATTTTGAGATTTAAGACTCAACACACAAATACACACAGGACACTGCATAACAGTACAGCACATTACAGAAGTGAAATGGGATTTTGAAGTATCTCATTATTGGGTTGGGTTTATATATAAATAAAATATTATCTGTATTTTCCCCTTTTGCTCCAGTTTTATTTTTATTTGTTTTATTTTATTCATTGTTAAGTGTTGTACTGTGTCAACATCTGAACAAAGATTTTTTTTTTTTTTTTTGTAAATGTTGAAAACTTGCAAAATAAAATGTAATTTAGACTACACATAAGCAGTCTTATGTGAACAAGCTTGCTGTATTGGTTTCAGATTATCCAAATGAGTGCCCTAAAAGTCTTTTGTCAATTAGTTAATTATCTGTCCTATGAAGGTAGTAACTGGATTACACGTGAATCTGTGTTCCTATTAAAGCCAATGTTAGTGTGGTTGTTTGGTATGTTGTTGACCTAACACTTAGTTGCCAATAATCTTACTGGGACACAATGTAGTGTCCTGATTCCAAACCGTAGGCGAGTTTGACAAGTGGATTTACAGGCATATCACATGACTCACAGGCATAGGTGACTTAAAAAAAATAATACAGAACAAACAACTACACACATCCTATATGTGCTATATCCAGTCATGTAATGGTGAATCAAGGTTTAACCCCTTTAGCATTCCTGTCAAAAAATTTTTTTGTTTAGAACTTTTTATAATACACATACAAATTATGAAAAGAAAAGACTCAAAGAGCTACACAGCTATTTGTCTTTTCTCCAGAAACATTTATATGCTTTCAATGCGTAATTTGTATGTGCCATTAACACAGGTCCAACCCACAAAGACAATATAATATAACAACTATTCTTTTACAAAGAAATATAAAATTATTATATATTATTTATATTGTTGTTATTTCTAAATTGCTATTTCAGATAAATATGTTGGCTATATGGTAACATTGGTGCATAATTTGTTCCTTTAAATATATTTACATCATCCATTTTAAACACTTGTTGCTTCTCTTCATTTCCTTTTATGTCATTTTTTTAAGTTATATTTATGGGCTTTATGCCTTATGTGATGAGGGACTGGGAGCTGACAGGAAAGAACTGGGAGGAGAGAAGGGAGCAGGTTCGGCAAAAGACCTCTAGGCGGCATTTGAACTCGGGTCGCCGTGGATTGCAGTGCACTATATGTCGATACACTAACCACAAAAGACTGTGGCACGACTGCGTTTATGTTTATTAAAAAATGTCTTCTTAAAAAAATTTACACGACACTCTTTTTTTCATTTTAAGTGCATTCACAATTCGTTAATGTCTGAAAATTAATAAAGAGCTATGAAAATAAGGTGAAATTTTCTGTTCATGGAACCATGAACATGGAACCATCCAACAGAACAGATATTATAAAATATGTTAAATTACAATCAATAGTTTTAAAAATATTTTAATGAAAAAAAAAAAATATATTATTACTGATTGCTTGTTGCCTGCCTGAATACATCAAAACTGATTTTGTTACTTCATTGTTAGCTTGTGGTTGAGCAAATTGGATAATTTGATTGTCATCCTAAATGAGTAAATCTGTAAATTTCCTTAGTTGTTGTTTTCCACTTCTTGAAACTTCAAACCATATTTAAAGAGACAAATTTTGTGAAGACTTTCAGAGGCAAAGCATTGTTAGACAGCAGCACCATCTTTTGCCAAAACAGGGAAATTAACATGTGGTTTCCTCAAAGAAAGAGTTCAACCAATAATTAAAATTCTGTCAACTTTTAATGAGCTTTATGTTGTTAAAAACAACTTTCTTTCTTCAGTGAAACACGCAAAAAAAATAAAATGTAGACATAGTCACAATTCACTTTCATTGCATGTTTTTCCATACAATGAAAGTGAAAGGAATGAGCCTGTAACTCTGCCAAACATCTCTATTTGTGTATGTAATACAGGTTTGGAGCATAAGATTACAGTATGACTTGAGGATATGTATCTCTACAGGTTCATCATTATAACGCTATTATTCTTGTTTTAACATATGTATATTATACTCACCTTTGCTTTTTTAAGGAACGATGTATCTGTTCATTTCCTATTTTGCCTTTCAAGCCTTATTTTTACCTCAGAAAATTGACCTCAAACATTCTCCCCTCCCCCACCACATACAATAAAGAAAAACACGGGATGGAGTTTCCTGAGGATTGTGGATTCAATCTCGTGTGGATTTTCCAGATCGGTTTACCCAACTGTCCTCAATGAGCAAGTGTGTTGTTGTATTACATTGAACAGCACAACGTTAACGCGTGCGGGTATATGTGTGAGTTGTTTTAGTGTGCTTCGGTTGTCGTTTTAGGACTGAAATTACACAAAGCATTCAGACCTCAATATCATGGCTTTTTACAACTCATGAAGTGGATTTTCCCGCACGGAATGGATCGAACGGAGCCATGCGCTCCTGTTCCACTTGTCGCGGGAAACCCACCTCTCGCATCACATCTGAATGCAAAACGCAATGTGCTTTCGCTCTCACGCCAGACTATTAAAGTGGGCAAATCAGACTGTGAAGTTCAGGCGACGGTGGGTAGGTTTACAAGCACCAGAGGCCTATCAGAAGGGGTAGACCTTGCTTCAAGTTCTCTTTTTTTAGACCGTACTGTCCCTTTTAAAGCTCGCCGCCACGCCTCTTCGCAAACAACCCCGCCTACTTATAGACAAACCGCCGTGCTGATTGGACACCGGCGGCGGTCATCGAACGCCTTCTCTGCTTCTCATTGGCCAGCCGCTGCCTTTCGCTTCAGGCTCTCGCGGGGCTGCTGTGCGAAGATGGCGGCCGAACTGGTAGAAGCGATGGTGAGTAGATGAGATTTTTTTTAATAGTGAAAGTAAAAGGAGCCAGGCGAGTTAGAAGCGGTGCTTATTCAAACAACGTGAGTTAAATTTCATACTGTCGTATTTGGTGCTCATTCAGGACAAGTGGCAGTCTGTAAAGTGCTTTGGCAATATGTATAAGTGTGTATGTAAATGGTTGTGTGTCAAAACCCAGTGAGCTGTTTCATGTATCCAGCATATCTGGCGCGTTCTAACGTTTGATTCGAATTTTTGAACGTTCTGAATGTGCATTTGATGTCCGAAACGCAGTTTGGTTAGACAGCTCACCAGGCTTTGAGACCAAAGCTAGTGTGTCTGTGTGCGGGCGCGCGCGTGTGCACTGCCTGTGGAAGTGAATGATTAGTCTGCACAATACAAAATAACAAATCAGTCTCTGCCTTTTCAAATCACACGTGCATTTTATCCATGTAGCTGTAAAAATCAACACAATTCCACACTTTGCAGTGCTGTATATAGTCACTTGCACAAATGATGCATGTGCGTTGCATTAAAAGATAAATCATTTTAATTTGTGCAAGACCGTTTTACTACTGAATAGCAGCAGATGATCGCAGCCATGCTGATATTCAGTAGTGCAGCATGATTACGAACATGCTTTGAACCTCATATTGTTTTACCTGTTTTGCAGAACTGATTTCTGTGTAAGGTTAGTGTTTCTATGGAGAGTGTCATTGGCCTGCAGGGGTTCAGTCATAGTAAACTAGAGATTGAGGTCATTTTGAAGCTTGAGGATTGTCTTGGCATTGAATTTGGAAAGTTAAAAAAATATAAACAACTTTTTAAAAGTATTGTGAATTTTTAGTAATTATGAAATTTTAGTAGATGCTTTTATTTTAAGCAACTTTATGTACACCTAATATAGAGAAGATGAATATTTGTTGCGAAAGTTATGCACGATTAACATTTGAATTTTGAATTTATGGCTGTTAATGTGTCTATTTAGACTGGGATGAATAATCGCATGTACCAGTGGGACAGATTTTTTACAGAGAGGTGTTTTAATCTCTTTTACAACAAATTGCGAAGACAACTCTCATTCTCATTCTCATTCGCTGTTTTTGTCTCCCCAGAACATGGTGAAGAGTTTCCGGGTGTCTGATCTGCAGACGCTGCTGGCCTCAATGGGCCGCAGCAAAAGTGGGTTGAAGCAGGATTTAGTGGGAAGAGCTCTTCGGCTTGTGCAGACCGAATACAGTCCGGAGCTGCTAAAGAACGTTCGACAGCTCTACGAGACGCGCTTCCCCAAAGCCTCGTCCTGGCTGGCGGCCCGACGCCCTGAGTCCGTGCCCGTAAACTATCCTGCCCTTAACTCCTCGCCCAGAGGCACGGCCCAGGGCACAGACTACCTCAACGGCATCCCCAAACCAGCTCCGCCTTCTGTGGCAGAAGTCAAATTGGTGCCCCTGCCGTTCTACCACAACCTAGAAACGCTGCTGCCACCCACAGAACTAAGTGAGTCCCATTATTATGAATAGGGTTGGGAACCGATAACCGGTTCTTATTCCGGTTCATTGTTTTTTGAAAAGAACCGGAACCGTGAGGAATTTCTAAGTTTCGGTTCCGAAAACGGTTCTGGTGCGAAACGTGACCAAGCGCTCTGAGCAGCCTTGCGCCGGCGTTTCCCGTAAAGGATGTCACAAACCAAATAACAGAAATGCCGCCCTGCCTCTTTAATTACTGAGCACATTGTTTCCCATGACGTGCACTCCACAGACGCTCCGCATCTTTAACTGCCAAACACATAGTTTTCCACGACTGTACGCGCACTTGCGTCTTTGATAAATGTGCACATTGTTTTGTCTGACTGTACATGTACCAGCAGCACCCAGCTCCTGCCGCCACTAAATTACTTGCATACTGACTTTTTCAACTTGGACCACTAAATAAATAGACTGCTATTGTTATGTAAGTATGAGGGTTAGATTATTTAGTGTACAGGTCATTTCAAGAGTGATAAACAAAGTGATAGAAAATGTTTATTTTCATGCATTTTAAATGTTTAAAAATGTGGAAACCACTCATTGCATCACACCATCTCCTGACTGCATTATTATTAGGGGCTTTTTGCAGTGTGTGTATACATGGTTATAAGTTTAATATTTCATTAATTTAGGGAAATGAAGTGTCTTAACCCTCAAGGGACTATTTAGCCAACCATCTTATTCCTGCTTGAAAAGCAAAATGTTATTGATAGAGTAAAAAACATCAACTTTGAAGCACATGCATTACTCAACATTACTTACTACCTTCCAGCAACACTACATTCAATTAAGATAAAATAGTAAAAAAATAATAATAGTTAATTTAAATGGAACCGGAACCGGAATCTTTAGGCAAAACTGGAACCGGAAAATTTCTAACGATACCCAACCCTAATTATGAATAAATAATAGCCCAATTATAATAGGTGTGTCTAGCCAACAAGGAAACCATTAAGTGAGCTAATTATGTTTTTGTCACTCTTTGCAGTCGCACAGAACAGCGAGAAGCTGCAAGAAAGTCAATGTGTTTTTGAATTAACACCAAGTCAAGTGGAACAGATCCGGAACTCCAGGTAAGAAAAGTGATCTTGCTAACTGGTGGCTTTATTTAGCAATCAATCAGTGGCCAATAACAGTGCTGATGTTTAGAAATCAGGATGTATTGTTATATATATATATATATATAATATTATATATATTATGTATATGTTGTATCTGTGTGTAATTTGATTTAATGATCATAAAATGATCAGGGCCTATGTGGAGTTAAGGTGTGTACAAAGTGCCCAACTTAAAATTTCAACTCATGTTTTTTTAATTCATATTTTGGCAACACTTGGTTATATTTAATGTGTGGCTTAATATAGGATTTAAAAAAACATAATATATTAGATATATGACAGTCATTTGCAATACCAATAAAAACGGCACTTCTTAAAAGTTTTTGTTTAGCTGATTGCCGTGCATTATTCTCCACATATAGTGCGATCTGAACCCTAAACACGTTTTGTCAAAAAAGCCGGTTTTGTCCACTTTAAAAGCACGTCGAGTTCCAAAGCGGCCCTTTTTTTGTGAACAGAAGCCTAGAAGTCCATTTTAGAGCGAATCGCGCGGCTGTATTCGTCAGGTGACAAGGGCACTAAATTTTTTTACTTTACTTTGAAAAGACGTGCTAGCTGAGAGGAGTTTCAGCTGACTAAAAGTGATCGAGGATGGATAATTTTGACGAACTTGATGAATCTGTGATATCTTCTTCAGGGCGAAAAAGGAAAATAAAAGCTGAAACGTTTTCACAGAACCTTGCAATAGCAGCGCGTTACAATGATGAGGGAAAAGCTCAGTGTATTGCGTGTAATCACATCCATACAGTTTATGATCACAACAACAACAACAACGTTTGTCAGGCATCTACATTTGTCATCTGAGGAGATTACAAAGATTAGATGAGTATTTTTTTAAACTCTAAAATAGGGATGTTCATTTTAACCGGTTAAACGTTAACCGACCATGAAACAATTGACCGTTAAGCCATCAGTTAAACGGTTTTAAAAGTAAAGGTTTATTTTATTTCAAGTTTAGTAATTTATCAAACTATTTAAAAGGTTTGCTGCCTGGTTGAAATCGCTATGTGTTACATTTGCTTTTTTTTAAGATGGATATCTTTTCCCCTGCTTTTTCCCCAAAAACGACTAGCCAATGAACTCTCTCCTCACAACCCACACACACATAATATATATTATATATATTAATCAAAAATTAAATGCAAAAGAATATTAAGCATCTTTAATTGTTCACTCATAACATTTTTTCTTACTTACACATGCACAGTGAACTTCGCCCAGGGATGAAATCAGTTCAAGTTGTTCTCAGGTACGCCATTCAGCTAAATCATGTCTGTACATCACGTTTTAGAGTCAGAGATGCATTTATTGCATGCTAACGTATCCTGTTCTTCTCCTAGAATCTGCTACACAGACTCTATCGGTGTTCAGGAGGACCAATATCCTCCCAACATTGCTGTGAAAGTGAATCAGTCCTACTGTCATGTACCGGTAAGTGTTACGAATTTGATTTGGCTGAAAGAACAGGGAATGTGGTGGTTTCACCACTCAGGAGGATCGTGAGACTCAATACACCAGAATACATTTTCTGAATGCGTCTGTTGTGTTTTAAATGGTTTTCTTAGAATGTTGTATAACTTGTTGCTGTAAATTATGTATTAACTTATTTACATTACTACTTTTTGTTCAGGGTTACTATCCCTCCAATAAACCGGGTGTTGAGCCACGTCGGCCCTGTCGACCCGTCAACATCACGCCATGGTTACACCTCTCCACAGTCACTAACAGAGTCACCATCACATGGGGCAACTTTGGAAAGGTACAGAGCTATTTTCTTATATCTGTATATGTGAATGAACATGTTAGATGAAGGTGAGTGTGTTGTTACTGACCTCTGTGTTTTGGATGCAGCGGTACTCGGTGGCAGTGTACCTGGTGAGGGTGTTCACATCTGGAGAGCTCTTCAACCAGCTGAAGCATTGCTCAGTCGAGAGTCCCGAACGTTGTCGTGAACGCAGTAAGTTTCTCACCTTGGGCAAACACATTTTATGATCAGTGGTTACACTTGAAACCCTGGAAGTGTGATGTATGAAACAATAGTAAAAAAAAAAAGTTGAAATGATTTGCATGTGTTTTTTAATGTATTCTCAGGCTGTATTAGTTCATTGCATTGACTTCCATGATTGATTGATGTTTTTTTTGTTCATAAAGGATCCTTTTAACCATTTGCTATGTGGTAGTTTCAATGCCTACTAAAGGATTAGGCTATATAAACACTAAACATTATTTATTTGAATAATACATTCAAATGTGTGGGATCGTTAAGGTGTTTTTTTGTTGTTGTAATAAATACTTTTGCTATCTATAAATTAAGCAGCACAACGGTTTTTAGCATTGATGATAATATTATGAAATGTTTGAGCTCCAAATCAGCATATTAGAATGATTTCTGAAGGATCATGTGACACTGAAGACTGGAGTAATGGCTGCTGATAATTCAGCTTTGACATCACATGAATAAATGACATTTTAAAATGATTTTCAATTTTAATATATTTTTAATTTCAATAATATTTTGCAATAATACTATATTTTTACTTAAATAAATGCAGCCTTGGTGCGTTTAGCCTTTTTCTTTCAAAAACATTGACAGACTTTAAAACAGCAGTGTGTGTGTGTGTGTGTGTAAATATACATAGCATCAATATTATACTGAAACATTTTTTGTTTGTATGTACACAGTTCAGGACAAGTTGCGCTTTGATCCTGAGAGTGAGATTGCCACTACGGGACTGCGAGTGTCCCTCATCTGTCCTGTAAGTGTCCAGTTTTTGTCTTTTATGTGGACTCTTAGCTGTGGAACCATCGTAGCAATGTTATAGATCTAATACGTCTTTTCAACGCAGCTGGTAAAGATGAGACTTGGAGTGCCATGTCGAGTGCTCACCTGCGCCCACCTGCAGTGTTTTGACGCTGTCTTTTTCCTGCAAATGAATGAAAAGAAACCCACGTGGACCTGCCCCGTATGTGACAAACCCGCTCCCTTTGAGCTTCTAACTATTGATGGGTAAGCACAGTTACTTAAACTCCTCGCTTCTCGCAGGCTCTGGCAGTAAAACTCACCAAACGTGACCCATTTCAGGTTGCTGTCCGAGATCCTTAAAGAGACGCCGGAGGATGTGGAGGAGATTGAGTATTTGACTGACGGTTCATGGAGGCCAATCAGGGATGACAAAGAGAAGGAAAGAGAGCGGGAAAACAGCCGCACACCTGACTGTCCTGTGGTGGATATATGTAAGAAGGTTTCTTCCTTCTGAAATGTCATTTTCAACACGTTTAACTTGCATAATATTACATTTGAGCAAATCTAAATATTTAATGGGAAATAACGGGTCTTAACTCTCATCCAAGGTGTTCCTGAGGCGAACGGCCACTCCCCAGCACATAGCGGCACAAACCAGACTGGGAAGTCTGGATCGGGTGGTGCATCGGCAGGAACCGGCGGCACCAGTGCCGGGTCGGGAGGCGGAGCTGTGGTGGATCTGACTCTGGACGACTCTTCGGAGGAAGAAGGAGGGGGCGGAGCTGAGGACAGTGAGGACACTGATGACAGCCAGGACAGCCCTGCCCCTAAAAGGGGCAGATATGATTATGACAAAGACCTGGTCACAGCATACTGAGACTGGCAGGACACTAAGACTGGTTGGGGGGTGTAGATGGGATCTGAGCCTTGGAAATTCAAGAAACATGTCCCCGTGTCCTCTCCCAAATGCATACACGCATGCACTCACATAGACGTGCACACTCATGCGCTGCTGGCATCTGGAGCAGTCGGGCATCACATTGACAAACTTGTTGATGCCCCGTAAAGCTATTCCCAATCATTCACAGCATCTTAATACTGTATTCTCCCTTTAAAGACCATGGAAGAGTAACACCACCCTCAGTTCTACTCAGTCGTCCTCGACTTCCTCTCCACTTTGTTTTCTGACAGGTTTAAACATCCTGGGCATCTTGCCAGTTTTAGTTTTATATGGAGCTGTTCAGACCTTCAAAACATTGTGAGACAAGCCACAGTATCTCAAAAACGTTCATTCCTTTGGGTTGAGATCATACAACCATTTACAATCTATTCAGAGGCGTGTTCTGTTGGTCCTCCACATAAGATGTTTATGTTAGCTGTTTGTTTTGATGTGATTTAGAGACATTCCTGACGAATTTCCATCTCATCTCATGATATAGAGAATTATATATATATATACTAGATTATATATATATATTATAAACAAAGTTATTTGTCCACAGATTTGACAGCTACCTCAGTCTAACAGCGAACTTGACCAGACCAGAGGGTTATTGAAAGGGTGTTAAATCCCTTGCATGATTTTTTTTTTTCTTTTTTCAATCCATTTTGTTTTTCATGTGAAGCAACACTGGAGAGGCATCATGCATTGCTCATTATTTTGTGCTTGCCCATTTAGACATCATATTAAAAAAGATTCTGACTCGAGCAACGAGTTTTCCAGTCAAATCTGTTGGTCAACTGGTGTGTACTGACTGAATGTAGTGTGCAAATGGACACTCAGTTCAGAAAGAATGGCGTTTTGACACCAATGGTCGTTTTGAGATGCTTGTCACCGAGTAAATATTGTACGATAGCTAATGCAATAATGATAATGTATTCTTTCTGATCATTTAATAGAAAACTGCAGGTCTCAATGTCATTTATTGCTTTATTTCAGTCGTTTTGGTCTGTACAAGTCATAACTACACAAAGGCAGAACGTTAAATTTGGTTGAGGAGAGGACAAAGAGTTGTTTTCATTTAGACATGTCTGTAGTAAATTATTAGGTTTATCTAGCAGGGGAGCTGACGTTATTGGCAAAATGTAAATTTATTTGCCTGAACTCAAAACTTGTTTTTTTTTCTCAGTTGACTTCATTTTGGACGAATGGCTGATTTGTTTGAGCCCATTGTATGGAGGTTGTTTGTGTTCATTTCAGCCGGTTGAGAAGGTGTTGACATTTGCGTAATGTTTTGTGGACTTAGCGACAGGTGCGAAACTTAAATATGTTCCTTAATTTGTTGTCAGAATGAGTATTTATTGATTTAACAGGTTTTGCCTCTTTTATTTGAATTATGTTTGGTATTTTTGTGCATTTCATGAGGCATTTCGCAGCAATTTCATGAATTTCCAGCATGTTGCTTTGTGATGGTAGATAGCGCTGTGTCCTCTCACGGCCTGCTGCTGTACGTGCACATTCAGCCATTTGCAACAGTCCGAACATAAGGGGGCTTAGTCAGGACTATGCAGACTTGACCTAAACCTCAGAAGAATTAAACTCCCGCTAAACGACCAAACACAAATGGCACATCCATATGGCTGATCTGTTGAGGAGGACTCAGGGATGACGTGTTCTACTTGTCTTTACATTTTCTTCTCAGTCAAACTTGACACTCGAACCAGGTTCCAGCATTGTGTACAATATTACCCTCATCATCAGGTCACATAAGGCAGTCTAGGTTTCTGATCTGGAAATTAAGATGTACTTGCAAGGCATATGAATATTGCTGTGTATAGCATATTTTGTTGTCTTCCAAGGCTTCAGAGAAAATCACTACTCACAAGTGGTAATTTTAAAGGGTTTTTTTTTTTTTGGCCCCCTTCCTATTTTCAATTAATCCTGAATTCTGACTTGAATACTCAGTACTGTATCCTATCTGTGTTTGGGAATTTCTCAACATAAGAATATTGCCATGAAGGGTTAAATTACTTGTAAATTTAGGTTCGTCTTTGAGTCGGCATGGTCTTCCATCTCTTCATGATAGCCCAATTTCATTCCCCCTTTATATATATTTTTTTTAAGAGTAATCAGTGCTGCAGTTGACAGTTTCACATAATAAGCCCTTAATGTAGTATGTTCCCCTAAATTTCACTTTTGTGATTTTTCACATTTAAGGTAAGGAACTTCTTAAATAGACTTCCATCTTTAGATACCTAGGACGATCTATTAGATGTGGATAAAATGTACATTTGCTTACAATGAAAAGATAAATGGATGGTGATTGATCACAATATATTTCCAGCTCAGAGGTGAAGACGGCCTCTGTGTAGCCAGGTGAGGTTGAAGTGTTTTTTTTTGGGAATGGAGGCAACCCCTCTTATTACAGTGCTTAAGACAGCATGGGCAGTGGCTTGCAGTTCTTGATGTAAATGTTTTGTTTGTCTTTTATACGTTCATATTAAAAGCCAATAATAAAAAAAAAATATTTTATCAAGTTTTGAATTGCCTCCAGTTGCTCCAGAGGGCGGGCAAAAAAAATAAATAATTTTATTGGCTACTCTCAACCCTTCCTGAGGAAAATGTAAATTGGTGACCTATGATGTCCTCAATGTGGGATTTGACAATATGAGCGAATCAGTTGTCCCTGTCTGAACTGAAATCGAACTGTAAAAGCTCTTAACTCCTGTCAATTATGTGTGCAATTAATTAAACTGATTTAAAATAAATGCCTTTCCAGTGATTTTTAAATCTTGGATTTAACTCCATTGATTACTTAAAGAATATATTTAAGTATACCTTAGAAATGTATAATAAAGATTTATTTTCCAGAATACCATAATTACTACAGTTAATTTTACTCAAATAAAACTGGTTACAAGTACAAAAAGAAGTATTGATGATTTGGTGACTTTGATACCATATTAGTGTATTGAGGTATTTGCATTGTGTAAAAAAAAAAAAAAGTTTTGCCACTTTTTGTTAAAGATGGTAAAGGATTATTTCTAATATGAATATATTTTACTGTAGTATGGTATGTTGTCAAGCATAGCTGCGTAGTAACTGATTACATGTAATCTGGATTACGTAATCAGATTCCGAAAATTAAGTACTTGTAATTAGATTAAATTACATTTTAAAATACCCGTAATCAGACTATAGTTACTTTTTTATAGATTACACTATTAAATATTATTCACACAATTTCATCTTTGAAATGATCCTTTCTAAAACAGCCTATTGCTTATATAGGCCTACACTCAGAAAGTCTTCCAGTTTTCTGGACATTCACACGAAGAGCAGTCACTAGTCAGGTGGCTAAACATCATTTGACCACTGGATTTACAAAAATAATTTCAGGTTTAAGAAGTGTTTCAACATTGTATCAAATACTGATGAACACATTAATTTTTATTTGAATTATCACTCAATAGGTTATTTATTACCATGTATTTGGAAGGCTTTTGTCTTTCAAACACATTAAACTGCACAAATTCATGTTCTTTCTTATTTACATGTAATGCAGGTATTCCCAAACTTATGTCATCTGAACCTCTTTCACAAAATATATTTACTTTAAGTAGGCTACCCTACAGATTTTAAGATGCGTTCATATTTAAGTATCACGTATGCATGTTCGCGGTTGGTTAATGGTCACATGACATGCAGGTAAACAAACAAAATATTTTTTTTAAAAAATTAGTAAGTGTAATATTTTGATTGTTGTTATTTTGAAATGATTTATTTTAATTTTACATTATTATAAAGTAATTAATTATTAGCTTTTCATTAAACTCACAAACCCTCTGCAGTTCCTTCATGAACCCCAGTTTGGAAAAACATTGACGCAATGTAATGTTTAATGTACTTCATGTTGTTGATTTAATATTACTCTGTATTTTTTTTATCATTATGGTACAACATTATCCTATTTAAATCAATGTGATAAACGAGTTTGGTCAAAAGAAATCTAAAAGTAGTCTGATTATATTACCTGAAATGTGTAATGGATTACGTTACTAACTACAATTTTTGTCATGTAATTTGGAATCAGTAACGGACTACAATTTCTACCCAGCTCTGTTGTCAAGCTATTTGGTTATTTGTCAACTGCACAGCTTACCAGGGTTTACTGACGAAGCTCAGACTGAAGAAAATGACGTATTATATTACAGCAAATGTGACATGATATGCTAAAATATTTCAGAAATTTGGCGGTAACTTTCCTTGTGAATGTGACGGTTCTTCAGTTCACCACTAGATGTCGTTCTTACTCAAATAAGCGCTCATCTTTTTGTCAAAGCTCGCGACAACTGGAACGCTCTGACGACAGATCTCGCGAGAGCTTGTGAACGCTTCCTCTTGGTTGGATAGCGGCTTCCTGGCCGGACTTTTTCCCCCCTCCTTTTTTTTTCTTGGGGGAAATTTCAACTTGTGTTTTCGCGGGTCCTCCAGGCCAAACAATTTCGGACAGCGTTTCGCGGTCGGTCTGCTGTTTGCGAACGACAGGCCTGACTTGTCTTTTGCCGCCTTTTGTCTGTGGGAGCGCTCGCGAGCCAGAGGCCGAATCGAAGCGACATTCCAGCGATGAAATAAACTGCATTTAGTGCACTTTTGCGCCTGTGGCACTCGCTCTTTCTACTTGACATCGAAATATTATTTGACATAGCTTCTGGAAGCATGACAGGGTGTTGAAATTAAGAGCTTACGAATCTCAGAAACTTCTAAAGACACAACTGCAAGGGTTTGTGTAGCAATTTGAAGGATTGGATGTCAGCAGAGACAACCTGGTTGTTCTCTTTGAAATAGATAACTGACAAGTATGGCACCAAAAAGAAGACCGGTCCCCTTGATTATAACCCCCACAGGAGAAGGACAGTCAACCAACATAGATGCAGCATCAGAGTACGTATATAGTTTGCTCAATCTGACATGTGTTTGGCTTACCTTCTTGCATACTTCAGTATGTCTCACCTGGTCCTGTTTTTCCTGTCTTTAGGGCCAACCTGGAGGCCTTGCAGAAGAAGTTAGGGGAGTTAGACTTGGATGAACAGCAGAGGAAGCGTCTTGAGGCTTTCCTCACCCAGAAAGCCCAAGTGGGTGAGCTCAAGGATGAAGATTTTGACCCCATATGTGAACTCGGTGCAGGTAACGGTGGGGTGGTCCACAAAGTCCGTCACAAACCTTCAAGACTGGTCATGGCCAGGAAGGTAAGCGATCGACAGACTTGTGCACCTGCTGCTAGTTTGCTCATGGCAGGTAATGCAATGTGATCAAAGGCTGAACTTTTTGTATTTCCCCCAGCTTATTCATTTGGAAATCAAACCAGCCATCAGGAACCAGATTATACGAGAGCTGCAGGTCCTGCATGAGTGCAACTCACCATACATTGTAGGGTTTTACGGCGCCTTTTACAGTGATGGAGAAATCAGCATCTGTATGGAGCACATGGTGGGACCAATGTTGTTGTTTAAGGTTTATAGCAAGAGTTCATAGCAAAAGTGTTACAGCACACTGACATGTATTTGTCCGCAGGATGGAGGTTCTTTGGATCAAGTGCTGAAGGAAGCCAGAAGAATCCCTGAAGAAATTTTGGGCAAAGTTAGCATAGCTGTAAGTATTATCATCCTCCTCTGTTGTATCTGTTTCAAATAATGCTGTTTAGAGATTGATGACAAATCAACCATACTGACACAACAATGATTAGTTGGTTAGCAAGGTTGGCTTGATTGTCTAGATTTTTAAAGCCTAACCAATATTAGGCGTTCTTCTTTAAGTGTAACAAATGTAAGGGCACTACTTCTTGTTGAGGGTTGTAATGTGTTGACACTCAAACTCTGTTTTTGGAAGGTGCTTTTGTTCAAAGTGTGTTTGAGGTGTGCATATTATCGTTAGATATGTTCTCCAAATTTGCTGCTTTTAACAAAATTACTGGTACAATTGCTGTTCACATCAAATCTGCTGTGAACAATATTTTTTTATTAATGCATGATCCAGAAGTCTTTTTTAAATTATTTGTTTTGCGCAGATAACAGTTGTACTATGAACTTTATGTATTTGTTGAATATCCATTAGTTACCCTGTATGATCCTTCACCAATTTTACTATAAAGCGATTTCATAAGACCAGCTAGTCATTCAGACTAGTCAGTTTGAAAGTATTTCTAATACGGTTATCCAGCTAGGTTGACTTTTGTGATAGAATAAAAATATCGATACTATATAATTTGTTCCATATATATTGCCGATATTAGTTGTGCTTATTAATTTCCCCTATTTTGACATTTACCTTTACCATCATCTAACGCTCATTAAGTGTTAGATAAAAATAAAATAACCTAAAAAATTGTATATTGTGGTGTTGTGATGTCTTTTAGTTCTAAGTGCTTTATTTTTGTCTTACTTGGACAAACAGTATTGTATTTTAATACTGTCCATTTACTGGTTATCGGCAATAACATGAAAATAATTACCATCTTGTTGGTATCCGGGAGAATTTTAATATTGGCGCATCCCTAGAATATAGTTTAACTCTACCAGTTTCTTGTTTTTGTTGTGCTGTTAATTACGGTAATTGTGTTTGTAATACTATATGTAAAGAAATTGTGCATATACATGGATAATGCACATGTGAAAAAACTATAGGAATCTATTAAATGAAAAGTACATGAAACAGCTATAGGAATCCATTAAATGAAAAGTATAGAGGGGAACCTGCTCTTCTTATTGTCTAAATGCAGAATCTACACAACCTCCATCGTAACATGTCTGGCACTAGTATGCACAGACTGCAAAATAATAAAGCTGTGACCACACCCACAGATGTGCAAACTCCCTTTTAAGTCAGAGTCACCAAAACATGCACATTTTTCAACACACATTTAACTTATTCTTCCAAATGAATAGGGTTGAACTTCTGTTTCACATTTGATCATGACAAAACACAAACATTTTAGCACAAAGTCCAAACAAAGGTGCAGAGATCTGTTTATGAGTGTCCATACTGTTTATTGCACGTGTGAGCGAATGCATCTCAGATTTCAGTAATCACAAAGCAGAAGTTGTTTTGTAAAGACTAAATCATGTAAAATGTTCTGTAAATTCAGGAAGCTAGATACCACATTGACCGTTAAGAGATAAACCCTAATGATGATATCTATAACTCTTTCCACAGGTACTCAGAGGTCTGGCATATCTTCGGGAGAAACACCAAATAATGCACAGAGGTACACACAGAGCAACATTCCTTACTAATATCTTAGAAAACGTACGTGTGCATACAGGCGCTGGATGGCAGCAGGAAGTAGCCCCCTAATGCAGCTATTGAAATTACATAAGAAGCTTAAAAATTATTATTATAGAGATTAGGCCTCATTATTTCAAAGGTATTTACTGAAATTCTAACCAGAGACCTTCAAGCAACTGCAAACCTGAGATTAAATGAAGCAAAAATATTGCAAAAAATTATTATTATATTATTTAATTGCCAAACATCAATCTTCTACAATTACGGTGCTTTCACACTAGCACTTTTGGTGCGCACCCGGGTTCGATTGACGTCAGAGTTCGGTATGTTTGGATGATGTGAACGCTGTCTTCCGAACTCGGGTGCGCACCCACAAACCGTACCCGAGTCCGCCTAAAAAGGGTGGTCTGGGGTACGGTTCAAGTGAACTCCGGTATGGTTCGCTGCTGATGTGAATGCAATCGTACCAAATCACGGAAGTGAACCGCTATTAATGACGTATTATTTGATAAAAATGTGTGTTTGTGTGTGTTTCACTCACTTTCTTGATGAGCGTGACTGACGCGCTGCAAGCAGAGAGCTGTATATGTCATTTCTGTTCACCTTCAGAGCTGCTGCTGTCATCAAGCCAGCAAGCTGCTGGCTTGATGACGCAAACGAACCGCGGTTCGGACCCAAATAATATAATGTGAACACAGTCCAGCGGGGGCAGGGGGAGGGGGGAGCAATCGAACTCGGATTCGGACCAAGCAAGCAAGCCAAGTGTGAAAGCACCCTTAAAAGTCTTTAAAAAAATAAATAAATAAAAATCACTACATAGGCATTTTTTACAAGTAGATCACAAGCTACCATAGAAATAGCTTCAGTGTGGCACAACCAACATTTGAGCAATAATACTATGTCTGAAAATGCAAAGTATCAGATTCTCTGTCGGGTTGTATGAGGGTCTGAAGGAGCCACACTGGATTTAAAGGGTTAGACAGGGAGGGTCAGGTCTATAGTTGTGCTGTTGTGGCAGGGAGCGTTGGCCTGCTTGCGAGGAGCTGTTGAGGAGCCCAGCTGGTAATTACAGCCTCGGATGTGATTACATGGCAGCCGCACCCTGCAACCCCCTCCCTTCTTTTTCCTTTCCCACTCTCACCCCTCTGTCCACTCCCAGTGGGTGTTAGGGCTGAAGGAGGGCCCGTCATGTGTGGAATCATTACATGTCTGCTCCTCTTGCCCTGTGTTTAAGAGTAGAGAGGTGGAAAGTGGCTTGCATGTCTGTCTTTTCTGCTGCGACGGTGTTGTCGGAGCTAGCTTTGCAATATGAAGAGCATCTTGCGAAATGTTTTTGCTGGGCGTGCTGGAGAAAGGGCATTTGAACAGGGATGAAAAGCCAGGTGGTGCCGCTGGGATTTGGACCCCGGCCCTCCATCTTACATGGTCTTTCTCTCTGGTCCCTACAGACGTTAAGCCCTCCAACATCCTGGTGAACTCGCGCGGCGAGATCAAACTGTGCGACTTTGGCGTGAGTGGCCAGCTCATCGACTCTATGGCCAACTCCTTCGTTGGAACACGGTCGTACATGTCGGTGAGTCACCCGCCCACTTCCCTCCCCAACCCCCAGTCCTTCTCGTTCCAAGCCCTGTGCCGGTGCCCAGGATTCTTCCATGTGGAGGGGAGGAAGTCGCTGCCAGGTTTTAGCCCACTCCTCCTGGCCACCTGCAGGGTGTGGCGCCCCACCCTAGTAGAGCTTTGACTTTCTCTCTGCTCTCTGCCTTGACAGCCGGAGAGACTCCAGGGCACACACTATTCAGTTCAGTCGGATGTGTGGAGCATGGGCCTATCACTGGTTGAGCTGGCTATTGGACGCTACCCCATCCCCCCTCCCGATGCCAAGGAACTCGAGGCCATATTTGGCCGGCCAGTGCTGGACACAGGTGGGGCAGAAGGCCACAGCATGTCCCCAAGACCCAGGCCTCCAGGACGACCGGTTAGCGGTAAGACCTTGTTTAATTTCCCCAAACATTGTCATTAGTTTTAAGCGCATTCGATTTTCTCTATATTCTGCGTAATATGCGTGTTTAAGTTGAGCCTTGCAAATTGTTTTCCCCCAGGACACGGAATAGACAGCAGGCCAGCCATGGCTATATTTGAGCTACTGGACTACATTGTCAATGAGGTCAGAGAATTTGCTTAGCGTGCAACTTACTTCCTTTTTGCTTATTTTTGCCTTTTAAAGGATTTTTATGTAGCAGTTTCACTTCAATATCACCCCTTTTTCTACTCCCCACCTGTCTCTACATCTGCAGCCACCACCCAAGCTGCCCCATAGCGTCTTCACCACAGATTTTGAGGAGTTTGTGATGAAATGGTGAGCTCCTATGTGTTATCACTGGTATTTTTATTGTATGAACCTGCAAAATCTTCAGTGTTGAACAAAACAGCATCTGAGCTATTGCAAAGTTGGACCATGATAAAAGGGCCATAGTACAGGGACGTTCATTCTAGCTCCCGGAGGGCTAACCTGCCTCAACACACTTGCCTGGATGTTTCTATTAATTCTGAAGACATTGATTAGCTTGTTCAGTTGTGTTTAATTAGGATTGGTGCTAAACCTTGCAACATAGTGGACCTCCAGGATTGGACACCTCATATGTAGTACAGTTTGTTGAATGCAGGTTTGAATCTGGACTGCGCTGTTCCCAGTCTCACACGTACTTTCTCTATTAATTTCTTGTAAATCTTCACTGATCGCATTTAAATGTACTTTAAAAGTTCAATAAGACTAAAGCAATAACTTGTCCTTTTAAAATGTCACGCCAACGGCTTAGTCTGACTGAAATCTACCAGTTTGGTTTTTGCAAAGTCAGATTAACTGATCTAGATAATGTAATGTAGTTTAGATTTGCCTGGTATGTGCACTTGCTCCGAAAGAAAGTGGTGTGACATGCTTTACTGATGGTTTTTTTGTGTGTTTTTCACAGCCTAATTAAGAACCCGGCTGACAGAGCTGACCTTAAGATGCTAATGGTACGTACATTTCCCTGTATGGTATCAGATTCTGAACTATATTACAATTTTAGTTTTTTATCACAACATCTAGAAAGTGGAATAACATGATAGGAATTAAAGAGTGAGAGCTCTTTGGAGTGACAACATATCGGTAATACTTTACAATAAGGTTCATTAGTTAACATTAGTTAACTACTGTTGTTAATATGAACTAATAGGGATGTAACGATTAATCGCAAGCCGGTTGAAAATCGTGACGATTCAAATCGGTTGAGATGCTAAACAAATCGCGATTCAATTAGGGGTAGGAGTTTATATGAATGTATGTCTGAGTAGGAGTTTATATGAATGTATGTCAGAGGGGAACTTACTGTCTTTAGAAAAGTTGAAATGGTATTTTTTCATCATGCCTCTGTATAATGCTTATTAAAGTTCATAAGTGCAGTGCTACTTTGTTTACAGCGGAAACCAAAAAAAAATGCTTTAAGCGCTGCCTGTTGGCGGAGAGTGAATCTGCGTCTCGTTCAGCACGTCTGCTGTTTCATGCAGATATTTTACGTATCGTTTCACAAAACTGAAGTCATACATTCGTTTGCTTCATATTTCAAAAGAGGCA
This sequence comes from Sinocyclocheilus anophthalmus, assembly GCA_018155175.1. Lineage (NCBI taxonomy): Eukaryota > Metazoa > Chordata > Actinopteri > Cypriniformes > Cyprinidae > Sinocyclocheilus > Sinocyclocheilus anophthalmus. The sequence continues at coordinate 660,573 of JADLZN010007875.1, read as the reverse complement.
TCTCGTAGATTAAAAAATGCTCAGGTTGCATGTATTGCAGCACTGTTTGGTCAGAGTAAAAAGGCAGTGGTTGTCTCTCATTTTAAATGGAAAGAGCACAGACAAAGCCTTAGTTGGTTTATATGAAGAGATTTATTTATTTGTTTATTTCTGGATTTGGGGTGTTTAAAATTTCAATTAGTTGTTATTTACATTTACATTATATTTAAATGTTGTCATTTAGCAGACGCTTTTATCCAAAGCGACTAACAAATGAGGACAATAGAAGCTATCAAAACCAACAAAAGAGCAATAATTTACAAGTGCTATATTAGTATATTATTATAGTGTTATATTTCAATTTCACAAAGAAAAGTGCAGCATTTTGTCCAAGCAATAATAAAAGGACACATTTCATTTATAATTTGTCTTAAATCTCACTTTGTAAAAAAACTAAATCGTGAATCGAATCGTGAAATCAAAATCGTGAGTTGAGTGAATCGTTACATCCCTATGAACTAAGCATGTACAATACTTACAGAAGTATTAAGCGTAGGTAAGACTTAATTCCAATATTTTACTAATGCATTATTAAAATCAAAATTGTGCTTGTTAACATTAGTTAATGCACTGTGAATTAACATGAACTAACAATGAAAGACTATTTTCATTAACTAACTAATGGAAGCTTATTGTAAATTCATACCAACATATCCAGGTTTTAGCCATGTTAGTACAGCAATTAGCTGTAGTTACAACTTGAATATGTAGTATTGACAGTAGGTACTCATATCAGTAATATGATGCATTGTAGAATATCAGGCATTACAAAAAATAATACTTGTAGGTGTAAATTGATGTATAAATAGTTCGAATCAAGGCAGGATGCAAATAAAATAAACATCTGCTGCTTGGCTCCAAAACCTGCTCATGGTGTAATCGATCATGTGATGTTCATTCACAGGGCCACACGTTCATCAAGCGGGCCGAGGTTGAGGAGGTGGATTTTGCTGGATGGTTGTGTAAAACCATGGGCCTTCACCAGCCCAGCACACCCACTCATAGTGCTGAATGAACGCTGGCTCACAGCGTAGTCACCCATGCCATCCTCATCCTCCGCTTTACTTCTCTCCTTTCTTCCCTCACAGGCCTGTATGCTTGTAAGCCTCTGACACACCGCTGTGCACTCTTTTGCTGTTCTCTGCTTGCTCTTCCCTTCCACTGAGGTGCATTCTGGGGCATTGTTTTATGAGAGCCCCTGGTGTTGGAACACAGTCATTTGAATGAATATGGAGATTAGAGTCACTTAAGTGGAGTGGCTGTATTTTTAACGGCCACATTATTCAGGAATGTCCAAATTGGTAAAGATCAGATAGGTTTTGTTTGTATAACAGCTATTTCACTAGTTTTTTGATGTTTTTGTTTTCTTTTCACGGTCGGTTTATTAATTCATTGTGTTTTTTTTTTTTTTTTTTGCTGAAGCGCTATTCTTTGGCATTTAGTGTTACACTGTGTTAAAATGTGTAGCTTGGTTCAATGGCAAGCATTTAATTGAGAATCAACTGCCATTTGCAAAGAAAGAAAACCAAAGAGGGCTTCTGTGGATCATAGAGGTTGGTTTATTACAAAGATGATTATAAATGCAAGATGGCCAAATCAGCAACGATCAAGTGCATACGTACAGGTGTTTAGCTCGTGCATTGCAGGTAGCACTGCTAGTGCATGATCAAGTAATCCATCACGCCAACTAATGGCCATACTGTAAGTTTGCAAACATTAGCAGAAAGAAACATAAGTTTAATTAGAGGTCCTGTATCAGACGCCCTTTGTCCTACTTGCTGTGCCAGTGGAAAAGATTGGTCATTTAGTATTCATAAACCTATAATGTTTTTTTTTTTTTGTATTATTTTTGTTCGTTTTTGTTTATTACAAAATCTTGCTTCATTTTCCAACTTAAAATCATCTTCAGAAGAGTATATTTGGGAAGAATTATTGTTTATAACTTATGCTTCAATGTTCTTTTTTTCCCCCTGCGTTAGACTTCAAGTTTGAATACAACCAGGGTTGCACCTAGTGCAGTGCTTTTACAATAATCCCAATGAATTTAAACACATCAAAGCTATTTCAACCAAGACCACAACAGGTACATTCATAGTCTGGTCTTCAGTGGTATATAAAGTGAAAAGTAACGTCTCAGGCCACCATGTACAGTGCTATGCAGATCAAATGAACCTCAGCAGATATTGCTGTATTAGTAGGTCTTATTAATACACGGGTGTTACAGATGGGCATTGTGAAGTGTGGCTAAAGCCCACTTGCTCTAAATAGCTTTGTGTTTCTCTTTTTTTTCTCTTTCTCTAGTACTTTTCGGTAACATTGAAACTATTACACACTGGCATTCAGCTTCAACCAAGTGATGTGTATGAAAATATGTGTGCAGTACAAATGGTACTGTTTTCAGTCTTAAAATAGCATTTATTTTTGTTTTGTTTGTTTTGGCCTAGTTTAGATAAGCGTATAGAAGTCATTTTATTACCATATGGAATGTGTTGAATACAGTTCTAATATAAAAATAAAACTTATTTGTGAATGACAATTTGGCTGTAGTTGTTGTCAGTCTTATGTTTGGATAATGTTTAAAGATTTTATTGCAGTGTACTATATTTAATATAAATTGTTAAATAAATAAGAGTGAACATTTCATTACATAATTTAAAACATAAGACATATCGGCCCGGTTTCACAGACGGGGCTTAGAGTAAGCCAGGATTAGATCAAAGTTAAATTAGGACATTTAAGCAATTTTTATGAACGTGCTTAGAAAAAAAAAACATTACTTGGTGTGCATCTTGAGACAAAACAAAGGCACTGATATATTTTAAGATCAGTCAGTGCAAGTTTCTTTCAGTTGAAACAGCTCAGACTTACATTTTAGTCTAGGACTAGGGCTTAAGCCTTTTCTGTGAAACCGGGGGATAGACAGCTAGATAAACATGTGATTTGCATTATAGCTGTTAATTTTTGGTATATTTTAGCACGGCTGTAATAACATCCAGTACCGGGATGTGCATATTATAAAATGGTTTATTAATACTATATAATGTATTATAATTTTTTTGTCTAAATTAAGCCAATGGTAATACAGATAACATACTTTGCACATGTGAAATTATGGCATGTTTTGAAAAAAAATAAAAAATAGATGATCATTTAGCCAATGCTTCAAGAATATGCATTTATTAACATAAAATGCATTTGTGCACCTTTACAGCTTCTTTTAATTATGAATCAATTTTAAGTGTCCCAATAATACTGCCCTCTATGTCTAGTGTGTGTTAGTTCATCATGCTCGTCTCCTACTTAATACTTCAGCATTAAAGCACAACTCGGTGTCATACATAATTACACTCCTTTGCGTCCACTCCCTGTTTTACAGGAGAGTCCTCAATTATACAGTCACTCTCAGAGAGGTCATATACTGCTCCTCCTGTTTTTGAGAACTTTCAGTCCGGCAGCAGGTAAGCGGGCAAACGGGTCTCTTAAGTGGTGGAGGATAATCCATGTCTGTCCCGCTGGTCGACTGCACTCATTGCTTCTCTCAGCATGATTTTGGTGAGTATGGAGAATCACAGTACGCATTTAGTTGTTGTGTTACTTATTTTTAATTGCTGTTCATAGCGTTTTGGAGTGTTTGGTTGTTACATATAAAGGAGGAAAACCTTTCAAAAAGGTGTAGCAGCAAGTGAATAGTGTCACTTCTATCCGACGACCCCTTGAGAGTAGGTACAGACTATGAAGCTGTATTAGTTTGAGATGGTGGAGGGTGTGTGCATATGTATTGTGGGGGGTGCTGCTGGCAGACCCTGAGTGTCCTGGAATGTGCCATGGCTTGTTCTGGGGTGGGACTCCCATGACCTCAGGCAATGGGATGGGTGGGTGCGACTGCATTTGTGCACACAGGGGAGAAAGAAGGACGGTTAACTCGTTATTTTGGCGCACACACTCACCCAAAGTACACGTGCAACACCCCTGCAAACAACTTTGTACAAATACAGGCCGGTTTTACCAGCGATATCCTTGTGAACTCCACTGTTGTGGTAATGTCATGAGTGATGGTGGCCACTGTGGCATGATAACAGCCTTTTACTGTATTCCCCAGAGGAGAGCAGCATGGGGGAATGCTGTTTCTTTAAAGAGAGAGGGAGAGCAAGAGAGAGAGAGAGAGAAAGGGAGGGACCTTTTTGCCCTCCAGAAACCAGGAAGGGAATTGAGTTGATCTGCTAGTGCTTTGGTTAGCGCATACAGAGCTTTGAACAGCAGGGATAGCTAAGAGAGAGAGAGCTCCACAGAGGAGGAGAGAAGAAGAGTGAAGAGCTAACCCATAACAAGCACCGCCACGGCCATCGCAGGTGAGCACATTTCCCCCTGCTTGTCCCCTGTGTTGTCTGCACAGGGCCTATCGACTGAAGGGAGCAAGGCTGAGGAGGAAGGAATGAGGGAGGGGGACAGAGAGAGAGAGTATGTGTGTAGGGGGTAGGAGGGGGCTCCTGTGCCAGTGAGGAATTATTCCTCGTTTTCTTTGGTCTTCCTAATAACTGCTTTAGTACACCTTCGCTTCACTGGCATTGCTTTAATAAACTTTTTTTCTGTACTTACAGTTGTTAACTTTTTTGTTGTTGTTTTGGAGGCAAGCCCTTAAGGGGTGTGTTTGTCAGAGGTTAGACAAGTGGACAGCGTAGTAGGAAGGAACCAATAATAATTCCAAAGGACAAGGTACAGTGCTAAGCACTAGGGTCCACTTATTTTTTTAAACCCTTGTTGTCATTCATGAAGAAACAAACTCTGATAACTTGTGCACACACCGTTGGCTTTTTTCTTTTTGTCTCAAAGTGTATTTATACTGGTTACTGTTATGATGGAATATTTTAGGTAAAAAAAAGTCTTATTTGGGGCAAGAATGCTGAATATGTCAAATGATGTAGTGTGATAATATAAATGTATTGTATTGTAATTCTACAGAGTTGTGTTTGGATCCCTTTGTCTTTTTTCATACGTACAGAGCTTGGCACTGCTTGTTGGCTGGTCTGTACTTTTAATACCTGGCATCCTGCTAGCAACACACGGTAGTGTATAATTCAGCTCTGAATGCTTACGTTGAAGCAAGCTCTCAGATGTGGGGGTGGCAAGAGCAAACAGTTTGGGACTTGTAGTTCTTAGCAGTGGCCTAGAAGCAGGTGAAGTCATTCTTAAGGACTGCGCTTCCCAGAGTGCCTTGCCCTTGGCCATACAGGAAAGGGAACAGCCGGTAGCCTATCCTAGTGGGGAGGTGTGGTGATTGAGTAGCGGGCAAGCCAATCGCAGAGGGGGAAGTGAAGCCAGAGCAGTGGGCTGAAAATAGAGTGGGGGAGTTAGTAGGTGGCTGCCTGTGTGGGATCAGGCAAGGGCTTGCCTGTGTAACTAGGGCCACTCAGAAGTTTCCTGTCTGCAGTTGCTCCAGACCAGAGCCCTGCCCAGGCACGCAGGCAGGCAGAGGAAGACTGAGCTGACCCACAGGGAAACAAAATTCTGGCCGGCCGGTAAGAGCTCCAAATGCACTCTCACTCTCTCTGGTGTCTGAGACGGGAAAGGCAAGCTAGAAGAGAAATAATGGAATCTTTAAAGGGGAAAGAGAGGGACTTGGCTCGATTAAGTTCAGAACGCTTGACCCACTTGCAGATGGCATAGAGATGGAAAACGGAGGCCTGCTGTATTAAGGTATGACTTGGTGAGCTTCTGTGCATCGAGTTTCACTTTCCAAGTACTTTTTTAACCGAGCTATGTCTTTGTTGTGATTCTTATTTTTGTCTGATCTGACTGTTAAAAATGGTCATTTAATAAAGAAAATATTTTCAAGCAGATTCATTTAAGTTTTGGTCACAAAAGGTTGTTAACTGTGGGTTTAATACTTTGGCATCTCCGGTGGACTCTGGTGAGATGGTTTCAAATAAAGTGAAATTCACATCAAAGACGTCCTGCTCATTGAGATCTCTAAGAATCTTGGACTTTGGAAAGTTTTTTCCTCTTCTCTTGGCAGATCCCCTGTAGGCTTCTCTGCCCCCTCATTCTTTTTATAGCTGTGCCATAATGCACATCAACATCATCTCCCTTGGTAAGGGTCTTAAACAAGGTCTCATGGCTTGTCAAATAAGTAGACTACATGTTTGTCCTGGACTCAAAGGAAGCTGCAGCTTCTTTCGCTCTTTTAAAAAAATTATTATTCAAATGCAGATCATTGCCAACCCATACTTGTTCGACTCGTTTTCACTAGTGCAGGTACAGTGAGGACGCAAGGGGTATTTTTATTCACAGATGACGCCCAGTGTCTGAATAATGCACAGACAAGGCTACTTGTCTCACTGGGGTGAGGCCGATCTTTATTGTCTTTTGCTTGTTTAAGTGGCAAAGAGATTCTTACCCACCATAAACCAGTTAACACTGTGTATAGTTAAATTACCTGACAGGGTCGTTTCAGGTCAGCATTTATGACAGGAAAGGTATGTGTGAACTTCATGCTGATACATCCTCCAGTGTTTTTTTTTCTTTTGTATTAACTTAATGTGTTTTGTTGTTTATTTCACTGAGCATGTGTTTTGTTACATCTATGAAATATCAGATTTTTTTTTTTGCTTTTTAAAAACAGACTAAATATTAGTTTTTTTATGTTTTGTTTGCCTTTGTGTTTATTTAAAGTTTCAATTGCTAGACGTCCAGTGTGAATTGGTTAGGTTTTTATGCACTTGCAAGTACAAAATATTTGACTAGCTTTTGAATGCTTATGAAATAGAAATTAGGAATTTTATTTGAACTTACACAATCCTTCTGAAAATTTAAGGAAAATTGTCTTCTGTTGTAAGGACATGTAAAGCATCTGTTTTTGAGTCCTTGTGCAGTGCAGGGCTGAGGGCTGAAGGCAGTAGAAGTTACCAGCTACTGTTTGGCCAAAAAGTATAATTCTAATGCTTAAGTAATCTTTTAGCTTTTAGAACACACTTTGAATTGGCTCTCTGAACAAGGTTTAGTTTTATTACGTCTGGAGAACAGTGGACATTTGTGAAACATTTTTGAAGTGATCAAATTAAAGACTTCTGCTGGGAGATGGGCTGCTGCAAGCTAGCATCACTATCGGTAATCAGAGAGCTCATCTCATTATTCTCTCATTGCACTCTTTAAAGGGCCTTCTTCCACTTGTTCTTATCTGCTGAGAGTCTGTCGACATGATGAGTGAGGCCTCCGCCTTGGTTTCCTTGACAGTAATGTGGAATCCAATTGCTGTAAGTTTATGCTCTTGCCCCCATTCGCTATTGTGGAGCTCGACCTCCAGCAGGTGGAGGAGTCCTTGACATACTTGCCTTAGTGTGATCGTTCAGAGATGCTGGGAGGTAGAGCTGAAAAAGAAAATCCTGGGTGGGTTGTCATGTCTTTTTGCCTCCTCAGCAGAGGCAGAAAAGGGAAGTGGAAGCTGTGGTGGACTGGTGGTCGAGTGCAGTGCAGTGTCTGGGAGAGCTGGTCATCTGATAACAGAGCGGGTTCTGTTACACCATCACCAGAGTCATGCAGGAAGTCTTCTTCCGCTCAACCGGCCAGGCTGCCGCAGCAGCAGAAGAGCTCAAGACACGGACTGTGGCCTGAGCGCAAGGGCACTGGGAGGGCTGGTGTAGCGCTCCCGCCATTACTCAATTTTGTTTCTGTTTCATTTGTTGGTTTTCTGGCTCTTTCCTTATTTCCTGGCCCAGCCACAGTTTGTCCAAAAGACCCTGAAGTTGTGGGCAGCTCAAAGACAGATGCAGGGAGTTAGGCCTGGAAAAGTTTGGTCAAACTATGAGGGGGCGTTGTGGCATTTTCACACGTGGGCTTCATTCTAACATGGGACTCTAACAAAGCTGCTGCTGGTCTAGAAAGATTGTATGCATGTTGTTGCTTTTGAAGCTGAGTTTCTTGCCTTATCTGCTCTACATTTTCCTGTATATCTGATATACTTCTGTAACTAAGACCTTTAATATCTCACCATAAAGAGAACATAGTTACTTGTACTATTGACCCCATGACATAAGATCGATTTTTTTCTTCCTTAAAGGAGGACGTGTTTTTGTGTCTATAGAAGGTTCCAGCAACTAAAGTGAAGTAAAATAATTGTGCTAGTGTGCACTTGTTTCAAGCAGCCTCACCCAATACCTTTTGGGGGGGGCATTGTGAATACAAGTCTGGATTTTTGGCAGCCTACTGACATATCTCCAGTGAAACGGCCCAGCACTTCAACTCCAGTTTTATCAGTTGTTCACCCACTTCCTGCTTGCTCTTTTAGCGACCAATCATGCTTCCCTAACCAATGCTGGAAGGAGTGACTTATTTGCAGGGCCTTGCTCAAAATCCTGTTCTTCTTGGAACCAGTCAGCCCCTCTCTATACTGTTTACGATTATCCGGTAATATCCTCTCTGCCTTGACCTTGAACCCTGTCAACCTAGTGTAGTGACTCCATTTCCCTCCCTCATGAGGCAGGAGGAGCTAATCACACAAACACACACACACTAGCTTGTACATACATACTGAGTGGACATGCATGCCAGAGGGATGCCCTGTGTACATAAGTCACATGTTTGGCATTAATCCTCTCAAAAGATTCTTTCGAAGGATTCCAAAGCTCTCGTCAAATGCACAGGTGTGACTGGTGAAGAAAGAAAGTTAATAGAAAGACACCGAAGTGTTTCGTAAAACCCTGCTGCTTGTTTTGGTTTGTCATTTAGTCAATGTGTGTTCCTGGAATGTGTGACATGTGCTTGCCTAAGATGTTTCATTCTGAGGTGTCAGTTTTCGGTTCATATAATTAGCAAGTAAATTTACCATTTGGTGTGTTTTGCTGGATTAGCGTTGTTTTAAAGTTAGTTGAGAAGAGATGCAGCTGCATTCTAAGAACATAATAACCAAACACATTAAATACCCTAGATACAATTTGATTGACAGTAGTTACCTCATGATTCTTATTAAAAGATGTTACTGTGTTGGCGATGTTATTTCCAACGGTTTACACAATTCTGAACTATTTCTTTACTAGTTATATTGTAACCTTTCATACCAATAGGTAATGTGCTAGTTGAACTTCTAAACTCGTTTATTTTACACTTGCCCAGATGAATTATAACAATTCAAATACTCATTAAGACAGTTTGACAGTCTCTGAAATTATTTCGTAGCATCACTTAACAGTGCCTGGGAGGGGCTGTTAGGGAGGGTGGGGGCTGGGGTGGGATGAGCATTCGTAGTAACTTGTGGTTTGACTTGCAAAGTAGTTGAGACCTGTGCGTGCGGCCAGCAGAAAAGGTCTGAAATGAGACGTTGGGGCCGTTTCATGGCCCCTGTCACCCATAGCCATTAATAAGTGATGAAGAATGTTGGGAGCCCTGAGAAGGTGTCAGGATCAGGTTTGTTTGCACTGTTTCCTCTTTCTTTCAGCTTTGCATTGGGTTTATTCAGGGACAGAGATGTTGCTTAACTGGTGCCTTGCTAACACCCACAAGCTGAAGTGCAGAGAGATAACTTTTGGTTTTGTGTCCCTTCTGAGAAACTCCCTTATGATAGCAAAACTACTCTTACTCTCTTTCTCTGAAATTCATGTTTTTTTTCAGATTTTATAGATTTTTACAGGTGTGGCACAGGTTCCGTGTGAATCAAGGTAAATTGTCTGATCTGAAAGGGTATATTTTAGTGTGTAATGAGACCAAAATTGAAAAATTCCTTCATCATTTACTGACTGAAAGTAGTTCCAAACCTATGTTGTTTTTTTTTTTTATGGGCAAACTATCCCTTTAAAATAAACACCATTTTTGAGTCAGACAAATTTCCTTGATATATGAGAAACCATACCTGTAAACACTTATTGTCTAACCCAACCTCCAGCCTGGCTTCTACCTTAACTTATTCAAATTCTCTGCAATAAAACAATGAGATAGAATGCACCTGTTAGTCAAGTAGATGGAGGGTGGTGGTGGTGGGAGGGGGGGGGTTATCAGAGAGATAACAAAACCACAGAGAAAAGTGTGAGGTATCAAAGCTTGCCCTACAGGTAAGTAGATGGTACAGCTTGCCCATCATTTAGCTCAAAGGTTAAGAGAGAGACAGAGAGAAGGGCTTAAGCCATTGGCTTATGGGCATTACCATCTAACTTAAGTCAAGATGTGGTCCAGTGGGGGACTATTATTGGAATGCCTTCACTGAAGTGTACTATATAGAATTGTGTAGTGCATATGTGTCCTAGTTTATGGTATTTTCATCATGTTCTGACACTGAACTCTTTAACTGTATTTGCTGAAATCAGACAGCATGAAAAAACTGCATACAAAAGGTGAGCCTAAATGTCATCCACATAATGCAAGCAAGACAGGTAGTGGGGGTCAGATTTGCTGCTGTTTTACTTTCCCACTACCTCTCAATTGCTACACTAATAGTGACCTGACTTTGTGCCAGCTGTCAAGGTGTGGAGGAAGGCAGCTTTGTTCATGCGGAGGAGGAGACTTTGCCCCCCCCCCCACAACACCCCCACGCACACAGCGCCAGGTTGAAGAGTCTTGATACATACCAAGGGGCTTGATCTGAAGGAATGTCATTTGAATTCATTGCTCTTGAGTATAATCCCCTTGTGGCCTCACCCCCTGCTGGGTCACTCTGGCAGATGGAGGGGCGGGGGGTAGTTAGGCTGTTTGGTGTTCACGTGTGAGCATGTGTTTGCCAATGGACAAATCAAGGAGAGTTGCCTTTCAGAGCCCCCCCCTCCCTCTACCCTCGAATGTACTGTAGTCGATCATTTTAATCTCCCCCCACACGTGATCAAGGGGACAGGCCTTTCCTGAAACTTGGCACACAGTGTTGGGTGGGGTAACCGGCTCAGACCGGATTGACAACCTCCCTATTTAATACTGTTCCCTTGCAGCCCTGCGTGTGACCTCCTACTCTTCCTCCTCCTTCTCTAGTGGATTTTTTTTCCACTCGGGCCTTTAGCCGGCAACCCCCCTTCCCCAGAAGCCAACTGACACGCAATTTAGTGCACATGGTACCCAGCCCTACTCTATGTGCCGTACACTCCCCCACCCCAGCAAAGCTGCACAGTACAGATTCTCCTTTTCCACTGCCATCATGACACCAGGCTTGCCACCCTCTGACATGCTGCTACATTTGAATTCAGTTAACACCCTAAACTGATTGCTGTAAACAAGAAGGCTGTTTAGATTGCTTTTCAAGTCAGATTAAAGTCTCAACTCCCACAAGTTGAAGTCAAACAGCATCTTTTTGACAGCATCACGAGATCTTGTACATAACCTGTAGATTGTTTGATTGTCATAAAGACCACTTTAAAGCAACATTTTTTGCGCCATCAGTACACAGCAAATAGATAAGGTTAGGCAAACATTTTTAATAGTGAAAAAGAAACTGTGGTGAACTGAACTATAAGTTCTATATGTGTTCTGTAATAGTACTTGGGGTTAAAAAATATGCCATTATCATATGCATAATTGATACCTTTTCTTCATTTCAATAATTACACCAATTCCCTGTGGACTTTAAAATAAGTCTTGCAACAAGCACATTGTGTATTTACAGTCATGGCTTGTTGTCAGAATGTCCTTTTATAAATTGATGCTTCCATTTGTGGTTTGGATCATCTTGACCAGTGGTCTTTCATATAGTAGCCACCATTTTGCCACTATCTATTAGCCTCTTTGCTTAATTTGCATACAGGGCTTGGTCATTCTACCCTGAATGGTAATAGAATGCAAAGAGAAGGGACAGCATAAATATGGTCCAAATATAAAGTGTTAGTGTATTAAGCAGCAGGATGAATTGAGCTCTTCAGGTCATTTGTAGTAGTACTTTGTAGTACTTTGCCTCAATTTTGTATCAATGATATTTCTTTTAATATTTGCCAGCCACTTTGTCACTTTATGATTAGTAACTGTTATTGTTCCTCAAAATTCTTAGACAGGCAGACGTACAGACGGCAGGACGGACGGACGGGTGGCGGCGGCGATTGGCGGCTCGGCGGCAGGCTGGTGGAAAATGTCGTCGGGAGCAGGTGGGCGGGGAAGACGTGAGGGAAGGGCCTGTGGGGGAGCAGGCGAGGTAGAGGAAGGACCAGTGGGCATCCCCTTCCCCGAGCACAGTGCTGACCTGCTAGGCAGTCTCAACCGCCAACGGCTAAGTGGGCTGCTGTGTGATGTGCTACTAGTGGCTCAAGAGAGAGAATT
>JADLZN010007875.1:0-33195 GCA_018155175.1 Sinocyclocheilus anophthalmus | reverse complement strand
AATGGCTTGCGGCTTTGGTGTGGGTGTGTCTCACACGTCCTGAAAAGTGAAGCTGAGGGCTCTTTGATCGCCCCCTGGTGGCTGGCTGCAGTACAGGTCATAAACCCCACCCTCTATGTAAACGAATGGGTCTTGAGTCAAAATACAAACAAACTAAATACTTCAAATACATTTTCCGAAAGATGGGTTTGGTAATGTAAGGTAGTTGTTATCTATGCTGTATATATAAATTGTCGTGTTTGTGATAAGTGATTTTAGCTGTAATTTTGAGGCTGTAGAAAAATGGGGCTTGGTCGTTCTGGTGAGTTGGGTCTGGGGATGTTTGATACTGCGGCTCCAACCTCGACATTAAGGTGCAGAATCTGGCTCATCAACGAATCTCTACTGCACAGACTTTGGCTCCAAATGACGTCATTTACTCAAGATGGCAGCAGGGGGACACGTCTGGCACTGCAGGATTTGAGTCCCTGGCGGCGCAGTGTGTTACTGATGGTAGCCTTTGTTACTTTGGTCCTAGCTCTCTGCAGGTCATTCACTAGGTTCCCCGTGTGGTTCTGGGATTTTTGCTAACAGTTCTTGTGATCATTTTGACCCCATGGTGTGAGATCTTGCGTGGAGCCCCAGTTCGAGGGAGATTATCATTGGTCTTGTAGGTCTTCCATTTTCTAATAATTGCTCCACAGTTGATTTCTTCACACCAAGCTGCTTACCTATTGCAGATTCAGTCTTTCCCAGCCTGGTGCAGGTCTACAATTTGTTTCTGGTGTCCTTTGACAGCTCTTTGGTCTTGGCCATGGTGGAGTTTGAGTGTGACTGTTTGAGGTTGTGGACAGAAGTCTTTTATACTGATAACGAGTTCAAAACGGATGCCATTAATTTTTTTTAAACCCAGAGTAACGAGTGGAGGGGACAGCAATGTTCCTAATTGCATCTACTTCCGGAAGGCCAAATAAAGTGCTTTTGCTTTCGCACTGAAACACAGCGTCTCCCTGACATGGCTGCATCAACACGACTGCTGTTCCTGAAACCACGCCTTCTTTCTTTGCGTGCACATTTGGGCGGCATTATGCTAATATTTCCACATAGTGACCTAGATATGTGGGGGCGTGTTAGAAAGAGCCATTTTAAGGGGGCGTGGCAGAGTCTTAACTTTTTATAAAGAATATCTCTTTGGTTTGAGACTTTAGTCTTTGCAACTTTTTAGATCTTCTTTATGCACCAAGAGCTTTGTAACACTCCAAAGAGAAAGAAAAACTTGAAATCGCATCATATGACACATTTAAAGGGGGGGGGAGACTTTATATGACCATAGTCTTCATAACAGTGGAAAGGCTCCAAATGACTGTTTAACCTCTTATAATAGCTGAGTAGTTTATAGTAGTTCAGATAAATCAACAGCATTTGTCGCATAATATCAATTGCCACAAAAAATATTTCACATTTTTCCTTTGGAAAAGAAAAAAATCAATGTTACAGTGAGGCACTTACAAGGAAAGTTAATGTGCCAATTTTTGTAGGGTTTAAAAGCAGAAATCTGAAGCTCATCATTTTGTAAAAGCAACTGCTTTACTTATGTTAAAACTTGTGTACTATTTGAGCCATAAAGTGGTTTAAACCACCATTTTTTTTACAGTCGTTTTAGGGTTTATAGCATTGTCATGGAAACGTTAGAAAGTTGGATATAACTTTACATAGAAAAGGTTAATAAGTTATTTTTTCTACGTAAAAAAGTGCGATCATACGTTGTTCACATCTTATGGTTATACTAGTAAAACAGTGAGAATTTTTACATTTATGGATTGGCCCCATTCACTTTCATTGTAATTGTACACTGTGTACATTTCACTGTATCCTAGATTTTTATTTTATTAAGAAATGGAAGGACAAGTGGACAATAAGTTTTGTGGTAAACAACAATAACAAGTGCTATCAAGTAAACTTAACTTGTATTGAATATCAGATATTTAGATCAGTTCTCATAATGAAGTAAAAAGTTCTAGGAATTCTTAATTCTTACACAAAATGCTGTAAAATTCACAATTATATTTTATTTTCTACTTAATTATTTTTACTCAGTACATTTTTACTTGCTTTACAATTCTGTCCCAATTACAGATGAGAGCAGAGCAGTTTCATAGTGTTTAAGTTTATAGTAATTCTTCTAAAAGCACATCTGAGCTGATGGCCACAACTGTCCTGTGTTAGGGATTTAGATTCGGAAGCAAAGATACTGAAGGTGCAAAGTTTGTGGTTTTGCTAGAATTTTCCACTATGTATGGTGTCAATGGCTTGCGGCTTTGGTGTGGGTGTGTCTCACACGTCCTGAAAAGTGAAGCTGCGGGCTCTTTGATCGCCCCCTGGTGGCTGGCTGCAGTACAGGTCATAAACCCCACCCTCTCCATGTAAACGAATGGGTCTTGAGTCAAAATACAAAAAATAAATTACCTTTCCAATACAATTTTCCGAAAGATGGTTTTGGTAATTTAAGGTAGTTGTTATCATGCTGATATATGATCAATTGTTCGTTTTTGTGATAAGTTTGATTTTAGCTAGTAATTTTGATGCTAGAAAAATGGGGCGTGTCGTTATGGTTGATTGGGTCTGCGGGAGTTTGATACTGCGGCTCCACCTCGACACTACTGTGCAGACTCTGGCTCCAAACGAATCTCTACTGCACAGACTTTGGCTCCAAATGACGTCATTTACTCAAGATGGCAGCGGCCATACTGAGATGCTTTGGCTTCACTTTTCTATAGTGGAAGGAATAGGAGACGTGGCGTCCATCCTTCTTTTACAGTCTATGCTTGAAGCCACCAAATACATGTTCCTCATTCTCTTGAATGTTATGGTGACTGGGAAAGGATGTGTTTTGTTCGCTTGTTACTTCGATAAAATCGGGTGGCCACGGCGTAATATTCCCTGATAGCACACATATATCACAGAGACGTCTATTTGACATCTGCATTTACATCTGCAAGAAGTATTTTTTAGAGTGTTTGCTCATCTACAATACGTCTACAGGACGTTTCCTATCAGATGACAAATAGACGTTTAGAAGATGTCTTCAAGATGCTTATGACTTAGAATGTATGTAAAATTGACATCTTAAAGACGTCTATCAGATGTTTGTACACAGCAGATGCTTTCCAGATGAAGTGATCTTTAACAGACGTCTTGCAGACGTACCTGTGCTATCTGGGTTACATTCCCATGAGTTGCTGTATGCAATATTGACAGCTAGCAGTTGGAATGGGTACTGCAGTCCCAAATCAATATATTGTTACGCCCACCCCTCCTCCTCCAGACACGATACTCACGTAGGTTGGCAAAGGTACAGCAACAGAAACGACTCAGATAGCACATGTACGTCTGCAAGATGTCTGTTAAAGATCTTTTCATCTGGAAAGCATCTGCTGTGTACAAACATCTGATTGATGTCTTTAAGATGTCAGTTTTGCATACATTCTAAATCATAAACATCCTATAGACATTTTCTAAACGTCTATTTGACATCTGATAGGAAACGTCCGACAGACGTATTGCAGATGAGCAAACACTATAAAAAATACTTGCAGATGTAATGCAGACATCAAATAGACGTCTCTGTGATGTACGTGTGCTATCAGGGTGACAATAGAAAGCGACGAGCCTTAAGGTGTAAGCTGATGAGTTGATTTATCCATGTTTTAATAAGCCTCGTGTCACAAATCTTTTTAGAAGGATTCCGAGGCTTTTTAGGTCGGGTAGAATCTATTATCTCTGACCCAGTTCGTTTGCTGGCATCCGTGGCTGCAGTATGCTGTGTTTTCCAACAACTGGCAACCCTGAGTGTTGAAATACTTACTATTGGGTAAATTGGCAGTGGGCGGAATCACACAGGCAAAAACAAAAACAGACATTCAGACACGGAATACACATTTCAAATAGATACGACGTAGCATTGTTTTTTGGAGAAACGAATTTGGAGAAAGCATGTGGAATTTGTATGCATTAGTACAATCAAAAAATTACATACAGCAACATACTATGACATCTGGTGGTGAGTTGTGGTATTTTTTTACACCGTGATCAAGGTCGTGTTGACACTACATGCTACCTTTTTTCATGTGTTAAACTTCTAGCATATTCAAGTCAAACGTTTAAATGCTTAGTTCCTTCTATCAGGTCTTCCTAAAAGTCTTTAGCAGTAAAGTGAGCATTTCTGCAGTACAATGCACTTTTACCCTATGTCTTGTGAGCAGGAAATATTCTATCTCCTGAATCAACGTGGTGAAAACATCTTCTTGTCTGCAGAATCCTTGAAAAATGTTATAAAAAACATAAAATAGGCCTTCATATTTGCAGTTTTCACAGGCTGGGTAAAGAAATAACCACTCACAGGTGATTGACATATGACACATTTATTGAATACATTTCAAGTCAAAATCAAGTAAAAAAAATAATAAAAAAAAGAGTCAAACACACATACTGGTAAAAAATGTATAGCCTGAATGCACTGTAAGTTGCTTTGGATGAGAATGTCTGCTAAATGCACAAATTAAATTAATATAAACATCAGGTAGCTCAGGTGAATTGCAGAGATTTGACACCAAAAGCAATTTTCCCACAAACCAAAGGACCTCCTGAATCCCCGTGTTAACAATGTAAACACAAAAACTAAGCTCACTGTTTGGGGCCTTATATCAATCAATATGACAGATGATCTTTTGTACTTAGGGTGCATTTTCCTCCATTGCCATATGTACACATCATCTGTGAAACTGAATAGTCATCTTCTCCCCATTTATTTTCACATTTTGTGTTATTCGTGATCTTCACGTGTGTTTCCATGAGATGACTGCTAAGGGAACCATTAGTATCAAGCCTTCCCCAGCCTGCAGAATGCACTTCAATCTCCTCTTCTTTCATTGGTATGGATATCCAGTTGACTTTCTCATTTTGTGTGACTTTCTTCTCTAGCTGTAGTACAAAATATAACAGAAATATGTAATATTACTGCACAGCAGTTTTGCAAATTATTTATTTGATCAGAACATACATGCAACCTATTTTTAGGTCATTTCCCTTCATTTGAGATTTAAGTATGTCTGTCTGGTTTGTTTTCTGGCATGTTGTTTGTTTGTTCTGGCATACAAAATGTATGGACGGTATATGCAAATAAAAGCATTTACGTTTGCAAAGCTTTAGAAATGCAAACATCTGTATACATCCTTTATATTCTATATATATTTATACAGTTTACTATTATATAGATATTTTTGAGACCTTAACCCCATCTGTAGACTACGCTAACCACTTCTCAACAATAATAAAAAATAAAAAATAGGAAGATAAATGTACAATGACAGCAATTTAACTATGACATGGCTCTATGTAATACTTGATTCTGATTGGCCGATATTCGCGCTTCTTAGAGTCTTCACATTTACGTTATTTTGTAACGCAACTGGTGCCATCTTGTGTCATTACCTCAATGGATATTTGTTCTTAATTATTGTAATACTGTAATAGTGTTCGTCTTGTTGCTAGGAGAATTGTTCTGTAGGTTGTAGTGAACTATTTGTTTTCCTTAGCAGAAGATTTATTATGATTCACAATTTGTAGATGTGTAAAAATATCATAGTTGGCCAGTTTATTTTGTGACTGTACATTATAGCCATACTATGGAAGCCCGTTTCCGCCACTAAATAAAAAAATATAATTCTGTAAGTCATAATAATGAAAAACTTTCTCAAAATTATGACTTAGTATCTCGTTATAATGAGAAACTTTCTCTTAATAATGACATAGTTTTTATTGACATAGTTGACTAAGTCATTATTATGAGAAACTAAGTCATTATTATGAGAAAATAAGTCATAATAATGAGAGGCGGGAAAATAAGTCTTTATTATGAGAAACTAAGTCATTATTATGAGGAAATAAGTCATTATTACGAGAAACTAGGTTATTATTATGAGAAACGAAGTCATTATTACGAGAAAATAAGTCAATATTACGAGAAACTAAGTCATTATTACGAGAAAATAAGTATTATTACGAGAAAGAAACTAAGTCATAATAATGAGAAACTAAGTCATAATAATGAGAAACTAAGTCATTATTTCGAGAAACTAAGTCATAATAATGAGAAACTAAGTCATAATAATGAGAAACTAAGTCATAATAATGAAAAACTAAGTCATAATAATGAGAAAAAGTCATTATACGGAGAAACTAGTTCATAAGAATGAGAAACTAAGTCTATAAGGAGAAAATAAGTCATTATTACGAGAAAGTTTCTCTATATAATGAGAAACTAAGTCATTATTACGATAAAATAAGTCATTGTGATGAGAAACGAAGTCAGTGGATACGTAGGGAAACTAAGGTCATTATTAGAGAACTAAGTCATCTACGAGAAACTCTAATCAGTATATGAAGAAACTAAGGCTGCTTATGAGAAACCGAAGTCATTATTACGAGAAACTAAGTCTTTATTATGAGAAACTAAGTCTTTATTATGAGAAAATAAGTCATTATTTTTAGAAAATAAGTCATTATTTTGAGAAAATAAGTAATTATTATGAGAATCTAAGTCATTATTATGAGAAAATAAGTCTTTATTTCGAGAAACTAAGTCATTATTATGAGAAACTAAGTCATAATAATGAGGAACTAAGTCATAATAATGAGAAACTAAATCATAATAATGAGAAACTAAGTCATAAAAATGAGAAACTAAGTCATTATTATGAGAAGAAAGAAACTAAGTCATAATAATGAGAAATTAAGTCATTATTATGAGAAATTAAGTCATTATTATGAGAAACTAAGTCTTAATAATGAGAAACTAAGTCATAATATTGAGAAACTAAGTCATAATAACGAGAAATATTAATGAGAAACTAAGTTATAATAATGAGAAACTAAGTCATAATCATGAGAAACTAAGTCATAATAATGAGAAAAAATGAGAAACTAAGTCATAATAATGAGAAACTAGTCATTAGTATGAGAAACTAAGTCATCATAATGAGAAACTAAGTCATAATAATAAACTAAGTCATAATAATGAGAAACTAAATCAATTTTACGAGAAAGTAAGTCATTATTATGAGAAAATAAGTCATTATTATGAGAAACTAAGTCATTATTACGAGAAACTAAGTCATTATTATGAGAAAATAAGTCAATATTATGAGAAAGAAACAAGTCATTATTACGAGAAACTAAGTCTTTATTATGAGAAAGTAAGTCATTATTATGAGAAACTAAGTCATAAAAATGAGAAACTAAGTCATAATAATGAAAAACTAAGTCATAATAATGAAAAACTAAGTCATTATTATGAGAAACTAAGTCATTATTACGAGAAACTAAGTCATTATTACGAGAAAATAAGTCATTATTACGAGAAACTAAGTCATAATTACGAGAAACTAAGTCATTATTATGAGAAACTAAGTCATTATTATGAGAAACTAAGTCTTTATTATGAGAAAGTAAGTCATTATTATGAAAAACTAAGTCATTATTACGAGAAACTAAGTAATAATAATGAGAAACTAAGTAATAATAATGAGAAACTAAGTAATAATAATGAGAAACTAAGTCATAAAAATGAGAAACTAAGTCATAATAATGAGAAACGAAGTCATAAGAATGAGAAACTAAGTCATAATAATGAGAAAAAATGAGAAACTAAGTCATAATAATGAAAAACTAAGTCATAATAATGAGAAACTAAAGTCATAATAATGAGAAACTAAGTCATTATTATGAGAAACTAAGTGATTATTATGAGAAACTAAGTCATTATTATGAGAAAACCTAAGTCATTATTACGAGAAAATACGTCATTATTATGAGAAACTAAGTCATTATTATGAGAAAGTTTCTCATTATTACGAGAAACTAAGTCATTATTATGAGAAAATAAGTCATTATTACGAGAAACTAAGTCATTATTATGAGAAACTAAGTCATTATTATGAGAAAGCAAGTCATTATTACGAGAAACTAAGTCATAATAATGAGAAACTAGTCATAATAATGAGAAACTAAGTCATTTTCACGAGAAACTAAGTCATTATTATGAGAAACTAAGTCATAATAATGAAAAACTAAGTCATTATTATGAGAAAATAAGTCATAATAATGAGAAACTAAGTCAAAATAATGAGAAACTAAGTCATTATTACGAGAAACTAAGTCATTATTATGAGAAAATAAGTCATTATTATGAGAAACTAAGTCATTATTATGAGAAACTAAGTCATTATTACGAGAAACTAAGTCATTATTACGAGAAACTAAGTCATTATTACGAGAAACTAAGTCATAATAATGAGAAACTAAGTAATAATAATGAGAAACTAAGTAATAATAATGAGAAACTAAGTAATAATAATGAGAAACTAAGTAATAATAATGAGAAACTAAGTAATAATAATGAGAAACTAAGTAATAATAATGAGAAACTAAGTCATAATAACGAGAAACTAAGTCATAATAATGAGAAACCTAAGTCATAATAATGAGAAACTAAGTCATTCTTTCGAGAAACTAAGTCATAATAATGAGAAACTAAGTCATAATAAGGAGAAACTAAGTAATTATTATGAGAAAATAAGTCATTATTATGAGAAACTAAGTCATTATTATGAGAAACTAAGTCATTATTGTGAGAAGCTAAGTCATTATTATGAGAAAATAAGTCATTATTATGAGAAACTAAGTCATTATTACGAGAAACTAAGTCATTATTATGAGAAAATAAGTCATTATTATGAGAAACTAAGTCATTAATATGAGAAACTAAGTCATAATAATGAGAAACTAAGTAATAATAATGAGAAACTAAGTAATAATAATGAGAAACTAAGTAATAATAATGAGAAACTAAGTAATAATAATGAGAAACTAAGTAATAATAATGAGAAACTAAGTAATAATAATGAGAAACTAAGTAATAATAATGAGAAACTAAGTAATAATAATGAGAAACTAAGTCATTATTATGAGAAACTAAGTCATTATTATGAGAAACTAAAGTCATTATTATGAGAAACTAAGTCATTATTATGAGAAACTAAGTCATTATTACGAGAAACAAGTCATAATTAGAGAAAACAGTCATAATAATGAGAAACTAAGTCATTATTACGAGAAAGTTTCTCATTATTATGAGAAACTAAGTCATTATTATGAGAAACTAAGTCATTATTAGGCAAGGCAAGGCAAGGCAAGTTCATTTATATAATAATAATAATTCAAAATGCTTTACATAAAAAGAAAAAAAATAATAATCACAACAATAAAACAAGGAATTTAAAAACTTTGAAAATTATTTAAAAAAAATTTGATTTAAGAGATTTAAAATGAATTCAAGAAAACGATTATACATATAATATAATGCAATCAGTTCAGACATCGCACAGTACTCATTCACTAAATGCACAGCTAAACATACGAGTTTTGAGTCTGGATTTAAATGTGACTAATGTTTTAGCACATCTGATCTCTTCTGGAAGATGATTCCAAGTGCGGGTGGCATAATAACTAAAAGCACTTTCCCCTTGTTTTGTGTGAACCCTTGTTATTTCTAACTGACTCGATCCTAATGACCTGAGTGGTCTTTTAGGTTTATAATCAGTGAACATATCTGTTATGTATTTAGGTCCTAGGTCATTGAGTGATATATAAACGAGTAAAAGTACTTTAAAATCAATTCTAAATATAACTGGAAGCCAGTGTAAGGACCTGAGGAATGGTGTAATATGCTCAGATTTTCTGGATCTAGTCAGAATTCTGGCAGCAGCGTACTGGATGAGCTGCAGCTGTCTAATGGTCTTCTTGGGAAGGCCGATGAGGAGACCATTAAATAGTCCACCCTGCTGGAGTTAAAGGCATGAACAAGTTTCTCCAAGTCTTGACTGGAAACAAAAACTCTAATTCTTGCAAGTTTTTGAGAGGGTAGTATGCTGATTTAGTTACTGCTTTTACATGACTACTGAAACTAAGGTCTGTTTCCAGAATTACACCAAGATTCTTGACTTGTTTTTAGTTGTTTGACCCCTAGAGTCAAGTTATGCATTCACCTTGAGAACTTCATCTGTGTTTCCAAATGCAATGACTTCGGTTTTTTCTTGGTTTAACTGAAGAAACTTCTCGCACATCCAACTGTTAATTTCATCAATGATGCAGAGGAGGGAGTCAATGGGACTGTAGTCAGTGGAGATAAGGGCTAGGTAAATCTGGGTATCCTTGCATAGGCTGTGAGAGGCGATTGGTTCGTTTCTCATTACATTGACTTATGGAGCACTTTACAGGCTAAATTATGGAAACTAAGTTCATTATGATGAAGAAAATAAAGTCATAATAATGAGAAACTAGTCATAATAATGAGAAAACGAGTCATTATACGAGGAACCTAAGTCATAATCATGGAAACTAAGTCATATAATGAGAACCTAAGTTCATCATAATAGACCTAAGTATAATCATGCGAAAACTAGTCCTTATTATGAGAAACTCAGTCATATTAACGACAGCCCCTCCGTCAGTAATTCTGAGAAACAAGTCTAAAATGCGCCACTCCGTCATCTTCTGCGACCCCCTCCGTCATTCTTCTGCGCACCCGTCATCCTCCTGGAGAAACACTACGTCTTATTTCCGGATTGTATATGATCGCCCTTCAGAGTCAGACGAACCCACGCGACCCCACTACGCTGATCCTTTCCGCTGACACTGGCGCATCCCCCAAAGTCTACTGAGGTCGCTTGGCGAGTTCGCCACCTCTCCCGTCACAGGTTAGCATTGTACCACGTAGTTCACATAGTCGCGACGTGCACGATGGGCGCCCTCTGCTATCACTCGCTGACGAATCATGGCGTCTCGTCACTTGTTGCTTGTTCCCAAGTGTACCGGGGAACGTACTTATAGTCCAACCTGGCTCAATCACTGCGGTTAGCGAGGCGACCAGCTGTGACGTGCTATTTAGCCCCTGGAGACAGACTCTGTATCCGCTCTTCCCCTCTCTGATCTTTGTGGCCCGAGGCCACCTGCGCACCACCGGACCCATGTGCTTCATGGCCGACCCCGCCCGAGGACCTGTCCCCATCCATATGCCAGGCCAACAGTCCGCCCTGGCTTATGCATGCACTGCTGCACGACACATTTCCCCCTCTAGCCGGCCCCATCTCGGTGTCCTTGATTCGGGACCTCTCTTGTTATTTCTGGTTGGTCTTTTTACATACACGTGCCGGATTGAGAGAGCATGACATACTGACCTGACTTGCTTAGGAGGCGTCAGTTCACGGGTTGCTGTCCCCCAGTTACCTCCCCGTGTATGCCCCGTCGGCCGAACCCCCTCTCGTAACCGAACCACTACCATGTGGACCCCCACTCGTCCCGCTACCGTTCCCGCTCAGGCCCCCCCCTCCCATCCCCCGCTCCTCCCACTTTGTCTGGTTCGTGGCCATTCGACTTTTTCGGCATCGTCGGTCTGCAGCGCAAGCTCCGACGCTCATTTTGTAGTAGTTATGTGATGTGAGAACTAAGTCATTCTCTGGGAGTGCGCACATGGGACGTGTCATCCGCCTTCTGCGCACTCCTAGTCCATTCGTAATGACGCTGGGCCACCTATGTCGTCTTCAGCGTAGTAGATGATGCCAATGACAGTAGTAGTTGCGGGAGGTCACGCGCGTCGAGCGACTATCTCAGCTGTGCCCACACCCTTCTCGTCACACACCATCCCCTGTGTCAGACACGTGCTCCATAGTATAGTGTAGAGAATATTACGCACTAAAGTCAGTTGTCATATGAGAGGCGGTGGTGACCCACACTCGATGTGGGTCCGGCCTTTGTTAGCAGGCTGGCTTATACCGTGCCCCGTCCTACACTCACTAGTGTATGCGCCACCCAGGGCTCGCTGACTATGAAGTGCGCACGCATCAGTAAATGTCCGAGAACACAGCACATCATTCACGATAATGTGCACGGACTGGACCCCGCACCGCCGAGTGTCTGCACGTGGCCCTCGCCTCCCTCTGCAGCGCCCCTAGTCCTCTCCGGAGGTACGCCGACAACTGTCATCATAATGAGAGGAGCGTGACATTGTGCATACGGGAATGTAGGGAACCCAAAGCGAGCAAGTATGCCTTTAGCCTGGTGTAGACCTCGAAGCGATCATTATGTAGTATTCGCTCCTGTTACGACAATGTTGACACGGGAATTGTTTACCATGATGATCCGACTGGTAAGGCGCCTGCCATCCTCATGATCATGGTTGCTTGTGTATCGGCACTGGACAACGCCGATTATTCAGGTCTACTCAGCAAGACTTGTATCGAATCACATAAAGTACATAATTGAACTGTGTGGTGTTCGCGAGAGACCAATGAGATCGGGGTTGATTGTAGTGTAGGAACCGGCAGAGTGTACCACTGTTTGTTGCCAATGAAGGTGGCATAACGCGATAAGCGAGTAATGTCATAATTTTGAGGAAAGTTTTCATTATTAAGTAACGTTGATCTAATGGCCACCGTAGAAGATGTATTCTGTTTTCCATGGCTATAAGAGCTCGTTGTGAGCGCAAATTGGATCTGGTCTGTTTGGGTGATGAGTGCGCCATCGTTACACATATTTACCATGTGTAGCCAAGCCATATCTTGCTTACAAATAATATAGCCCAGATATTTATTATTAATTATTTTTAAAGATATTATGTTACATATGATTTTGAACTAAAATTAAGTAGTAATTAGTAACTGATTGTTACCCTCAAAAGCATAATGTCATTCATGACAGGATCCTCAGTAAAGTCTGGATGCTGGTGGTAAGGACCTTCAGATCAGAATCAGAAACAGAAGAGCTTTATTACCAAGTATGTTTACACACACAAGGAATTGAACTTGACGACAGGAGCTTCCAGTGCAGAAGAAAGTACAAACATAGTGCAGACATAAATGATAGTGTAGACATACATAGGAATAACACCGTAGGGATGTAATACAACACTAATATAATAAAAAAAGAAAAAATGTATAATGTACTATATACAGAAATAGAAATATAGGAAAAAATGTAATAGTTTAGATAAATGTACAGATATGTTTATTAGTGTGCAGATAGATATGTTATTTACAAAGTGTGCAGTTAATATAAATATACTATGTTAGTTGTGATGGATGATGTATAATTATGAAAGCTTAATTGTTAAGACTGAGTATATCCTGTGGGAAAAAACTGTTCTTGTGCATGGCTGTTCTGGTGGTCAGTGCTCTGTAGAGCCGACCAGAAGGCAACAGTTCGAAGAGAGCGTGGGCTGGGTGTGAGGGGTCCAAGGTGATTTTTTTAGCCCTTTTCCTAACTCTGGAGATGTAAAGATCTTGGAGACTGGGCAGAGGGACACCAATAATCCTCTCAGCATTCCTGACTGTCCGTTGTAGTCTCTTGATATCTGATTTGGTAGCTGAACCAAACCAAACAGTTATAGATGAACACAGGATAGACTCAATGATGGCAGAGTAGAACTGTTTAAGCAGCTCTTGAATTTCCTCAGCTGGCGAAGGAAATACAACCTCTGCTGGGCCTTTTTTGCAATGGAGACAATGTGAGTGTCCCACTTCAGGTCCTGAGAAATTGTGGTGCCAGGAACCTGATGACTCCACTGCAGTCACAGTGCTGACCATGATGGTGAGTGGGGGGAGTGCGGGGGGTTTTCTCCTGAAGTCCACGATAATCTCCACAGTTTTGAGCGTGTTAAGCTCCAGGTGGTTAAGACTGCACAGACAGCCAGCTCTTTAACCTCCTGTCTGTATGCAGACTCGTCTCCATCCTTGATGAGTCCGATGACTGTAGTGTCGTCTGCGAACTTCAGGAGCTTGACAGAGGGGTTTTTAGAGGTGCAGTCATTTGTGTAGAGTGAGAAGAGCAGTGGGGAGAGAACACAGCATTGAGGAGCTCCAGTGCTGATGGTGCGGTTGTTGGATGTGAGTTTTCCCAGCCTCAGTAGCTGCTGCCTGTCTGTCAGGATGCTGGTGATCCACTGACAGATGGAGGGGGGCACGGAGAGCTGGGCGAGTTTGTCTGAGAGAAGGTCAGGCATAATGGTATTGAAGGCCGAACTGAAGTCCACAAAAAGGATCCTTGCGTAATTCCCAGGGTCGTAGAGGTGTTGCAGGATGTAATGCAGTCCCATGTTGACTGCATCGTCCAAAGACCTGTAGGCAAACTGAAGAGGATCCAGCAAGGGTCCAGTGATGTCCTTCAGGTGGCCCATAACCAGTTTTTCAAATGACTTCATGACCACAGATGTGAAAGCGACAGGTCTGTAGTCGTTAAGTCAAGTGATTTTGGGCTTTTTGGGGACCGGAATGATGGTAGAGCTTTTAAAGCAGCAGGGAACTTCACACAACTCCAATGATCTGTTGAAGATCTGTGAAGAGATGGAGGCCAGCTGGTCAGCATGGGTTTTCAGACAGTCTGGTGAAACACCATCTGGGCCTGATGCTTTCCTAGATTTCTGCTTCCTGAAGACCCTGTTCACATCCTCTACACAGACCTTAAACACAGGTTGAATGGTGGGGGAGGGAGGGAGGGGGGGTGCAGGGGTGGTAGGTGAAGGTGTGAATTGCAGATCAGAGCGGATGGGGGGTGGTAAACTATCCTTTTCAAATCTGCAGTAAAACACATTCATATCGTCAGCCAGTTGTTGATTCTCCGCAAGCTGTGGGGGTGGTGTCTTGTACATGGTGATGTTCCTCAGACCAGTCCATACTGACGCTGGATCGTTTGCTGAAAGCTCTTTTCTCAGCTTTTCTGAGTAGTTTTTTTTAGCCACTCTGATCTCCTTTGTTAGTCTGTTCCTGGCCTGGTTATACAAGATTTTATCCCCACTCCTGTAAGCATCCTCTTTAGCCTGACGAAGCTGTCTGAGTTTTGCAGTGAACCACAGTTTGTCATTGTTGTAATTTAAATGAGTCCTGGTAGGAATGCACACCTATATTCACAGAAACTGATGTATGATGTTACAGTCTCTGTGAGCTTGTCCAGATCGTTGGCAGCAGCTTCAAAGACGCTCCAATCAGTGAGGTCAAAACAAGCTTGTAAATTCTGCTCTGCTTCATTAGTCCATCTTTTTACAGTCCTTAATACAGGTTTAGCTGATTTCAGGTTCTGCCTGTAGGTCGGTATAAGATGAAACAAACAGTGACCAGAGAGCCCCAAAGCTGCCCATGGGACAGAGTGATATGCATCCTTTATTGCTGTGTAACAGTGATCCAAAATTGTGCTGTCTCTGGTGGGACACGTAATGTGCTGTTTGTATTTTGGAAGTTCATGGGAGAGATTTGATTTGTTAAAGTATCCAAGAATGATTAAAATAGAGTCTGGGTACCCTTGCTCCATTTCAGTTATTTGTTCGGCCAGCTGTTGCATCGCGGCGCTCACGCACGCGTCCGGAGGCACGTACACATTCACGAGAATGAAAGAGGAAAACTCCCGCGGCGAGTAGAAAGGTTTACAGTTTATGATGAGTGCCTCTAAATTAGGACAGCATACCTTTTCAGCGTTGTTACATCTGAACACCAACTTTCGTTGATGTAGAAACACAATCCACCACCTCTAGTTTTCCCCGTTAACTCAGCGATGCGATCCGCTCTGAACAGCTGAGCTGAGATGAAGCGCGTTGTCCGGAATGGCTTCACTCAGCCAGGTTTCACTGAAGCACAGTGCAGCAGAGATTGAAAAGTCCTTGTTGGTGCAGGTGAGGAGAAGAAGTTCATCCGTTTTGTTAGGAAGGGAACGGACATTCGCGAGATGAATGCTTGGGAGCGCAGTTCGAAAGCCGCGCGCGCGGAGCTTCACCAGGGCGCCGGCGCGTTTCCCTCTTCTGCGTCTGCACGCGCGTTTGAACAACACCGCTGTACCTCCGACTAGAATGTCCAACAAAATGTCCGAATAATCAAAAACCGGAAAAATGTTGTCCGGGATGTGCTGCTTAATGTTAAGGAGTTCGTCTGGTAAAACTTATAGAAGAAGAATGACACAAAACAGAACAAACAAACAAAAACAATAGAAGAACTGCGGAGCTCAGCGTCCTTGCTGCCATTTGCGGCGCCATGCTGATATATATTCAATAATATATATATTGGACTTCACTCCAAACCGGACAGAACCCTCAGTCTTATTTTTCAGGTCATGTGCTACAACCACCACTGTCAGAGTCTCTGAACTGGTCAAATCAAATAGATTGTATTAACATTCAGTTTTGTCTTTTAGACTATAGAATGTCAAATGCCGTGGTGGACATTTCAAAACAATACACTCTACTTCTCTCGACAATGTGCAGCGGTCAACACAAACTCATCAGAAATGAGGAATCCACCACAGACATGTAGCCAGTTCTTCTGAAGACAAACCATGTAAGGTCTAGAGTGGGGTTTCGCTTCCCTGCCGTTCACTATACCCACACGAGCTGCGAAAGCGCGAGAGTGCTGTTAATGATATTATTCAGCACACTAATCAATTCAGTCTCACCAGTGAAGGTCAGGTGTGGCAGCAGAGAGGCCAGCAGGAGCAGAGAGATGATGGTCATCATGAAGACACTCAGTGAGCTCTCACTGACAAAACACTTATAAATAAAAGTGGGGTGGAGACACTGAGCTTCTGGTAACTATTTCTCAAACCAGCTTCTAGGGCATCACAATGCCACATCTAATGATCTAGGACAACTTCAAGTGAGCTGGAGACAAACAAAATGAACACTGAATGACTACAAGGCTTATTTTCACAATAAATTTCAATACTATAAAAATACTTACTAAATATATTTACTACTACTCTGTCCAGTATTTCTAACTCAGTTCCTGTCAGATCAAGTTCTTACTGAAAATGTAGAGTTGTTTTATAGTGCATGCATGCAACCAAATAACCTGCACAATTATTCAGCTGATTCTAAATACCTTTTTTACCTCTTTTTTATGATATTAAAAGTTAGTTTGCTCTGAGAAATGCCAACATAGCCAGGGTGGATGTGGTTGGACAGTAACAGTCATGCAACTAGACCTGCAGCTGAGCTCATAATCTCCAGCCACAACTCTCTGCCCAGGGGGTAAAAACAGTAAATGGGGAAAACTTGCTTCTTACATAAAATATTCTCACCTGTGATCAAAGCAAGAGTGGTTTTAAATTAACTGAAGAGAATTAACATACCTTAATGATTGTATTAAAAACATGTCTGGCAGCAAATCTACATCAGAATACCAAACTAACACGTGTGGTAAAGCGGTGCATGATGTCTGCAGGAAACAGCTTTTTATCAGAACTTCAGAATCATCAGTATATCAGAATATACTAAAATGAGTACACAATGAAATGAGTTCAGCAAGAAATACTCAGAATGATCCTAGTGATGTGTAAAACAGCAATTTTCCCACCAATTGCAATGATCACTTAAATGTGTTTTGTTCATATTTCCTACCAACACTTATTTAATTCATGACTTTTTGCACTCGATGAGTTTATAGTGTATACAGACCAAAATGGTTCAAATGTTTGTGGTTGGTAAGTTTTTTTTATTTTTATTTATTAAGTTTTATGCTCACCAAAGCTGTATTTGATGAAGTACAAATTGTGAAATATTATTACTATTTAAAATAACTGTTTTGTATTTTAATAAATGTAATTTATTCCTGTGATGCAAAGCTGAATTTTCAGCATCATTACTCCAGTCTTCAGTGTCACATGATCCTTCAGAAATCATATGCTGATTTGCTGCTCAAGAAACATTTCTTATTATTATCAGTATTGAAAATCATTGCGATACTTAATATTTTTGTGGAAACTGATACATTTTTTAAGGAAAAGAACAAACAGTTAAAAGAAGAGCGTCTCTTACTCCAAACCTTTGAACAGTGGTGTATATTTTCTTTAATTAGAAAAGAAAAAAATCTTTCATAGTCATCAGGCATGTACTTGTGCCTTTATTTTCAGTAGCATTCTGTAAATGTTTATAATGGCTGTCTTCAAATACCAAATCAACTGTCTGCAGTTTCATATCTGGTTTAAAATAAAATCTCTAGACAGTATATCAATGCACATTATGTTTATTGAAATAAGATTGTGGGGCAAAGTTAACAACAACAACAACAAAATCACCCCATTTCATCTGCAAGAGTTAATTGACATTTCCAATTATGCTTTTTATCCACTGAAGAAATGCTGAAATCTTAGTATACACTTCAGGTAGCTCAGGTGAATTACAGAGATCAGGGTCACCAAAAGATGTGACACCGACTGCAGTGTCTCCACAAACCAAAGGACCTCCTGAATCCCCCTGTGAAGAAACACAGATCAACACTTCATTCACAGTCATGCTGTCATCATTTTTAACTTCACTGAAACCGATTCACACATTAAGATTTGGTGAATCAAATGTTGTTGTTTTTTATACCTTACAGCTTCCTCCATCTCCATATACACACATCATCAGTGGAGCTGAAAAGTCTTCCTTCGTCCATTTGTGTTCACATTCATTGTTATTCATGACCGTCACATTTGTCTCCATGAGGCGATCACTTTCACTGCCATTAGTTTCTAAACTTCCCCAGCCTGCGACACTGCAAACAGAACCTGCTTCGACATCGCCTTCTTCCGTTGGTATGGATATCCACTTGATGTTGTCGTTTAGTTGTGCTTTTTTTTCTAACTGTAAACCAAAAAAAAAATGGCAGCATCACTATCAAAAAGATTTGATCATCTTCCATAATACTATAGATTGGCTGTTATTCTGCATGAAAGTTGACTAAAGTCAACTAAAAGAAGTGCAGTTTGTTACCTTCAAAAGCAGGATGTCATTATGAAAGGATTTGACGGAATAGTCCGGATGCTGATGGTATGATTCCACTTTGATTCGGACTAATTTCCCGCTATTTTTTTGTAGCTCATGTGCCCCTAGCACAACCGTCAGAACTGGAGAACTGTTAAAAAGACTAGTTTTAATTAGCAGTAACTTATTTTACAGTTCAGAATATGGTTGTACAGTAGTCATTTTCATGAAATTTAAATATTATTTATGAATTTGTATGTAATTAGCTGGCTTAATAATAATATGAAATTATTAATAGTATTATTATAATATGTGTGTTGTATAGAGGGATAGTAAATAATGACATATTTAGTATTTATTTATTTTAAATTATTTAATTAATTTAATCAATTAGTATATATTGTATTACCTCAATTATAATATTATATGAATTATAATACATTATGATTTCTTAATTTTAAACACTTTCATTATTTCAATAATTAGTCCTTTATTTATTAGATTATCTAAATATCATTACTTACTTCTATAATATCATAAGCATAATATATACTGCTTGAGCAAGAATAATGCATTTGTGTTTGTCCTATAGGACTTTATTTCATGTCCACTTTAGACATTCTACTGACTATGAGTATCTTTGTAACTACATGTCAACTAACTCTCGTTAGAGTATTAGTAGATTGCTAGGTTAGTGTTAGGGGTAGCAGAACAAGTTAACATACTTCCAAAGTTACTTACTGTCAGAATGTCTCTCATCAAACTAAAGTGTTAGCAGATATTAAGCAAACAGTCAACTAATAATCTAATGACGTTAGTCAGTTTCTAGTTATATAGTTCG
The DNA here is from genome assembly GCA_018155175.1 of Sinocyclocheilus anophthalmus. Lineage (NCBI taxonomy): Eukaryota > Metazoa > Chordata > Actinopteri > Cypriniformes > Cyprinidae > Sinocyclocheilus > Sinocyclocheilus anophthalmus. The sequence continues at coordinate 13,540 of JADLZN010007875.1, read as the reverse complement.
TAGAATGTCTAAAGTAGAACTATCGAAATCAATGTTACCCTTATTGATCTAAAGTATGCATTTGCCTACGTTACTACTTGTCTTACGTTGTTTCGCAATGTGCAGCAGTCATGACACATCTCTCAGAGACTAGGAAGCCACCACAGAACTGCATGCGCCTTAAATTGAACAGACCCCATTTATAGTCTGGAGTGGGGTTTTTGCTTCCTCTGCCTTTCACTATCCCACATTCGCACGAGCTTAGCATGAGAGAAAGATAGTGTTAGATTACTGTAAGTTACTCCTCACTGTCTTATATTTGCGATAAAACTTGGGATTATGATGGATTTTTGTGTGGTCAGTCTCACCATGAAGGGACAGGGTGTGTCAGCAGAGGCCATCAGGAGCAGAGAGATGATGTCATCATGAAGACATCAGTGATCTGAGCTCTCGCTGGCTATTAGCGCTATTTAAATATAATATCAAGGAGGGTGAGAAACTGGCTTACCCTTAACTTGTTTACTTTCTTTTGTTTTAAAATTAGCTCAATAGTATATTTGATAATACTTGTGGCTTGACAGGCTTCATATTGAGGCTCATCATCAAAACCCAAAGTTTTGTGCCATTTTATTAATTTGAAGCTATTAACGTGCAGGCAGTGCCACAGCGCCTTGAGCACAATTCAACAGTATTTCATCTAGCCTGTTTGTGCTCTTACCAATGAGCTGAAAAGAAAGACTGTAAGCTAATCCTAACATTTACTTAATCATTACCTTACTTTAAGTGATTGCTAAATTGTCTGTTGGCTGTTTTTCAGCATCACTACATCTCCCTCAGTCAAATGACAGTTTGGAGCTAACTGAAACTCAAACTGTACGTTTATATATAGAGGATATATATATAATATATATATATTATATATATAATATATACTTAACTGTGCATGTTTCTTTATATATATCTAGTAAGTGTTCTATATTGTTTATAATGTTGGTACATTACAACATTATTAGGCCTGCCGTTATTATTTCTGAAAATGCAACTTATAGGAGACGTATCTTTTTTTTATTTTCCTCAAAAAAAATCTCTGACTGCATGCAATCTTTTACAAACACCCAATTCATATATCAAACTAGGCTATATGTTATTAAATTGTACATAGGCTATATATCAGATTATTTTATTTACAAGTTTCATGCTTGTGTTTATCCCGTTTTTCCCCCAGAGGTCTTCAATCATGCTCCCGAGGACCCACCATCCTACAGAATTTAGTTCCAACCCTAATCAAACACACCTGAACTAGCTAGTCAAGCTCTTCAGGATCTCTTGAAAATACACATGCAGGTGAGCTGAAGCAGGTTGGAAAATTGCAGGACATTGGGTCCCCAGGAGCAGGGTTGAAGACCTCTGTATTACAAAATGATGAGTGATCGAGAGACTTATTATCTTTATATCAATCTTTATTCAAAGTATTTGAAAGTGTTTGCGCGTGCAATTATAAACATAGGTTGCATGACCCTGACAAGTGAGTCTAATTTTATTTTGCATATTCAGTCTGAATGCATTTCCTATATACTTATATTGCACTTTGCATTTTTTTTCTAGATAGGTTTCTGCTTAAAGTTTCAGATAGGTTTCTGCTTAAAGTTTCAGATAGGTTTCAGATTAAAGTCCCTAAGGATGCATGTGGTAAATGTTCACAGATTCATTATAGATAGATATGCTATTTAGCTGATGAGCTCCAACCACAAGTGTCAGAAGTTGTAAAAGGAAGTCGCATTTAACACTTAATATGAGGCATTTTAGCATGATAGGTGTTATGTTTGTGGTCTTTGTAGAAGTAGAGCAGGGCTCATCAGCCTTTTGACATGAAGTACTATAATTGTGTATTTTCTTATTAACTACTTTGCTTTATCAATACACAGCTCCATGAGGTTATAACACTGAAGGCCATTTGACTTGAGAATATTTGGGGCAAAAGGTTAAACATTTGCAAACAGTTTTGATTAAGCGCTACACATATTTTTTCATTATAAAGTCAATTATCAAAAGTTTTTTTTTTGTTTGATCCATGGAAGAAATGCTGAAATCTTAGTATGCACATTAGGACAGTGGTTCTCAATTCCAGTCCTCGCGTACCACCGTTCTGCATATTTTGCATGTCTCTCTTATTTAGCACACCTGGGCCCGTATTCACAAAACATTTTATCTTACCACTGAGTTTTCCTAAATAGCAGTAAAAGTTTTTAGCAAAGAGTTTTCTCTTAAAACATATTCACAAAGCTGCTGAGACAAACTTTTACTAAGCATGGTTGACCTCGTTGCTATGGATGATGTCAGCATACTTACTAACTATGCACACAGTGATTGGCTGATAGTTTCTGTCAGAGATTTATTCATGGAAATATTTAGGTAAAGATAAAATAAAAACTAAAAATCTTGCCACATTCAAATAAAGATTTTAAAATGCAGGCTAAGTGTCACTAATTAAACAAGTATGTGTTCTAATTGTCACCAGCCTCTTACATGTATGCTTCTCAAAAACAGTTAGCGGATATTCATATAAACAGCCTTTTAATTAACAGTGGAATAATCATGGTTGATAGTAAGACATGCAAACGTAAAAGAAAACCAAACTGGACACAAGCACAGCTGTTACTTCTTACCCAACTGGTTAATGAAAACAAAGACATAACCAAAAGAACATTTGGAATTGGGATAACCTTCAAAACCAAAGGTGATACCTTTATAAAAACTCATTATCATCAAATATTTCTAAGGCAGATTGCCGGCAACAGCCAGTTTAGGAGTAGTTTGTGGTTTGGTCTTTGTGACTTAGGAGTCCTCTTCACTACTCCTAACGTTTCACAGATTTAGGAGCTAGTTTTAGCGCTAAAATGGTTTGTGAAATACTTTTAGATAAAAAATTTAGGAGTCCTAAATTTAGAACTGACACATTGTTTTTAAGATTTTCTCTTAAATCGGCGAGTTATGAGCTACTTTTAGCCTTAAAGGTACAATATGTAAGTTTTCGCCGCTAGAGGGCGTGTATTCAAAACAAACAAAGAAACAAAGGTGTAGTTTGATGACACTGTGAATGAGTGTGGAATCATGGGAGTTGTGGTCTTCATCCCCACAGCCGATGCAATCTGACGGGACTCAGGCAGAAATCATGTTCATGGATGAGCTAATGTATTAAAGATTTATTAACATCGTAGTATGAAGCAGAGTGAGGCCGTAAAGCAGTGCTGTTTTATCATACTAGATACATTTGAAAGTTCTGTTATAATGCTACTCTGTGCGGTCGTCACCTGTCTAATAAAACGCACAACATATTAAAGCGTCTTTGGTGTTTCCATGTTTTCTACAAAACAAAAATCGACGGTGTATGACGTCATTGGCAGGCGACACAATGACACTATGGACACGGTCCGTGTCACTAGTTAAAATTGCTTATTTCTCTGGATTTTAATATTCTTCGAAACATTTGGGATAATGTGAGTGCACAAGTCAGCAAAATATATAAAACTGGTGTAGTGGTTTTTGGATGTTTTAATAAAAAAATCTTACATATTGTGCCTTTAAGATGTTTTGTGTATACGGGCCCTGATTTAGATAACCAGCTCGTTAGAAGAAAGAACTGTTCCGATTGACATGATCCCTTGACTCCCTACACAGTGTTCATTGCTCCCTACTCCCCGAGCACGGGAAATCGGCTGAAGTTTACTTCACTTCAGAACATTCACTCATGGATTTGCGCTACGCCACAGCCTGCAGCGTCTTCACACACAGACAAAACCTACAAGAGAAGTGTGAAATGTCATAAGACATAAAATAATGACATTACCTCTGTAAAAAAAATACAATTTAAATTCATGTCTTTCACACTTTAATGCCCTTTGAATGGAACATATACTCTCCATTCGAACTGGAATCATGGCGGAATACCCTGTGATATCCACTTCGCAGGGCACTTACGGTCGAATAGAACAAACGTCTGAAGTGATAAGATCAACACATGGCGGTTCGCGAGGACTAGAATTGAGAACCACTGCATTAGGGTACTGAGGCGAATTGCAAAGTTCTTTGTACACAAAGGAAGTGACACCGACTGCAGTGTCTCCACAAACCAAAGGACCTCCTGAATCCCCCTGTGAAGAAACACAGATCAACACATCACTAATGTGCAATGTATCACTCTTCTCTCTTCAGCACTTTGAGATGTGTAAAGTGTTATATATGAGTTATACTGAAATAATATTAATTATTTATTTTTTATTTTATATATTATAATTAATATTTAGATTTATATTTATATTATTTTTCTTTAACCTCCTGATCCCCTGTTGACCTAATATGAGGGACATATTTTGGTTGTATTCTCTGAGACTATACTGCCACATTTTTAAGTCAGTGATACTAAATGTTTGGATGTTTCACCAAGACCACTCCCTCTCCTTGGTCTTCAAATATGTCTGATATTAATTTAGTGACACTCTTATGGAAATATGATCATATTTTGTAATTATAATTTAAATCTAATTTTTAAACTGTGTGTCATAATTCAACATCTCAGGAAAATGTTATTGGGTTTCAAATCAAAATACGACTTTCTGTTACGAAACAGGATGTTGATTTCATACATGTCCTCATATGAGGACACTGGGACTAAAAGCATGTTTATTACGCATTTTGGGACACATAACAAATTAATAGGAAAATAAATTGTTTCAATATTCTATGAAATATTATATATTATTATGAAAATCTTGTCAAATATTACTCCCATTCTTACACTTCTTTTTTCATTACATGTTGCCCCAAAAACACATTAATATGCAAATTATATTTAGTTTATAGACACATTGTATATAATGAGAAAACCCGTTTATGGCCATTTTACACATGTTTTGCAGAAAGAAAAATGGTATATCAAATAATTATGTTATAACGTAGTTTAGAATCATCTTTATACAAAGTTTGGTAAAAAATAAAAAAAATCCTAAAAACTAAAAATGTATTGGCGATTTAAAAAAAAAATCTATTGTTTTTGCCTATGCATGTTCATTCATGTTTTTTTTTTTTTTTTAAATTGAGTCCCGATGTCCTCTACCGAGAACATAGCATAACTTATGAACATATCATTTTTTTTTTTTTTTTTTTTTCTAAAAATATTTTCTCGGTCTTAAGATGGTTTCTATAATTTTATAAAAATGTTTTATTATTATTGTAATTATTATTGTAGTGTAATGTAATTTTACAAGATTTACATACACTACAGTTTCCTTCATTGCCATATACACACATCATCTGTGAAGGTTTGAACTGCCACTCCCAACTATTTACTACATTTTGCATTATTCATGATTGCCACATTTGTTTACATGAGGACTGGGCTTGAAGTGCCATTAATAACTGAACTTTCCCCAGCCTGCAACACTGCAAACAGAATCTTCTCTGATGTCTCCTTCTTTCTTTGGCATGGATGTCCAATTTACATTTTTATTCTTTTTGACTTTTTCTCTGAAATTCCAAAACAGAAAGAGAGAGTGTGTGTTTAAATAATTAGGCATACTTTTTAACAACAGGTATGTGTGCAGTTTTTTTTTTCTTTTCGTTTTTACCTTTAAAATCATGATGTCATGTATATATAACTTGGGTTATCAGTAAAATCCAGATGCTTGTAGTAGGACTTCACTCCAATGCGGACAGCTCCTTCATTCATATTTTTTTAAGTTATGTGCATCAAATTAATTTCTGTTAAAAGAAGTGTTTGATGAAACCAGTTATTTGAGATCATAGTTTTGATTTAGATCAGGGAAAACTACAGTCTTACTTGTTTCGGCAATGTGACAAACTCATCAGAAGTGAGGAATCCACCGCAGACATGTGTTTTATTCATCTGAAGAGAAACCATGTAAGGTCTGGAGTGGGGTTTTACTTCTGTGCCGTTCACTATGCCCACATTCACATGAGCTGAGAGAGAGAGTGCCAAGACTGCTTGCTATAAGTCAGCTTATTCAATGCATACCAAATACATATTCTTAAAAATCAGCATAATATGCTGTAATGTAATCAGTCTCACCAGTGAAGGTCAGGTGTGGCAGTAGAGAGGCCAGCAGGAGCAGAGAGATGATGGTCATCATGAAGACAATCAGTGGGTGTTTGCAGTGGAAACAGAGAATAAATATAAGAGTGGGTGGAGAGTCTGTTTCTCAGCTTGTGATGTCAGTAATTGAGTAAGAAGATACATTATTTTTAAGCTTTGTGGACCCATGTCCAAAACTAAAATGTGTTACTATTTTGTCTGCACCTCATCTAGCAAGCATTAATATTGACACTGGTGTGTGAAGTTCACTCCATGGCCAACTTTTTAATGCGCTGAGCCACTTTTTTCCTACATAAGTAGTGCATATATACAAATACAGTACAAATAAAATAAAAAAAAATATTAAAACAAAAAGCCTGGTGATTCCACAACATATTTCAAATCAGGACTAAAACCTGAAAATAAATCAATAAAAATCAGGGCATTTCCACACATAATCCTACAGGGGGCACAATCTTATAGCTTGCTCTTTACTTTGAAATACATTATTTCTGTCTGTCAGAAGAGGGCTCTATAAACACATGATGTGAGTTTCAGCTTGGCTTTACCAGGTCTCAGTGCAAAATGCCACATAAAGTAACAACAGTGTTAAAATATAGATACAGAAATGTGCCTAGTGATCAGGCCTTTAATATATTTACACAGCTCCAGGTGTGTTCATTACTGTGTGTGCACTTGATGGGTTAAATGCAGAGCACTAATTCCTAGTATGTGTCACCATACTTGGCCACATAATTACACTTATATGCTGTACTTCATTATATCTTTTGTAGTATGGATTCATATTATTTTATATCTAAGTGGACAGCATAATGTGTCTTTTATGTGGTTAAGTTACAAAATGTGTCCATAAAAATATAAACTGCCTCTGAAAATAATCTTTAGGGTGCAAATATTACCCAGAAAATAAAAATGTTAATTTCTGACACATGTACAGTACAACGCTTTACAACCCTTTCTTTTCTTCTTGTATCAATTTCTTTCCTTTTCTTTATTTAAACTTATTTGGATATGATTCTGGCTACATAAATATCAGCATTTTATTATGATTTCTTGATAGAGATGCAGGCCAGCCCAGATCGAACCATATTCTGTTCTAAAGCCCAAGGCACATCTGTCTAGATATCTGACATGTGCATACACACACCCCTGTCTGCTGGATATGGCTCATTTTTAAATGCTGTTAACCAGACAAACCAGACGGAACCAGTATGCACGTCTGATACAGCCATCAGTATCAAGTTATCTTCACTGTCAGAGAAAATAATGACGGACTGTTGAAGCTGAAACCTGATTGGCTAACGCACTCAGTGTGTCTGATACGAACCCAATGGAAAGTGTCCAAAATAAATGGCCTGTTCACTGCTAGACAAGCTTATTTTACCAAATGTGTTGGACTGGAGGAAAAGAAACTGATGAAACCCTAACTTTAAACATTCAGCGAGGGAAAATACAACTTGCTGTGAAATATCACAGTCCAGATGGTGACAGAAGACAGAATATCTAAGATAAGAACCTCTCATACACCTAGACAAATGGCAGAGATTTGGCATGATTGAGGATTCCTGCCAGTGTTAATCCTGTCAAGGGAGTTAACAAGGGGGTTTTCATTATTATTTCCCCCACGGTAAAGATAAACGCTTTTAATTAGCACGTAATTTACTGTTGACGAAAACATGGCAAGAAAAATAACACCGCAAGATATAAACAGTGTTTTTGATTGACCCATTTGAGTTGCGTAAAGTGAAGCTGAACAGTAAATGAACAATAGTAAACATAAACGTATAACCACTTGCATATGGATAAAATGATGTAAATGCATAAGTGAACTTATTAATCTACATGCTAGTCAGACTGTGTGAATACTCTCTTTCCGTAACAACGCGTTAAAACAGACAATAAAGCATAAGGAATTACAGTACTGTATAGTGTAAATTAATAATTATAATGTTATTTTAGGAGCTCAGCTTTTCACAAATTTCACATGTGAGACCAGTCTAAATTAATATGTAAAATGTCAATATTTGGTTTAATTTAACACTGATTTTTTTTACTATTCTTGTCGACTGAAATTAGATTTTTTTAGTCTTTTTAAATTTGCTAAAATGAATGAATGTGACATGGCAAAATATTGACTAAATTTAAAATATATTTTCGTCAAAGGACAAAAACGACATGAAAGTTAATACCGTTTGATCCCCAACCCATCTTACGCCTTTTCCAGTCCTTCAAAAGCCAGAGACAACCTTACGATGCTGACTGGGATGGCAGCCAGTATATGGCCTGCTTCAACTGCCCAAAATCTATAACAATGGACAGCAACCCCTCTTCACGGCAGCCTGCTCAATCCACTCGCCAGCGTTTGGCTTGCCCGCAGGCATTCTGGGAATGCCAAAATGGTGCAGAAGTCTGGGGAGACTCTGTGGTGGCGGCACATACCTCGACAGTGGCATGGTGGGGTTCATGAGGGCCACGAGGCGCTCGCACCACTCCAGGATTCATGTGCGTCCAGTCACTTCAGACAACACACACTAATCCTCGAAGTCATGACAATCGACGCTGTGATGAAGCTTGTCGTGACTGCCAAGGTTGAGAGAAAGAGAGCGACCGCAAGAGGAAAAGGACGAGGGGTTTCTGAAAGCTGTGTTTTTTCAGCCTTAGCGTCATGCAATAACTCATTATAACTGCCATCCTAAACTGTCTCGCACAGATGCAATGCTGTAACACCAGGCTCTTTGACAGACTTGAAAAAGCCATCATGCGGTATGTAATGAACATATTGGCCTCAAAGTAGAGGATGGACAAAATCAAATACGCAAATAGTTGGAGGCTAAAGAAATATTGAATTGTCTACGAAACTGGATCGATTTCAAAGCATCCCAGAGAGTTGCCCCAACAAACTGAGGAGAATTTAGATTCTGTTCATTCTTGACTCTAAATCAGCACACTGTTCGTGAGGCAAACTTGATTTACATTGAAAACACTGAAGTGGTTCACTGGTTATTAGTTGGAAATGTTGATCCTGCATGATGTTTTTTTTGCCTTTAGGTTGATTATGAATGGAACAGATGGAAAATACATCAAGAAAGAGAAAAGGAGAGTATGAAAGTACGGCTGTTTATCACAGTTGTACAAGACTATAATGGTGCAATTTGTATAAATAATTGGTGGCAGATGGGTAGAGTGTTTACAAAACGTTGAAAACTATTTTTGGTGAAGCTAGTGGCTTTGGTTAACATGGTCACTCTGTTACCCTCTATTGGTAACTGCTTTATTTTTTGTAGATTCTTTATAATAATACTTAATTTATATTAGTGTTAATATAATTAATATATAAAATGTAATACAGGGAAGCTCACTGTCTTTGAAATCTGAACAATCAAACTGCCACCACTGTCTAAAAATGGAAGACAGAAGATGTCTTCGCCGCTTTCCAGGGTCTTGTCCTCTATTTTCTCAAGCATTCCATCCTGATTTTCCACAGAGACGTTTTGTGGGCTGTTTTAGCATTGATCAAAGGTCCACAGCTTTGATCTTTTGTCCTAGTGCTGCCAAAAGATCACTCCGGTCTCTCTGGCGAGCGAACTGACAGGACAGTAGACCAACAATGATAATTACAGGCTCCTCTTTATGTTTCTTTCTATGTCTTTCAAGCTAAAAAAAAAAAAAACTGGGCAACACAGACACTTGCACTACAGCCTGATTCCTTCCTGTAGCCCGGGGAAAGAGAAAAGAAGAAAACTAAAGTGCTTTTACTCTTTAGACGATGAAGAGTGTAGATTAAAGGAGGATATTGCATTTCTGCATGATAGTATGATGGTGTCTTTATTAAGCTTTGCTGTCATGTACATTAATACTACATCTTAAAGCTAATCCCCACTTTTCAGTTTTTAAGCATGTTCTGAAAATGTATCTACAGGGCTTAAAATAACAGGCAGTTCCATGAGGAACTTAGAAGATCCTGTAGAAACCCAGATCATCCTACTAGACTTTTGAAAACATCAGGGCTCTTCCAGGGTTCCCATTATAAGGGAAAGGTTTTCAGGTACTTTCAAGGAAGTTCCTTGAGCAATTGGATATTTGAGATTTGAAGGACCTTCAAAAGGATTCTTAGAAGTTCTCCAAAAGATGTTCTCCTTTCATTTTTACACTGTAGGTCCAGCAAAGAATCCTTTTAAGAACCATTTGTGGCTGTTTAAGACTCTTGAGTTGAGCTATGTACAGGTTTTTTGGAGATTTAAATAAGTTCTTGATGTTGCATTATACTGTATTTTCTTCAGATGAGAATATTAGTTTCTGAACATAGATTAATAAGAACCAGAGAATAAATATTATTTGTGCAATCTGGCTAAAAAAAAACCTTTAAGATCTTTTGGCCTTCTATTTTGCATGCTTTTCGTTCTGAATAGAGCTTTTCTACTGTCTTCCAAGCTTTGCAGCCCAAGTGTGACTATAAATTGAAGTTTTGTTGGATCATTATGTCACTAGTAGTAGCATTAAGGATTTTTGTTGTCATTAAACCGCCAAATAAGATGAGAATCAATGAGGCTAATAAACCACAGTACTCTTGTAACATAATATACGCACATAACTCAGCATACCCCATTAGTTTCATCGCTTTTAACACATATAACTATACAAAATGTCAACCAACATTTCACACAGTGAATAAAATCCTTTTACTTTTGACTAACAGGCGAGATGGGCATAGAAGTCTCCGGAGCTTTTTAGCGACTGCCAGCAACAGGTGAAAGCAGACCCCTGTTTTGACTTAAACAGATGAAGCTTCCATTAGCACGGCTAGAATTCCGCCTTTTTGGACGGCATCTTTGGACTTTCTGCCACGGCTAACCACTCAGCAGGTGATGCTGATCATTAGTAGGCAGAACATGCAGTTGTGGTCAGTGGCACGTGGAAGGAGCCAGATTCTCACCGATACATGGAGCAGACTGTGGTTGCGGAGGACAAAACATAGACAATAACATCACAAATGAACAGTGGAGTTCAAAAGGTTGAAATATATTAAAAGTTCTATTTTGCGACAAGTTGTGAAAAGAAAACATGTTAATGTGACAGTAAGAACACATGGGTATAAAACACCTTTTCAGAGCGTTACAGGAAGTCAGTTATACTACTTACTAGTACTTCATCTATTTGCATATCTCTGACTTTTTGTCTGTCTGTAATGTTGTATGTTCCTATTTTTTGCGTTATTGGTCTTTACAGTTCATGTTGGCAGGGTAATATGTCAGTTTCTTGTTGATGCATCATTCCAATTACAAGAAAAGTTTAAAGTTGCATTTTTTTCTGTACTGAAAGTGGTGTTCATACTGATACTGTAGCTGCCAAGTTTGTGTTTCAAGATGCAACAGATTGTTTTGGGGGTTTTTTTATTTTCAAACAACCACTTCCAGTAGTTGCTTTTGAAAAATTACCAGTCAACAGCCGTAATATCCAGCCCAGTCTCATGAAGAAAAAATAAAAGGTGTCAGTGGTGGCAGTTTTTCAAAATGAGATTATGTTGCTTTTTCTGCGTATCACTGTGGTTCCCAAGTGAAATGGTGCTAAAGAAATGAAATGTCAGGTGAGTGGCGCTAAAAGGCTAATTCTCTATCGATTTCGAAATGAAGAAAACATATCCCTACACGAAACCCTTCCAACGGTGTGAGCAAAAGCAGATGTGAGATTAAAACCACACTGAAACAACCACGCCATTTTAACTTGTTTCTATACGACACTTTAAGGTCATCTGTTGCGTGTGACAAAATGCATACAAACTAGCGTTCATAAGTTTGACCTAGGTAAGTTTTTTTTATTTATTATAATTTTTTTATTTTAAGTTTTTGAAAGAGTCACCAAGCTCAGCTCACCAAGTCTTGATTTATTTGATCAAAAATCAGTAAAAGGTATGAGGGAGAAACAGCGCACAGTTATTAGTAATAGGAACATATTTTTCTATTTCAGTATTTTTAAAATGTAATTTTTCTGTGATCCAATTTTTGCGCAGCCATTTCTCACGTCTTTGGTGTCACATGATCCTTTAGAAATCATTCTACTATGCAGGTTTGGTGCTCAAGTAAAATGTCTCATTATTGTCAATGTTGCAATCAGTTGTGCTGCTTAATATTTTTGAGGAAACCATTATATATTTTTGTCAGGATTCTTTGATGAATAAAAAGTAAAAAAAAAAAGAATAGCATTCATGTTGAAATGGATATCTTTTCTAAACCTTTATAAATGTCTTTACTTCCACTTTTGATCAATTGAATGTGTCCTTGTTGAATAAAAGTAATAATTTCTTTTAAATAAAATAAAATAATACTAATGCCAAATTTTTGAACGGTAGTTTGCAGAGCTGGTTTTGTGACGCAAACATTAAAATGATCTTTTATAATGGACAAAATGCTGATAATTGGTGTGAGAAGGAATAAAAGGGTGTTGTGTTTTACTGCCACTAGTGTGCATTTCAGATGGAAACTGCAGTGAGTTCTATGTACAGGTATGTTTTTTTTACAATGAGACTGGGTTGGTGATGTCACTCAGAAATATGCCATAATAAGAGAACAGATAGATGCAGTAAATGCCTAGTTAACTCAACAATAACATTAATATGTAACCTGTATATACATCATATAAACAGCCTTGCTTTAAACTTTAAACTGAACTGGGCCTTAAGCTGAGCCAGAAGACAGAGTAATAAGTTAATGTACTGTGGGACAGTACTCAGGAAAAAACAGACAACCCAAAACTTAATAGCATTTAATAAGTCCCCATCCAATGCAGATGGTATAGCATTGCTCATGAGGAAGAGTCCAGCTATGTGGCCAGCATAGGGAGGAAATGAGTAGATGGGTGTCTCCGTCTAGCTTTGTGACCTCTGCGGGGTTTCCCTCGGCCATTCAGCGACACAAACATCTGCCTGCCCCTGTGCTTCCAGCGCAGCGAGGCGTAGGTGTTATAGCCGTTCTCTTCTATGCGCTCTTTGAACTTGCAGCTGGGGCTGTATCTGACCTGCAACGAGTCGAATGAAGAGTGCAGTTTGAGTTACTCCAACTGTGTTGTTGACAACATCAAAACATTTACAGTAGTTTAGTACTTGTAGTGTTCTTTTTTTATACACATAAAAATATTCTTGAATTTTAGTCAATTTCATTGTCAAATTCATATAAATTCAGTTTTAATCTAGATAACTAAAATGCCATCTGAATTCATTAATGAAAATAACGTTTTATTTGTCTTCATTATTGCTTACGAAATTCAAAAACATATTCATCATGATGGCAACATTAAGAGTCTGTTTATTGAACATATGATGAAGATTGAACATTAAAAACTTCAAAGAGCTGACACAAAAAATCATCATCTACTCTGATTTACTTGCTAGTTGCTGTATTTTATAAACTTTTTGGTTGCAAGTAAACAAGACATCCGTTTTAAGAACTCCAGAACCAT
>JADLZN010007874.1:0-20033 GCA_018155175.1 Sinocyclocheilus anophthalmus | reverse complement strand
TTCTAAGAACGTTTTGCTAACATTCCCGAACACGTCATTTCTGAATGCTCTCTAGCTAGTATATGCTGAATCCGGTTAGCGAGAGTTCTGAAATATTATCAGGGAAAATGGTTTTCAGGTTGTTATGGTAAATTATGAGCAGTTTATTGAAGCATTTTAGTCTTTTAGATCAATGTGGAAAAATGGGTAAACATTTTTTTAAAACAGTTTATCCATTTTTCAGATGAGCTCCATGTGCCTCAATTCAACAAGAGCGTTTGTAGCCTATAGCTCATGGCAACAACAACATCAACAACAAAACACAAATAACAACGATTAACTTTTATCTCGTCGACCAGGGGTGCGTTTCAAAAAAGTATTGTTAGCTAACAATGGTCGCAAGTTCCATTGAACTCTAATGGTAACGACGGAACTTGCAAACCTAGTGGTTTTGGGGAATGACCAGTGGAGGAGAAAAAACAGCGCATAAATGATTAAACCGTTGTTGCCGTGTATTAGCATCTTTCTCTCGTTCGTCTCCATTCAGCTGTCATGAAGCATGCGTCTCATTTGAGTCTCAAAGTTGCTCCTAAGGATCATGCGTGAGATGCATTTAATTGAAGCAGGTAAGGGTGGAATTTGCCTGGTGGGTGTGATAAATGGAAAGGCATGAGTGACTATAACAAAGTCATGACCTGTGGAGAAACCGTTCCCTAGCATTGCCTTCCGCGCACAACCTAATATGCGTTAGCGGAACAGCTGGGTTTCGTAAATTTGAGGAGACGAGCCCTTTTGTTCCACGCTCAGTGAAGTAATTCAAAAGTGTGATTTTATGAAATAAACAAGGTTGTATCTACAACATACGCTCTTCCGCAGCTAAAGTGGTGGTCAAATGGCTCTCTTTTGGGTGCAGCGAGTCAATGATTATACAGTACCCATATATCTAGGTTACAATTTTCATAGAATGTTCTTTACCTTATGAAGGTAAGATTATTTTAGGTAGAAAACAGTAAATCACAAAAAAGACTTTAGCTGGGTTTTCACAGACAGGGTCACAAATATCTAACAGTAATCATCAGGAATGCACAACACACTCTTAAATTACTAAAAGGGTCAAGCATGCTAAATAAAAAAAGCTTTGTTCTTGTTTTAGTACTTGAAACATTCCTCTCTTATACACACTACTGGTCAAAAGGTTGGAGTAATTTTTTGTTTTATGTTTTTGGAAGAAGTCTCTTATTATTGCTCCAAAGAATGTGTTTATTTGCCCAAAACATACAGTAAAGCAAAAAAATATTGTGAAATAAGAGTACAATTTTAAAGAACACTTTTTCAATTTGACTATATTTGAAAAGTGTATTATTCTGACGCAAACTGAAGTTTCAGCAGCCTTGCTCCCTTCAGTGTCACATGATTCTTCAGATGTCATTCTAATTAGCTGGTTTTCTGTTTAAGAAACATATTTTATCATCAATGTTGAATGCAGTTTTGAAAATGCGACTTTTTTCAGGATTCTTGATGAATAGAAATTTGAATTTCTGAAATCGAATTTTAAAAGAACAAAAATTTTTTTTATCGAAATCTTTTGTAAAATTATAGGCTAATTATAAATGTCTTTACTGTCATGTTTGATCAAATTAATGCATCCCTGCTGAATAAAAGCAGTATGTTTCTTATTGTATTATTTTTTTAATCTATCTACCCCAAACTTTTGAACGGTGTATCATGGCTTCTACAAAAATATTAATGATCAAAAACTGTTTTCAACTTTACTAATAAGAATTGTTTCTTGAGCATCAAACCAGCATATTAAAATGATATCTGAATGATTTTCTGAATAAATACCTCTATTATTCCAAACTTTTGACCGGCAGCGTATTTGTGAAACAGGATTGCAAAAGTGTAGTTAACCTATATAATGCATATCATTATATATCATATTTACTGATTAAGGCCAATATTTAGCTTAATTCCTGACCAATTATCTTGCATGAAATATCTCACCAGGCCATGGAGATATAGTAGCTTTATGAATCACATCTGAGGCTCTGGATTTGCAATAATCAGATTCCAGTAGAGTATTAAACAGCGTGGATTTGCCAGCATTGGCCATCCCGACCAAATACACATCTCCCTTGTACTTCCAGGTCGACTGCAGTCTCGTTATAAGGTTTTCTATACCATATCCTGTTTTGGCACTGATGAGGTGGATGTCTTTGTTATCAATGGTAGAAATGCCCATGCTTTCACAGTATGCCTTCAGCTGACGTTTGATACGCTGCAGGTAATTCTCAGCATCTCCAGGCAGCAAGTCTGTTTTATTTCCTAAAATCACAATGAGCTTATTCTTCCCAACAAGCTCTGGAAGGTCTGGGATGACGGAGTCAGGGAGATCCAGAAGGTCAACTATCAGCAGCACCAAAGCCTTCTCTGATTTAATTCCCTTGACAATCGCTCTGTACTCCTCTTTGGACATGGTGACGTTCAAAGCTTTCTGGTGGTGATTGATTAAAAAGCATCTCTGACATATTGCCTTCTTCAGTTGGTCCTCTTCAGCTAATGCTTTGAATTTCTCACTTGGCAGGTAACCTGGGATTTCAGGGTCCGTACAGTGCATGAGGGCCCCGCAGCCGGAGCAACAGGTATCACTGACTGCCATGTCCACATCAGGAGTGCCATAGATCTTTTGTTGCTTTTGAACCTTCTTTGATTTGGTGCGTCTGTCCAGTGGGAATCCTTCATCGTGGAACTCAATCAATGAGTTTTCCTCCACTTCAGACTTTGCAGAGCCCTTTAAATGTTTCATTTGCATTTCCAGTCCTCTAAGGTGCATGTGATTGCCATGCTTTTCATGCGCTGGCTTTGCTTCTGCATTACTTGTGAGCAGTGTTGGGGTAACAGCATTACAAGTAACGCGAATTACGTAATCAAATTACTTTTTTCAAGTAACTAGTAAAAAAAAACATTACTTTCAAACTTACTATAAAATATCTGAGTTACTTTTTCAAAAAAAAATTTTTTTCCAATTTATTGACTGACAGCTCTCCAGTCCCCATGTTGAGAGAAATCAGAAGTCGTTACTGTAGTTCTAAAATAAATATGAATACGCATTAATTCATCTCACTCACAAAAAAAAAACAGATTCAGTATTCCTCAAAATTAATAAAAACAGTAAAGGGTAAACTCTGAATATTATACAAACCTGCAATAATTAAATGTTAAACAACACAAATCTCCTTTATGTATTTAATCCCATTCTAATAACCAATGTCTTTTCTTCTGACCTTCGATGATCCAGTTCAAACGTACTAATAAGGAAAAAAATTACTCTAGACAAACATTTGTGTCTTTTTTGAAATTGTGTGTGTTGAGATTTCTTCTTCTGCATTATACTGTACGGACGTAAATTTACATGCATTCACTGAGGCTTATTCATTTCATTTGGTGTGACAAGGCTTTTATATTGCCAAAAATGTAACTTTGTATTGTAAAAAAACAAAACATGCAACGCCCGTCCCAGATTTAAAAGTAACGCAGAAGTAACATAAGCATTTACTCCATAAAAAAGTAACTAAGTAACGTGATTAGTTACTTTTTAATGGAGTAACGCAATATTGTAATGCATTACTTTAAAAGTAACTTTCCCCAACCCTGCTTGTGAGATCATGCAAAAGAAGATGATCTGGTAGTTCATCATCTTTATTGTCCACTGGTTCATCAAAGTCCAGGAACACAAACTGTTCTTGTTTCTGTGGCTCCACTAAAGTGTATAATTCCTGAGGTGGATTTGATGCTGGCTCCCTAGCTCCTTTTTGAGTGCTGTAACATCTCAGACTTCTGGATGAGCTGCACCTCTGTTTTGTGCCCAAATGTGTTGCCCAGTCCTTTGATATCAAGCTGGAAACAAATGACCGTCGAAGCAGCAAAAATCCTTCATGTTCCCTTGACAGCTGCGGTCTTGAAACATGTTTAAAGCACCTACGAGTGTAGAATTGGAATGCCGATGCTCCTAAAAACTTGTACATTATTATAGCAAATCGCACAATATGTTAAAAGAACAGTAACATCACTACAGTTTATACAACCCTGAAAAACAACGAACCCACGTGCCATATATCGCTGGTATAATGTAACAGTTGGACAAATATTAATATGTAAAAACATTTTAGTTTTTATTAAACGTATGTTATTTAACATCCATACCATGCCTTCTTCTTCTTCTTCTTCTTCTTCTGTTTTTATTGGCAGTTGGCAAACAGCTTTTGGGTGCATTACCGCCACCCACTGATCTGGAGTGTGGACTAAGGATCTAAATCACTATACACAACACCCCAAAAAAAAATAAATAATAATAAAAGAAAATAAAAATAAATAAATAATCAATAACTATAGATCTCAAAGGGTATTTAGTAGTTCTTGTTGATCCTAAATACTCTAGAAGTAGACTCCAACCCTTATCATCTGCAGATTTTTTAAGAATATTACTAATATTTTGCTCTCCACTCTCTCTTAGTGCATTCTTTAAAATTTCTCTCTCTGAATCATACTTCTGGCAATGCAATAAAACATGGTCTACTATTTTTTCCTCTCCACAATATTCACACTTTCCATTATTATGCTTCCCAATCATGTATAGAGAACTGTTTAGACTAGTGTGACCATTCCTTATTCTTGTTATAACCCTCCCCTCTTTCCTATTTCGTCCTCCAGTTCCTATCTTTCCAACTAATGAAATATTTTTAAACAGATATCTCCCTTTGTTTTCTTTGTTCCATTGATTTTGCCACATCTTTTTGATCTGTCCCTTTATCACCACCTTAGCTTCTGACTTGCTAATATTTATATTTATGTGCTTATTTCCACTCTTCAAAGCACATTTTGCTGCTTTATCTGCCTTTTCATTCCCATCAATTCCAACATGTGCAGGAACCCACACAAACCTAACAGACAAATGTATTTGATGAATTCTGGATAATGATTGTAGTATTTCATACAATAAGTCCTCTCTACTCCTGGATTTGCAAAATTTTAAACTCATTAATGCTGCACATTAATCTGATGCAATTACCACTCTCTCTGGCCTGACCTCCTCTACCCACTGCAAAGCTATAATCATGGCCATCATTTCACATGCATATACAGATAAATCATCGGTAATTCTCTTTCCACACTCAACATCAAACTCAAGGATTACTACTGCTGCTGCTCTACCTGTTTTAGGATCTTTAGAACCATCAGTATAAATCTGTAAATAACCATAATAATTTCCTCTGATGTATGAATTAAATATCTTATAATTTCCCCCATATT
The DNA here is from genome assembly GCA_018155175.1 of Sinocyclocheilus anophthalmus. NCBI lineage: Eukaryota > Metazoa > Chordata > Actinopteri > Cypriniformes > Cyprinidae > Sinocyclocheilus > Sinocyclocheilus anophthalmus. The sequence continues at coordinate 14,744 of JADLZN010007874.1, read as the reverse complement.
CATCTCATCAGTTCAAGGAGGCTAAAATCCATCTCTGGCTGCGGTAAAAACCAAGGAGGTGTAGTTGGCAGAACTACGGTTGCAGAGTAATTCTCCATTATACCCATTTCACTTGCCCTTTTCCTAACAACCCAACCAAAGCTATTTATTTGCCTTTTTCCATGTTCCCAGCATGGTCCAATAACACTTATTGCAGGATGGTTATTATGTCCTTGTAAATTCACCAAGTATGTTGTCATGATTTGCTGTCTTCTTAGCTCCAATGGCATTTCCCCCATTTCTACCTGTAACACTGGCACAGATGTTGTTTTAAAAGCCCCACTACATATCCTTAACGCTTGTATTACATCCAATCTTTTCAACAAGGTTTTAGATGCTAACCCATATACCACACATCCATGATCCATAACTGATCGTATTAAACCTATATACTGTATATATATATAGTTTTCAAACTAGACCTGTCAGCTCCCCACTCTGATCCCACCAAACATCTCATCACATTTAAAACCTTTTTACACTTATGACATTATCAATATGTACCTTCCATGTGAGCCTAGCATCGAACCACACTCCTAAAAATTTGAATGATTCTATCCTTTCCAGCTCCTTGCCATATAAATACAGTTTGACCTCTGCTCCAATTTTTTCCTTGTAAAGAAGAGTGTTTTTGTTTTTTCAACAGAAAATTTAAATCCCCATTCCAAAGACCACTGCTCCACTCTTTTGATTGTTTCCTGCAACTGTTTCACAACATATTCAACATTTCTACCTCTTTTCCACATTGCCCCATCATCCGCAAACAAAGATTTCCCTATACCTTGCCCAATATTATTATATACATCATCAATCATTATTGAAAACAACAGAGGACTTATAACGCTTCCTTGTGGCGTTCCATTATCCACCAAAAAACTTGCTGAAAAAGTTTTTCCCACCCTCACCTCTATCGAACGTCCATTCAAAAATTCTTTCACCCATCTGAACATTTTCCCTGATATTCCTAATCTTTTTATTTTAATTAATAATCCCTCTTTCCATAGTAAATCATAGGCTTTTTCCACATCAAAATATACTGCTACCACTACCTCTTTATTCACTTGTGCCTTCCTCACCTCTGACTCTAAGCATACTATAGGATCCATTGTTCCCCTACCTCTTCTAAATCCACTTTGATAATTTGATCTGAGGTTCCTTGTTTCCAAATAATATGATAATCGTTCTGTGATCATACGTTCCATTATTTTACACATGTGAGATGTCAATGCTATTGGTCTATAGTTATATGGATTGGTGGGATCTTTTCCTGTTTTCCTAATGGGTACTATAACGGCTTTTTTCCAATTTCCTGGTAATTTCCCTTCCTGCCAAATCTTGTTATATAAATGTAAAATAACCTCTAACGCTATATCTGACATATGGTCCAACATGGTATAGCAGATTTGATCTTTTCCTGGTGCAGTAAGTCCTGATTTACTAATGGCCCTTTTCAGCTCCCCTAACACGAAGGGAGAGTTAATAACATCATCCCTCTCTTCTTCTCTTTCCAACAATTCTTTATTTGCGTCACTTGTTTTTTGTCTTCCCCTTTTCCCCTCTTCTAATATATTTCCAGAACTGTGAACCTCAACCAATGCTTTAGCTAACATGTCTGCTTTCTCTATATCATTGCTAGCCACCACCCCACCATTTTCCAATACTGGGTATCCCCCCTCTCGTCTTATTCCACTCATTTTCTTTATCATTCCCCAAACTTGATTAATTGTTGTGCTTCTTCCTATTGAATCACAAAATGTTTTCCAATATTTTCTTTTAGTCTCTTTAATAGTCTTTCGAACCACTGCTTGCATTCTTTTATATTCTATGAAATGCTGGAAATTGAGAGTGTTTTTTTTAATACCTTAAAAGCCTTATTGCGTTTCCTTATTACGTCACTACACTCATCGTTCCACCACGGAACTAACTTCCGTCTTTTCATACCACCTTTTCTTATAATTGTCTGATTGGCAGCCCCAATTATTGCCTCTCACATTTTCATTAAAAATTTCTATATCCTGCTCTCTTTTTATATTTTTTAAAATTGTTTCACTTACCTCTGCGAATTTATCCCACTGCGCCTTTCCAAATACCCACCTTTCTGATATATCTTCCAATTCCACCCTGCTTCCACTACCTACTTTACAAACAATAGGGTAATGATCACTTCCAACAGTTGTTTGATTCATGACTTCCCACAAACAAATACCTGCCAATGACTGTGACACTAATGTCAAGTCTAAACGTGACTCACTACCTGTATAATGATTTATCCTCGTAAAACTCCCATCATTTAAACACAAGTCCCACAGCATCCATCAAATCTTCCACTATCAAACCATTCCTATCAGTCCTTTCCCCTCCCCAAAGAGTACTATGAGCATTAAAGTCACCACACCAAATAAACCTTCTATTATCTAATCCCTTTATTGCCTCCAATTTTTCCAATTCCAACCTCTAACATGGATTATAAAAATTCACAATGACCATCCTACCATCCCCTAACAAAACTTCCACAACTACATACTCCGGCTCTTTCCCTTTTTCTATTTCTCTATATGAAATACCTTGCCTAACAAAAGTAGCACATCCTCCCCCATTACCCCTTCTTATATGTACACATATCCTTGAATCACAAAATCTAAATTAGGTTTAAACCATGTCTCTTCAACACATATTATATCAGGTTTATTTTCTAACCCCTCAATAAATCCTTTAAACTCTTGGACATTCGACAATAAACTCCTTGCATTCCACTGGAGAACTAACATGATTAGAATTAATCTTGTGACCATGATTCTTTGCTTATGTGTTCCTGTTTTTTAAGCTCTTCTTGTACCCCCCTCCCAGATATTCCTTGAATATTTAAATATCTTGCTGCACTTTTTACAAATATTTAAATTTTCTCAGACCTCCCCTTTGCTTGGAACGTGCAATTAATCACTTCAGCCATGAAATACACAAAATCCTTCTTTTTTACAAGTAACATATCTCCATCTTCTATCTGACTTTTTGTCATAACCTGTTCATTTGAATGTTCCTTTTCCATTTTTTCTCCACTCTTTTCTCCTTCTGAACCACTTTTACTGCGTCTGCATAGGATATGTCCTTGTAAACTCTTATTTTCTGTATTTCTACTGCCCTTTTCCTCACTTCACACCCCTATATGTCACCATATGTGCACCTCCACAATTAGCACATTTAATCTCTGTCCCATCCTCACATTTCCCATACTCATGCTCCCCTCCACACTTTCCACACTTTTGTTTTCCTTTACATCCAGCTGCAATATATCCATATTTTTGACATTTGTAACATCTCAAAGGAGTAGGCACATATGCTCTTACATTATAACTCATGTAACCCACTCACATTATCCGGCAACACCCTCTTGGAATACCAACAATATTGACAAACTATCAACCCTTTCTCCTCCTTTTCTTGTTTGCAGACACTTAATTTCAATAACTTTCCCACCTCTTATGTTTGACTTCAAATCCTCCAACTTTTCCTCAACTGGGATTCCATATATAACGCCTTTCATAAAGGGTCCATCACCTATCTTCTTGGCTTTCTCCACCTCTTTGCCACATACTTTAGTCATCTTCCTCGCCTTTTCCCTTTGCTTCTCATCTTTACATTTAATTAACAACCTACCATCTCCCAACACTTTCGCCATCACAATTTCACCAATTTCCTCCTTCAAATTGCGAGTCAATGCCACCGGACTCACTTTTCTTATATCATGTCCTTCCTTGAAACTCATAATTACTTTAAACCCCTCATCTTCAACCTCCCTCCTACACACTAACCTACCTTCCTTACTCCCATCTGAACTACTGCTTTCTTTACTACTATTACTCCTAACTCGTTTGTTTCTCCGTACTTCCGTCCAATTATTTAAGTCCATATCTTCATATCCACCCTCACCGTCACTACTCCCTTCCATCCTTAGTCCAGTCACAGATCAGTTTATGCACCTCCGCGGTTTGAAAGAAACCTTCAGGCCCGCTCAGCGAGAATCAAGCGTGACCTCCAGTACAACAACAGAGAACCATCACCATGAATTACTAAATTCATAATGCTTAAAACATGTGAATAAATATAATAAATCACTGGCTTCGGAGTGACGTATAATTCCGTAGCCGTTTGTGTGAGACTGAGGTCTCTGCAGAGCAAAAGTGGGCGTTTCTGAATTTGTTGGTGTTTTCAAACTGCAGGGTGTTTCTCAATCATGCAATCAAAATGATCTCCATTACCTAACCCCACCCCTAAACCTACCATCACTGTGACGTCGGCCAGTCAGGAAACATGGTGTAAAAACGCCCTGATCCGGTAACGCCCATTACTGCAGTAGGTGGCGATAATGTACCTTAATATTGGTGCTACCCGCCATAAAACCGAAGAAGAAGAAGAACTCCCATTACTTTCCTGCGGAGACCTGTACTTGGGTTTGTGTTGTTCATAGCGGCTCAGACACAAAGCGCCGTGAAAGTGAGGCGCGCAGATAACCTCTTTTTAATTTAATCAGAATTAAAGTTATTCACCAGCAAATATCATGTACGATCAAGACGAAGGTATGTGAGAGGAAATATAGTTATCTGTGTTTCTTTATGTTTTATTGCAGTGAAATGTGTAGTTAGATACTGTAGTTAAGCGTTAACACAACGTAACTGGCTAACAGGCTAAAGCTAGCTTTGTCGCAAATAGAGTTATGCAAAACCAACCAACTTTTATTGTAATAAGTTTAGAGTTTATATCTATTCATATATTGATAGAGAGACGTCTAAAGTAATGAATTTGATAGTAAGCATGATTTGTCAGCTACAGTGTTGTTACACTATTTGCCCTAGATCAACTCTTTGTACGAGTAAATAACTTCAATTTTCGTAATTATTGTAGATATCCAGTATGATGAAGATGATGATGAAATCACCCCTGATCTGTGGCAGGAGGCCTGTTGGATTGTTATCAGGTAATCAATAAATAAATAGCAATAAATAAATATATCGTAATTGCATTTGTGCTGGAGTTTGTGTAACTATAATTTACAGCATTAATATACACTTATTATACACACGCCTATATATATTATATATATATATTATATATATATATTATATATATAATTTATAATATAACTATACTGATGCGTCTAATTAGTAAGAGGAAACTTTGACATAGCTTTGCTTGTTTCTTGTCTCAATTCTCTTTCCAGCTCATACTTTGATGAAAAAGGTTTGGTGCGACAGCAGCTGGGACTCCTTCGATGAGTTCATCCAGATGTCTGTGCAGAGGATTGTGGAGGATGCTCCACCCATTGACCTGCAGGCTGAGGCCCAGCACACATCTGGAGAGGTGGAGGAACCGGTGAGTGGCTGGAATCAGTGCCCTTTTATCATATGTGGTTATGGTCCTTTCTAAAATAAATTGACTGTTTCTCATTTGATTTTTTTTCTGCAGCCTCGGTACCTCCTGAAGTTTGAGCAAATCTATCTGTCTAAACCCACTCACTGGGAAAGAGATGGCGCTCCATCACCTATGATGCCAAACGAAGCTAGACTCCGAAATCTCACGTGAGTTTTGAACCTTTAGACAAAATATTAAAAAAATTGCGTATTTGTTTTTGATTATTGTATTTAATACATCAGGATTTTACGGCTCATATAGTATGATATAGGAGAATAAAGAACTAATATTTGAGGACAAAAAAACCCCCTCAATTTTATTTAGAGGCCCAAACTGAGAAAAAAATATACAGAAGTATAAGATGAAATTCTGATAGCTTGTAGTGTGAATCATTGAGACCTTTATAACAGAGGACCTACATAAAATGCATATAAATATCATTTGTCACTCTATATCTCCCAAATTGTGTTGCAATGTCTTAAGTTGTTTACTTGCACTTAATATTTAAGCGCGTAGTGTTATGATCAAAGCTCTGCAGTTTTTATTGTGTGGGACTGTGGGAACTGCGATGCAATATAATGATGATTTAGAGATGAACAAATAAACGTTCCTCGAAAGGCTTATGTATCATTATTGATACAACTATTTTAACATTATTTTTCTGAAAATTATGTATGAATAATCAAGTAAACATAAGTTGTTTTAGTCTAGTATGTCTTCCTCTTGAAATGTTACTGACGATATAAAAGTTATTCTTATAAAAGTCCGTATACAGTAGATTTCACAGTTTTTAGAATTATTCTAAAAGGCCTTTTACATACTAAAAAAGTATAAACTATCCAACAGATGACAGACTTTTCAGCAAAGTTTTCATCATGTTGATAATTTACAGACCTTAAAATTTGCGTTAAAGGTTAAAGAGAATTAAGTTGCATGATTTTGTCCTCATATTTGTCCTACATATTTGACAGAGACAGGCAGAGCTTTTATCACATGTTGTATCTGAATGCGCGCTGTGACTTGCAGGTATTCTGCCCCTCTGTATGTGGATATCACAAAGACCATCATAAAAGATGGGGAAGAGCAACAGCAGACACAGCATCAGAAAACCTTCATCGGCAAAATTCCCATCATGCTCCGTTCCACGTACTGTCTCCTCAGCGGCCTAACAGATCGTGATCTTTGTGAGTTGAATGAGTGCCCACTGGACCCTGGAGGCTACTTCATCATTAATGGTTCAGAGAAGGTCAGTTTTTTTTTCTCTTCATAATACTGCATTAAAGACATCATAGAGTTATTTTGTTAATGAAATTGTATAACACAGTTTGTTGACATTTTACACCAATTGAATTTTGTTTCAAAAGTCTGATTTAGATTAAGTGTAATGTGTTCTGTCATTTCTCCAGGTCCTGATTGCTCAAGAGAAGATGGCCACTAACACAGTGTATGTGTTTTCCAAGAAAGACTCCAAGTATGCTTACACAGGAGAGTGCAGGTCATGTCTGGAGAACTCCTCCAGACCCACCAGCACCATCTGGGTCAGCATGATGGCCCGTGGAGGACAGGTCAGTATCTGTAGACTGTAAGCAAGTATTCTGCTTACAGATTGAGCCAAGTCGAGTGGTTTTTGGTTTCTTTAACTCTTAGTGCACAGAATCCTATGCAAATATTTCTTCTGCATCCAGGGAGTAAAGAAAAGTGCCATCGGCCAGAGGATTGTTTCCACTCTGCCGTATATCCGGCAGGAAGTACCCATCATCATAGTATTCCGTGCTTTGGGATTTGTGTCTGATAGAGACATCTTGGAACACATCATCTATGACTTTGATGATCCTGAAATGATGGAAATGGTCTGTCCAATTTTGTGAAAACTTAAGCAATCTTTTGTTTAGTAGAGGTTTATTTTATATGCACCATTTCATTTGTGATTCAGGTCCAGACTTCTAACAGCTTTCTCTGCTTTTTCCCACAGGTGAAGCCGTCTTTGGATGAGGCCTTTGTGATTCAGGAACAGAATGTGGCTTTGAACTTCATTGGCTCCAGAGGGGCCAAACCTGGTGTCACCAAAGAGAGAAGAATCAAATATGCTAAAGAGGTTTTGCAGAAGGAGGTGCTGCCACATGTTGGTGTATCAGATTTCTGCGAGACTAAGAAAGCATATTTTCTAGGGTAAAATAGTAGATGAATTTATCCAGTGTTGGCAGTAGCTTTTGACTTCAAAAAAACAGTAATATGTGAATATTCTTGACAATTAATGTCTGTTTTACTAATTTTAAATGTAGTTATTTGTAATGATGACTGCTGAATTTTCATAGCCATTACTACAAATGTCATATAAGCCTTTTCAGAAATCATTCTAATATCGTGTAATAGAATTAAATTCTGTTTGCTTTCTCTGTTTAGTTACATGGTTCACAGACTATTGTTGGCCGCTCTGGGCAGACGAGAGCTGGATGACAGAGATCACTATGGCAACAAGAGGCTTGATCTCGCTGGACCCCTGCTTGCATTCCTTTTCAGAGGGTAAGAATCAAACATTAAACATTCAAGATGCATTAATTAAATAATTCTTGTGTATGGTTCAAAATGAAAATTACATCCAGAGTTGAAATCTGTGTGTCTCTTTTTTTTTCAGAATGTTCAAGAATCTGCTGAAGGAGATCAGGATCTATGCACAGAAGTTTATTGACAGGGGGAAAGACTTTAATCTCGAGCTGGCCATTAAGACACGCATCATTTCTGACGGACTCAAGTACTCTCTGGCCACGGGAAACTGGGGGGATGTAAAGAAAGCTCATCAGGCAAGAGCTGGAGTATCGCAGGTGAGCTCAGATATGCTTTCTTTTCTGTTTACAAATGTTTCTTCACAGTTCACTCACTGTTCATTAGAATTTCAAGGTGCTCATTTGTTTCCTCATTGACTTTTTAAATACGAAGGTGTTGAACAGGTTGACCTTCGCTTCCACTCTTTCCCACCTGCGCCGTGTAAACTCGCCTATAGGACGAGATGGCAAGCTGGCCAAACCTAGGCAGCTTCATAACACACTGTGGGGTATGGTGTGCCCTGCTGAGACCCCAGAGGTAGGATACCGTAACACTAGTATGCATGTGACCTTCAACCCTAACCTAAGTTTTCAATTAAGTGATTAAGATGGAGTGAAATTTTGTTGCAGGGCCATGCTGTAGGTTTGGTGAAGAATTTAGCGCTCATGGCCTACATTTCTGTGGGATCTCAGCCGTCTCCCATTCTGGAGTTCTTGGAAGAGTGGAGCATGGAGAACCTGGAGGAAATCTCACCTGCTGCCATTGCAGAGTGAGTGTCATCCTGTTCTATAGGGGGCAGCAGCACACTGCTGAACATCCACATCACAATCGAAACATTTTTGATTTCACCATAATGTTTATAGTTTTTTTTTAATTGACTTTCTTTTCCTTTGTTTATAAATTCCATAGTCATTCATTTATTCATTACATTTACATTTAGTCATTTGTCAGACACTTTTTATTCCAAGCGACTTACAGGAGGAACATGAAGCCAACTTGTTTTTTTAAAACAATGATAAGCAAGTGCTATAACCAGTCTCAGTAGCTTAACGCAGTACACTTAAGCAATGGTTTTTTCAATATATAATACCTAAAAAGAACATAGAAAGAATAATAGAGAAAGCTTAGTTTTTGAGGTCCTTTTTGTTTGGTTAATTGTCTATACATGAAACGAAAAAGATAGATACAAAAAGATAGAAAGGCTAGTTTATTTTTATTTTTTTTTAAAGAAAAACAACAGCAATGAATAAGAGGGTGCAAGTCTAAAAGAGAAAGTGTTTTTTTTTAAAGAATAGAATTAGAATAGAGATTTCTAGAGTTAGAGGGTCAAATAAAGATTAATTAATTACATTTTTATAGAATACCATATAATTGTGTTTCTTCCTTCAGTGCAACTAAGATTTTTGTGAATGGTTGCTGGGTGGGTATTCATAAAGATCCAGAGCAACTGATGAACACACTGCGGAAACTGAGGAGACAGATGGACATCATTGTGTCTGAGGTGTGACATCACTTGTGCACCACTCCAGTTTAACGTTTTATTCAGTGTACAGCACCTAACTGTGATCTTGTTTTTATCATGATCCAGGTGTCAATGATCAGAGATATTCGTGAGAGGGAGATCAGGATCTACACGGATGCTGGCAGGATCTGCCGTCCGCTGCTTATTGTAGAAAAGCAAAAACTTCTTCTGAAGAGACGACATATTGACCAGCTCAAAGAGAGAGAGTACAACAACTACAGGTACATACCTTTGTGAAAAATATCAGGTTTCAGAATCTGCCTGTTCCTCAATAATAGAGTATCTGTCTCTTGTGTAGTTGGCAGGACCTGGTAGCCAGTGGTGTGGTTGAATATATTGACACACTAGAGGAGGAGACTGTGATGTTGGCCATGACCCCAGATGACCTTCAGGAGAAGGGAGTGGCTTATTGCTCCACCTACACACATTGTGAGATCCACCCGTCCATGATTTTGGGCGTCTGTGCATCTATCATTCCCTTCCCTGATCACAACCAGGTACCTACATATTACCTGTATGCTATTGTGGATTTATTAACATTTTCAAGTATTTTAACATCTGCAAGCCCAAATATGATATTTCATTTGACAGTTCTCTAGTATAACCATTTGTAAGAACTTGTATATAAAATAGCGTCTAAATGATACACTCTCCTGTCTACAGTCTCCCAGAAACACATACCAGTCTGCTATGGGTAAACAAGCCATGGGAGTTTACATCACCAACTTCCATGTGCGTATGGATACCCTGGCACATGTGCTCTACTACCCCCAGAAACCCCTAGTCACGACTCGTTCCATGGAGTACCTGCGCTTTAGGGAGCTGCCGGCAGGTAATCTATTTCTTACATTGAACAGAAGTACTGCATCTGTTTCAACACTACCGTTCAAAGGTTTGGGTTCAGTGTGTTTTTTTTGTTTGTTTTTTAATTTTCAAAAGGAATTTCGTTAAATGATCAAAAACATTTAGAATGTACAAAAGATTTCCATACACAAAAACAGTTCTTTTTTTCTATCACAAAAACAACGGGACCCCCCGTCCCTTTTACTGTTGCTCGGGGGGGCTGTATAAAGCTGTTTCAGCACTAATTAATAAGGCGAAAGTTTTCTTGGAAGGCCCCGTCGGAATCAATCAATCCGATTAGAATTGAAAAAAAATTTTTCTGACGGCTATATTACAACTGACAGCTGGATTATGGCGTGCTAAAATTCAGCTTTGGCATCACAGAAATAAATAACAGTTTACAATATATTAAAATAGAAAACATTTAAAATTTCCTTTTTTTTTTTAAATTATTACTGTTTTTACTGTATTTTCAGTCAAATAAATGCTGCCCTGGTGAGCATAAACAAAATCTCACCGAACTCAAGTTTTTGAAAATTAGTGTGTAAATGATCAGACATCATTTTAATTTTAAAACTCTAATCTATTTTTCTTAAAAGGTATCAATTCCATTGTGGCTATTGCATCATATACTGGATACAACCAGGAAGATTCTGTCATCATGAACCGTTCAGCTGTGGATCGTGGATTCTTCAGGTACTGGATTCTAGGTTTTAGCTGGTGAAGTTGTAATGTGAAACATGACTTAAAATTCTCCCTTTTCACAAAGTTCCTGTTTTGATTAAAATGTCTATGATCTCAGGTCTGTGTTCTACCGCTCATACAAGGAACAGGAATCTAAGAAAGGCTTTGACCAGGAAGAGATCTTTGAGAAACCCACCAGAGAGACCTGTCAAGGTGCAATTCTAGTGTTTCTACTCTTACTTTTATCCTAACCAGTCACAAAGCAGCATGTTTGCAGCATCATATAATTATTCTTTCCTTACTATTGCATAGAGTACCTTGTATAATTTATTCAGAGATCGCCATGAAAATACAGCCCCCCCTTGATTCTGCATGCTTCAAAATTTATAAATAAATAAATACAATCAACTTTTAAAAAAAAAAAAAAACCATGGGCAAAAAACAATCAACAGTTATATATTTATTGCTACATGTGTGGTCCAATGTGTTTTTACTTTGAATATTATGTAGTGTTGTTGACATTTGCAGTAAACCTTAAGATAAACATGGAGATGGGATGCATTGCTTGATGCTTTATCATAGCATAAGGTGTATTTATGCATAAGGTGCATTATCATTGCTGTTTTTTTTTTTCTCTAAAGGCATGCGACATGCCATCTATGACAAGTTGGATGACGATGGTTTGATTGCTCCTGGTGTACGTGTGTCTGGCGAGGACGTTATCATTGGTAAAACCGTAACGCTTCCCGAGAATGACGACGAGATGGATAGCACCAACCGTCGCTACACTAAGAGAGACTGCAGCACATTCCTGCGCACCAGTGAAACCGGTATCGTTGACCAAGTCATGGTCACGCTAAACCAAGAGGGCTACAAGTTTTGCAAAATTAGGGTATGCATTGATTTTGACTCTGAGGTTTATTTATTTATTTTATCTTTAAACACTTTTAGTGCCAAATGCATAAATGTACTGTAAATGTTGTATTTTGCAAACTGTGTGCAGGTCCGTTCAGTTCGTATACCACAAATTGGAGACAAGTTTGCCAGTCGTCATGGTCAGAAGGGTACCTGTGGTATCCAGTACAGACAAGAGGTAAGTGTGTACAAAAGTCTGGAGGCTGGTACAATTATTTTATGTTTTCGAAAGAAGTCTCTTATGCTCATCAAGGCTGTTTATTTGGGAAAAAATAGTAAAGATAGTAGTATTGTGAAATAATATAGGCAAGGCAAGGCAAGTTTATTTGTATAGCACATTTCATACACAATGATAATTCAAAGTGCTTTACATAAAATAAATAAAAACAATAATCACAACAATAAAACGAGGAATTTAAAACTTTGAAAATTATTAAAAAAAAAAAATTGGTTTAAAATGAATTTAAGAAGACAATTATACATATAATATAGTGCAATCATTTCGGACATCGCACAGTGCTCATTCAGTAAATTCACAGCTAAACAGATGATTTTTGAGTCTAGATTTAAATGTGACTAATATTTTAGCACATCTGACTTCTTCTGGAAGCTGATTCCAGCTGCGGGCGGCATTATAGCTAAAAGCGGATTCCGCTTGTTTTGTGTGAACCCGTGGTATTTCTAACTGACTCAATATTAATGATCTGAGTGGTCTGTTAGGTTTTATATTCAGTGAGCATATCTGCAATATATTTAGGTCCTAGACCATTGAGTGATTTATAAACGAGTAAAAGTATTTTAAAATCAATCCTAAATATAACTGGAATCCAGTGTAAGGACCTGAGGACTGGTGGAATATGCTCAGATTTTCTGGTTCTAGACAGAATCCTGGCAGCAGCGTTCTGGAAGAGCTGCAGCTGTCTAATGGTCTTCTTGTGAAGCCCTTGAGAGCATTACAATAGTCCACCCTGCTGGTGATAAAGGCATGAACTAGTTTCTCCAAGTCTTGACTGGAAACTAAACCTCTAATTCTTGCAATGTTTTTTGAGATGATAGTATGCTGATTTAGTTACAGCTTTGACATGACTATTGAAACTAAGTTCTGTCTCCAGAATCACATCAAGATTCTTGACTTGATTTTTTGTTGTTTGACCCCTAGAGTCAAGGTATTCATTCACCTTGAGAACTTCATCTTTGGTTCCAAATGCAATGACTTCAGTTTTCCCCTTGTTTAACTTAAGAAACTTTTGGCACATCCAACTGTTAAATTTCATCAATGCATTGGCAGAGGGAGTCAATGAGGCTGTAGTCATTTGGCGATAGCTCGGTAAGTCTGGGTATCATCTGCATAGCTGTGATAGGCAATTTGGTTCTTTATCGTTATTTGACTTAGTGGGAGCATATATAGGCTAAACAGGAGTGGTGCAAGAATTGAGTCTTGTGGGACTCCGCATGTCATGGACGTCCACTTAGACTTATGCTCTCCTATACTCACATAATAACCTCTCCCTTCTAAGTATGACCTGAACCATTTAATTACCATGCCTGAAAGCCCGACCCAGTTTTCCAGTCTCTTTAGAAGTATGTTATGATCGACAGTGTCGAATGCAGTACTGAGATCTAGTAGTACCAGCACTGGTATTTTGCCAGAATCAGAATGTAAGCGAATATAATTTATTATGTTAATGAGCGCTGTCTCTGTGTTGTGGTCGGAAACCAGATTGAAAATTTTCCAGGTATCCATTTGAGTTTAAGTATTTGTTCAGCTGATTAAAGACTACCTTTTCAATAATCTTTCCTATAAAAGGAAGATTTGATATTGGTCTATAGTTGCTCAATATGGTGTTATCAAGATTGCTCTTTTTAAGAAGGGGCTTAACAACTGCAGTTTTCAAGGAGTTTGGAAAAGTCCCAGAAAGAAATGAGGCGTTCACCACTTCTAAGAGATCAGCTTCCAAAACAGTTGAGCACCCTTTTGAAAAAATATGTGGAAGTGTGTCAAGATAGCATGTTGAAGATTTAAGGTGCTGTACTATTTCTTTCAAAATTTTGCTATCAATTTCTTCAAAAGCAGACATAGTATCTTCTTTTTGATATTGTGGTCGAATATGTCTAACCTCTGCATAACTTGGGGATGTGCTAATCGCCTTCCTGATATTATTGATCTTCTCAGAAAAGGAAGCAAACTCATTGCATTTGCTGTCGGAGAGCATTTCACTGGCAATCTGATTTGGGTGTTTTGTCAGTCTCTCAACAGTAGCAAAGAGAGTGCGAGTGTTGTTTAAGTTACTTTTTATAAGGTTTGAGAAGAATGACTGCCTAGCTTTGCCTAGTTCCACATTGAAAGTACGAAGGCTGTCTTTATATATGCTATTGTGAATTTCAAGTTTCGTCTTCCGCCTCATCCGCTCAGCTTTTCTGCATTGTCTTTTCATACTCTGAACTGCTGTTGATTTTCTCCAAGCTGATTTCTGTCTGCCAGTCTTCCTGCTGACTTTCAAAGTAGCAATGTCATCAATAACATTCTTAACTTTTGAGTTAAAGGAATCAAGGAGAAGATCAACGGAGTCTGCAGAAATGCTTGGTGTTAAATATATAGCCTCTATAAATAGCACACTAGTGTTTTCGTTTAATGCATCTCTTTCTGACTGAGACCGATCTAGATTCAATGGTAACAGAGATCAATATATCAAAAAAAAAATACAGAAGTGATCAGATAGTGCAACCTCCTTAATAACAATGGATGAAATGTTCAGACCTCTACTGATGATTAAATCTAGAGTATGTCCCC
>JADLZN010007873.1:175016-353739 GCA_018155175.1 Sinocyclocheilus anophthalmus | reverse complement strand
AACGGAGACGTTACGTTCCGTCGCCACAGTTGCTGTACCACCGCTGTATGGCCGGGGCGCGTAGTCTCGGCTCCTCAGCGAAAAAATTATGTGCGTTTGCACGCGCTCTCCTTTATACCCGCGCTGCGGGGCGGGGTGCGCGGGGCGAAACACGCACGCCAACTGTCATAGGCTTGTTTAGTTAACACTCGAAGGTGATCGGGCGGTCTCGGGCGAGATCCCATTTCGTCAGTCACTGACGTAACGTCTACGTTCCCTCCTTCAGGGAACGAGGGTTACACAAGTAACCTAGACGTTCAGTTTGTTGTCTTCTTCTGGTGATGTTTTGTTTAAACCAACCTTCCGCCACCTACTAGTGCACTTCCGCCACCTACTGGTCTAGAGTTATTAGGGCACATAGTGGGATTTAATCCAACAAACTAGATGCTCTTAAGTACTGTTTACTAAAGTTGTTTAGTTTAACTATTGCATCCACCTGAAAGTTCACATAACACAGTGTAAATTCAACAAATTTGTAAAAATCAGGTATGTTTACTTGCTTTTATAGCTTTTGTAGATTCAGTGATTACTTTTTACAGTGTGTTTTTGATGTTTTTAACTGGCTGTTTTAGCAGTTTTATATTTATAACTAGTGCTAATGGTTGGTTTTGGGGCAGATGTTTCAGGCGTTGCACCAGTGGCGGTTCAAGTGTCAGAAGATATGCAAGGCTTATAAACCCAAATATCTGTGGATTGCTATTGGGCCTTTCATTTGTGTACTATTGGACTGTGATTTCCATATTTTCTGACTTAAATTGTGATTCAGAGGGGGAACATTATGCAATTTTGAGTAATGAAGCTCCACAGTTTAACGTTTGAGAGCAATTAAATTAAGACAGCCATAAATAATAGTATTGAAATTGTTTACATTTTTTTGTGTAAATTCGTATTGTCTTATTTTTTATTTATCAATATTATCATTTTTGTTTTAATTATGGATTTGTTTCTTTATTGGATTGTATATTATATGTTTTTCTATAAAATAATATCAATAATCATATGTTTGCTTCCTGTTTGATCCCTGCCTAGATGATGTACTTAAAATTATCCCTGATAGTTTCATATTTTCATTTTAATTTTACCCAATCTTTTTAATATAACTGTAGTTAAAGCTAAAAGGTTCTGCTAACCTAATACCTTACTCCGAATGCTCAGATAAACGTCAGCATCTTGCTTAACTCTGTATGTCTGCTTGTGTAAAAAAAGGAAAAAAAAAAAACAAAAAAAAAGATATATATATATATATATATATAAATATATATCATATCATGATGCTAATATTGATATGGAATGATGTCAAAGGTGTTTCCGCTGCAGAACTGTTATTACTGTTTGGATTGGATCTAATAGAATCAAGAAATTAAATTTATTGAGGATTCATTATTTCCTCCCACCCACTATTAAACTGTAAAAATTATTATGAAGTTCTTTTAGCTTACACAACGGACAGAATACTTTACAGCAGACTCCTCAGGGCCATATGACTCATATTTACGGTTATATTCACCATGCAATATCGTATCTCATAAACAGCAATTATGATTGCGGTGGATTGCAATTGACCCATCAGGATGAGTAAGCCAAACCAACACAATATAGAGTATAACATATATATTACATATCAAAAGTAATATGACGGGTTCACACAGGAAGTTGAAATACATTCTGAGAGGTAATTAATTTTCTCTGTAAATAAGCAGCTCCTTTGTCTGATTTCACATATGAAGCAAAGTTACGGCAGTAATTAACTCATGGGCTGAAAACAATGCTTTGTGTTTGAAAACAGATGGGACGGTGTCTGTGGAATCAATTAAGGTGTCATGACTTTTACCCTTCAGCTTTGTTTTTGTTGTGGTGTCGCCTGAGGCTGTAGGTGCCATACTCATTGTTAATGGTACATTTGTGCTCAATATATTGTGTGTAAGTCGCCTTCTACCTTGACTCTTCATGGTTTTTTGGTTTTTAGTATGGGTCTACTCCTATTGTACACAGACGATTTCAGCCCTTAATCATCTGTAGTTTTGGAGTAACGTTTGCACGCGTGCCGGCCCCATAATTAACTTAGAATTATGCTCTTTCCCCACTAAACTTTATTTCCTTTGAACGTTGGCACCCAACCTGAGCCTTGGACGCTTCCACAGAACCTGCTCCCATGGAGAACAGCTAAGAGAGAATAGATGTTAGCATCATCGCGCAGACGCTCACCTGTTTATACGGGTAGTTCAACGCCAGAGCAGTGCTCTTCGGTATGACTTCATGTGCTGGTGCCGCTCTCTCGGCCCAGCAGATAAGCCCCGTGAGTTTGTGTTTTCTCAAATGAGTATGCTTTCAGACCACGGGTCAACGACGAGGCCGTTGATCGCACACCGATCCAGCGCAACTCCCCTAAGGACGCCGTTCGAAGGTTTCCCATGAAGTAACTAGACCCTCGAACTCACACCTGGGTTAATAAATAATAAAAAAACCCCATATAATAATTACATAACAGACTGAATCCACCATCAGTGCTTCGTAAAAAATAATAGTGTGTCGTAAAAAAAAAAAAATAACCCCAGTCTTTTTAGAGAGGTCGGGTTTAATACAATCCCTTACGGGTTAACACAATATATAATTATGTTTGTTACTAGTTATAATATTAAAATGAATTGTACGTAGTCAGGTAATGTTTTTTTTTTTTTATTTTATTTATTTATTTTTTGTTAGGTTAATTATATTGATTTATTTTTTAGATTGATTTTGTTTGTTGTTTTGGGCCTTGGGTCTTTCTGAAGCTCAGTACCACTTAGTGACTGTTTTTCCTCATCCCATCTTTTCAATAAATTTTAACTTTTAATTTATAATATTTTCTTTGGTTTCATTTTTTGGACTGATGGTTTGATGAGAGTCTTATTTGTTTTTTTGCGTCTTACCCCTAGCAGATGTAATACCAAGATCCCATGGGGAAAACTAATTACCATGGTTAAATAAAACCCACTTATTTACCTATTAAATGCAAGGCTTTGTGACTTTATTCATTTAGTTAGTTAGTTAGTTAGTTAGTTGCTTGCAGATAATTTGTTGCATAATGGTAAAATGCCTAGCCCGCAAATATTCACTGAATACAGAACTCTGAATACATAATTGTATGTAACTATAAATATTTTCCCCCCTTTTTTACAGTGCAGCATTTCTATACAATGTGTTTCTATAGTTTGGTACATTTTTCAGTACATTACCTCTATGAGCCTGAGGTGCAATACGGAAGTTGAGGCAGCATTGCAATCCCACTATCATGCACTGACTGAATCATATGCTGTGATTGTGAGTTTGCCTGCTTTCAATACCGCACAACCTGACAAATATAGATGGAGTTTCTGTGCGAATTTCACACGCATGAATGGCTCTTTTTGAACAAAACACTCACACTTTCCAACCCCGGCCTTGCCTCCATAAACATCTATATATGACCCCCCCCACCCCCCCCCCCCCCCCCCCCCCGATTTTTAAAATTGCACTTTTCAATAGGATTTCCCTCTTTCAGGCCAGAGAGTTTATATAGGGACAAGCTTTCCTCCGAGCAGTGTGGGAAACAGAGATGGCCACTGATTCCAAAAACATCATTGACACACTTTATGGTCCCGGTTCCTTTGAATAAGAGGCCAGCGCTCCAACTAATAAATGAAACTGCCGTTCCTCTTAGACCTGCTTTTCTTTTCGTATTAATGCAGAGATCTGCCCCATCAAATGAAACAACCCCTATGTTTTTACTCTAAACTGTGCATTCAATGTCTGTAGGGCTTACAGAGACCCAATTATTCTCCAGTACTTATCTATTTTACAAATGTGTGAAGTGTGCAGATATTATCCTCCAACAATTCTGCCCAGAGTTACCTGAATTTCGCCGTTTTTGTAATGAGCTCACTAGTATCAATTCATTAAAAAACAAAAGGGGAGAGGCTAATACATTTTTTTTCAGATGGTTAATGAGCACTGAGTGGGTAAGCAACTGATTCCCCCCACGTGTCAGAACAAGTAAGGCGCCCTTGAATTAAGTTATTTTGGCAACCATCAACATCCCCCAAAGTCACCTAACTCTAGCAATTCCAAGGGCATTGCAAAAAAAAAAAAAGTCCATATTAACCTAAATTGGAATGGGGGCCCCACATCTCAATATATCCGGACGAATTTTCAAGCAGTTCATCGTGTTTAGATATTATGGATTTATGTAGCAAGTTTTGTTTCCCTTTTCAATATTCTCAAAACAGAAGAAGTGATCTGAAAGAAGACATTTTATAAAATAAGCACCTCACACTATTGCTCCCATCAGTTCTGAGAGTCTATAGAATGTGCTGTATTTGGTGTTTTGTAATTTTTTATTTATTTATTTACTTTTTAAGGTGACTTGCAATCAAATACCATGCCTTCCAATAAATATGCAGATATAATGCCTGTAGTGATTATTAGTTTAATTATGCATTTATTTTAAGATAAAAAAATAAACAATAACACTAAAAAAAACGAACAAAATAAAAACCTCTGTCCCCCCCCCCCCCCCCCAATTTATTGCCTCTAGAAACTATAAATAACAAAAATTATATATATATATATTACATATTATGTATTAAAAAAAAATAATCAATAAAAAAATAAATATATATATATGTATGTTCCTTTTCCTATTGTTCTGGATAAGCCCTAGGGGGGGGGGGGGGGGGGGGGGTGACAGGACATCCAGATGTTGCCTGTCTTTCCCTGTTGTTTTTCCCGCCTGTGCTATTACTCGAGCACAGTCCTGGAAGTGGGATGACGTTGTGAACCTCACTGACTCATTTATGTCAGACATTTCAGAATGCACACTGCTCATTTAACCTGAGATCTCCTCTTCTTGTGAAAAGATTAACTCTGATTCAGCTGCAACTTCCTTAAAAGTTGAAAAGGAGGACCTCGCTGGTGCTCAGAAAACTGATCCATCTCTGTTGTTATGTCTAGATGCTGCTGTCAGTTTGGATAAAGCTCCAGGTGGTCCAGTTACATATTATTGGGATGATGGTGTACTCATGCGATGATGGCGACCACAAGTGAATGGTGACGTGTTAGATGCACATCAACTTGTCTTACCTTCTGCTTACCGTCCCCAGGTCCTGAAGCTGGCGCATGAGCATCCCTTGTCTGGTCACCTTGGTATCACTAAGACGTATAAGCGCATCTTAAAGGGGTCATATGATGCTTTTTTTAAAGGTCATTATTTTGTGTATTTGGTGTAACAGAATATGTTGACATGCTTTAATGTTCAAAAAACACTTTATTTTTTAAAATACTGTACATTATTGTAGGTCCTCTATGCCCCGCCTCTCTCAAACGCTTTGTTTCTACAAAGTCCCTCCTTCCGACAAGCCAGTCTCCTCTGATCTTAGGGCCAGGCTGCCTCGGTGCAGCCATCTTGTAGTTGGGGCGCACACCGCAAGCACTTGTATCCGAAATATACCGCACCCCTTACCATAAGCGCGAGCTGCTCCTTCAAAACAAAATGAAAGACAGAGCCCGAAAGGGCACAGAGTCACGTACAGACACAGTATTCGAAGCTGGTATGTGTTGTCGTTTGCAGTACAACAAGCTACGGTTTAAGACAGCTGACTCCCTGTCTATGTGACTCCCCCTTCTCGCGCCCCCTCCTCTCTCTTCTCTCTCTCTCTTGCTCTCTCTCGAGTGGCTGCTCTTACCTCTTATCTCTCTCGACTCAAGCAGTTAAATTATCCACCATTGGTAGAATTTTTGGTTGCATTATCGCCACGTCTACTTCACAACACACACAATGCTCAAAACATCGAACTCCGCAATTTTGGAACATCAATAGCAATACTTACAACTAATACAAAACAGTAGCTGAATTTCAACCGAAGCACCTACAGACATTGATCATAGCAAAGTTTAGAAATTACTCCTCTTCCTAGGTTCACGAAATGTTGTCCCATGACAAATGCATGCTGTTCTGTGTAGAGTGATCTTATAATACATCCTAAATGCATCTTACTTTTTTGGAAGTGCTCGCACATAACGTGCTTTTGCTGTGTATCGCCTAGATAACACACAGTGATCGTGCCCCTGACATGGCTGCACTTCAACCACTAACTGCGGTTACGTTGAAAACCAGGCTCTTCCTTTCTTTGCTTGCACATTGGGCGGCATATAGATTAGATTATAAATTACTTTTCCACATAGTGAGGTAGATATGTGGGTGGCGTGTTAGAACGAGCCGTTTTAGGGGGGCTTGGCAGTGTCTTAACTTTGATAAAGAATATCTCCT
This sequence comes from Sinocyclocheilus anophthalmus, assembly GCA_018155175.1. Taxonomy (NCBI): domain Eukaryota; kingdom Metazoa; phylum Chordata; class Actinopteri; order Cypriniformes; family Cyprinidae; genus Sinocyclocheilus; species Sinocyclocheilus anophthalmus. Next base: position 347,417 of record JADLZN010007873.1, on the reverse strand, counting down.
TGGTTTTGAGACTTTAGTCTTTGCAACTTCCGGGATCTTATCTACGCACAATCAGCTTATAACACTCCAAATAGAAAGGAAAACTTAAAATCGCATCATATAACCCCTTTAAAGTACTTCTTCTGGCCTGGATTGAGGAACAGTGTAGTGAGTTACTGCCGAGCCTGCCATGATTGTCAAGTCTCGGGTAAGCCCAACCAGACTGTTACCTCCGCTCCTCTTCATCCTATACCAGTGATGAATGAGCCATTTGAACACTTGATTTTAGAATGTGTTGGACCCTTGCCCAAGTCAAAAACAGGTAATTAGTATCTTCTAACGCTGATGTGTGCTGCCACACAGTTCCCAGAAGCTGTTCCACTGTGTTCCCTGAGAGCTAACATTATAATCAAAGAGGTCATCAAGTTCTGCTCCATGTTTGGACTACCGAAGGTCATTCAAACTGACCAAGGCTCCAACTTCACCTCAAAGCTGTTTGCTCAGGTTTTGAAACAGTTGGGGGTTTCTCATCAGATGTCTAGCGCCTATCACCCAGAGTCGCAAGGGGCGTTAGAACGTTTCCATCAGACTCTCAAGTCCATGCTCCGTATATACTTTGTGAGTACAGGAAAAGACTGGGTAGAAGGTCTGCCTTTGCTGCTGTCAGTAACTTCCGTGAATGACTGCATAGTGCCTGTGACATTGCTAAAGCTCATCTTGTGCGTACTCGGTCTAAAATGAAGTCGAGATTTGATAAAAAGGTCTGTTAAACGCAACTTCCAGCCTGGTGACTATGTGCTTGTTTTACTCTCTGTTCCGTCCTCAGCACTGCATGCTAGATTTGCTGGCCCCTACAGTGTCGAGAAAAAGTTGAGTGAGACGGATTGTCATTTCTACTTAAGATCGCAGGAGAAAGAACAGAGTTTGTCACATTAATATGTTGAAGTTGTATGTGAGTAAAAGTGAAACAGAAGTTCCTTTAAACAAGGAAGCTGAGTCAGCTGAACCTGCTGTGGTGGTGCCTGCTGCTTTCTTCTCCCTCAGTGCAGTATGTATCAAGATGTGTGTGAAATTTTTTTTTTTTTGAGTTTTTGACATGACTTTTTCAACAATTCACAGTATAATCATTTGAATGACTACCTTTGCTACTGTGCTCATCAAGATCAGATAGGCAACTCTCATTGTTCCGCACAATTGTTTAATAAGTAACTATAAGCTCAAATCGCTTCTTTTCTGATGTTCCTGTCAGGATAAACTCATGTGGTCTCACTTCATCACATACAGACGAGTTAACTAGATTCACCACCATACAGCAACACCCATACCATGTTACTCCCAAAACGAGAGCTAATGAGGAGGAGAGTCTAGAATATTTGTCCTAAGTCATGAGCTATCTGCCTCCCAAGTCATATGACCCTTGGACTCTCCTTTGTTTATTGGTTTAGTGAGGGGGGCCCTGCCTCGTCAACCAGACGCACAGGCCGTTTTTCTGCACCAACTACCGCAAAGTACATAACGCAAGTTACAAAACCGACTTCCGTTTCCTTCAGGCACGAAGGTCATGGAAAGGACCTTTGTGTGGACAGATTTGGTTGTGCCCTTTGTTCAAAACTTGACCTTTCGTGGAAATTATGTAGTTGGTCAAGGTGCCATTGCTGCCCTTGCATCCTTATCTCTGCCTTTGACCAGATCTGTCTTTTGACGACCTGATATGCTGACCATACGGCGTTATGTGGCCCTTCGTACGCAGCAATTTCTCCCAGGACGTCCATAAGATTGAGTGCCGCACGCCGTCGCTGTATCAGTGAATAACCCTAACGTTGCAGCCATACTTTGGAGGTTATGTAGTCCGTTTATCTACCCATCCCACACTTGGAAGAAACTAAGTCCCTTGTTCAGGTTTTCAAGCTGCCCACTAACAGGGAACGTTTCCCATGTAACTTTCTACTAACTTTTGTACATGTCATATGTAAATGTGTATGAATAAAAACGTTCTTTGCCATAAAGGGTTCTTGGAACAGTCTTCTAATGTTTTCATAGTTAACTACCGTGCTCATAACGTTGAGACGAAAACATTCTCATAACACGTTCTTGTAACGTACTTTTATGATAGGTGATTGTCTCTACTTGACTGATGTATCCCAATGATGTGGACCCGAAAAACAGTGTTTTTGTTATTATAGATTTTCGTTCTTCATAACCGGCTTGCTTAACCGTCTATGTACGGAGGATTTTTACCTTGACTAGAAGTTTCCCTGATGGGATTACCGACCGAAACGGGCTCATAACACGGCTTTGGAACTGGCGTTTCACGATGTCATATGTCTACTGTGACTGATGTTCCCATGATGAGAGCGACCAAACGGGCTGATAACACGCTTGTTAACCGGCGGGAATGGTTAGGTATACGGGACGGAGGGTCCCATGATCCAGACGATAACAGGCTCATAACAACTCGTGGGAACGGAGTGATGAGGGAGGAGACTTGGCTGATGTTCCCATGATGTTGAGCGAAAATGTTCTCATAACAACGTTCTTGTAACGGCTTTTTTGATGTTATTTTTACTTGACTGATGTTCTCATTATGTTGAGCGAAAACGTTCTCATAACAATGTTCTTGTAACATCTTTATGATCTTATTTTTACTTGACTGATGTTCCCATGATGTTGAGCGAAAACGTTCTCATAACAACGTTCTTGTAACATCTTTATGATGTTATTTATACTTGACTTATGTTCCCATGATGATGAGCGAAAACTTTCTCATAACAACGTTCTTGTAACGTATTTATGATGTTATCTATACTTGACTGATGTTCCCATATTATGTACAAATCGTAAACTTCTCAAAAACGGTCTGGAACGCTTTATGCACGCTATTTAATACGTTCACTTAGGTTCTCATATTATCCACATTGAGTGATGAGCGAAATACATCTCCTAGTCTGAATGTGTTCTTGAACGTCTTTAATAATGATAGTTATTTCTGTAGTTTAGACTGATGTTCCCAATGATCGTGAGCGAAAACATCTTCCAACAAATGTTCTGGAATGATATTTTTTTAGAAAGTGTATGATGAAACAGAATCATTAGCCAGTGTTAACCAAGTTGGGCATTAGTGAATAGCGCCGACCTATATTGCCTGATCTTGTGTAATTGTCATGGTCTGCTGCTTTTATTTTTGTCTTACCACTCGTCAGTTATACTTGTAAATAAATCAAATATGCTGCTGAAACAGAACCAATAACTTTTATCTATTTGTTCCCTAGATTGTCCGAATAACAAATTGGTGAAAAGTGGTTTTATATAGATCACAACAACCCGTACAACTAAAGCATCACTTTACTTTTTATGAACAAAATGTGTAATTGCTAGCACAGAATATGACAATGAACATATAGCCTTAATCCTATATATCTTATATATATATATCTATAAATAATATATATGTATTAATACATGTGTCGAGGCTACTGCAAAGGTGATGTCCATGACCCACACGCTAGCATTATTCTATAGAGATTTATTGTTATATAGAATAATCTTTTTTGCCTGAAGTGGAATAGGAAGTGCGGATCGAGACAGCAAAGTGTTTGGGTGGTCGAGAGCACAATAGCACCGCCAACAACGGGCCTGGCGGAGGAAGACCGGCTCCTCGCGCGCGAGTGACGGGCCAGCGACTATGGCCTTTTAAATAATAGCAGTGTGGCAAAAAATGGTATGTTTATTCAGGAAACTTAATATTGGTACTTTTAAATAGAGATTAAATTCATTTTCATTGAATTGTTCCCCAATTTTGCAAGTTAAATGACATGTATTTTATATTTATATTATAAGCAGTTCAACCATGAACTTTTATATTAGCTTTTTATTTATACCCTCCTGTATAATAACTTTGATAACTTAAGTAACTGTCTTTTACTTTAATTTCCTAATTACTTTATATAGTAACAACTTTTGTTGCAACTACAACGCCAGCATTTGGTTAACTAACTATACTTTGTCTGGTTGTCCTATTTAATATTTACTTACACTATTTATAACAGTTTACAAACTTGTATGTCCCTGTATTTTCATATATTGTAATTCCCACTTTTTGTAATAAATAAGATGTTTTTCAGTTGAGTTAACACATTTACAGTAGAGGTGTTACTTTAAATCCAATATCGACTACAGTCATCATGTATGTATGATGTCAATGTACTCTATTATTGTATAATATATAATTATATATATATCTAGTCTTATAGATATATTCTATGTTCTAAAGATTTGAAGTATAAGCTACAAATAACAATTAATTCAACACCTCCTTACCTAAGGGACAAAGAATAATATACATGAATCATTAAATGCCACATAAAATGATGTTTTCACTATTTTTCAGTATCGCTCTATTTATTATGTAGCCCCGACAATTATACAACAACTCCTACTATGCCTGTTCATTGTTCCCCTCTCTCTGTTAAATAAATTCTTCATTTTTAATACAGTATACATTGTAACCGACATATACAATAAATTTGGCTGGGGCACCTTGTTTGCAAACATTTGAAAGTAAGTCATCTCTAAACACCAACTGTGCAGACTACTCTATGTTATGTGTGACTTTCAAATCCATAGTTTGGCTTCTGGGGTCCCAAATCTGCATGTTGTCTGTCCAACGCCAACCTTGTGGTAGACTGCTGTGCTTTTTAAGCTGGTCCACTTTTCCACACAAACCGATTTTTGGCACTTGTGATCTATGATGAGCAACTTTAGATTTCCACAATTTATATTTTTCCATCCTGTATGTGGTTCCTCAAATACCGAAGTACTTATTTAATAAAATCAACTTGGTGGTACTATTTAATACACGCGCAGAAACACAGTCATTGCACAACAATCAAAGAGATAATCCAATCAGATGAATGCAATTATATGATAGATGCCGATACATGATAGGTTAACGTCCCAATTTTTAGTGTATCTAATGCTACATTTTTAATCATTTTTTTCAGTCGTCCTTTTTTGTTTCCTACTTACTATAGTATTGTTACCCCATGGTTTGACATATTTTTTCCCCCAAAATATTTTTTAATACTCTTTTTCCTACGAAAACCTTGTTTTTGTTTTTTTTTTTTGGCATTTTTTTTGCTAATGCTTTCAGTTAGCGTGTTGTACCTTTAAGGTTTTTTGACTGTTTAAGCTCATTAAAACTCTCTTGGAAAGTTTACTTGTTTTAAATTCATGGTACCCCGCTACAGGCTATACACCGCTTGCCGGCTTTGAGCATCCCACGGCGAGTGTTGCCATTTTTTTAAATGCGTGCCAGTAAAATCTCAACTTTTTTAAAAAAACAGGTCCCGCAAGACCCCCTGCTTCCTGTTTCCCATTTTCCCTTGCTTTCCGTCTAGCTGTTTTTGAACAGCGTCCAATCAGGGAAAGGTGAAGCCGAAACCAGTCCCCTATTTCCAAGACAAATAGTCACTAGTTTATTTTTTTTCATCCCACGGGCTAGTTGATTTTGCTAAATATTTAGTTTTTTGCCAACCGCCTTGCCTCTGTTTTTTTGTGTGTGTGTGTGTTTGTGTGTGGTTGTGTGTGTGTGTGTGTGTGTGTGTTTCAGGCCCTGGTGGAGCCATAGTCACTTTCTTCTGGCCCCCCCCCCCCTCCATATGTGCAGTAAAGAATAAGGAGGTGAACTTGACGGCAGTGGTCTGGCCTTCTCATTTCAGAACACTCACCTATTTCTGGTGGCTGGGGAACAACACGGAGGTACAACCAGCACTTAATTACAGATTTTCTGCCTCGCTTTGTTGGGCAAAGGCCTCCGAGACATTTTACGGTAGAAGATAAACAGAACAGGAGCAATGAACCGTTAATAATGTGGTTCTTGTTCTTGTCGTGTTTGTGGTATTTACAGTAGATGTGTTCTTTAGTTTATGCTTGTTTGCCCTGAAACATCAATAAAGCTGTTGGTGCTATTCATTTTAAAAGAGTTTCCTTTTCAAGTCATTGAGCTTACAAATAACAAAAAATGTGATTTTCTGTGTGCCGTTGGATTGTGTTTTGATTGTTTTTGTTTTGTATCCACTACATTTGTGGTGCTAGCCCATAATTACGTTGGACAGCAGTGTTTCTCACACGTTCAGCACCGAGGGCATGGTCACCGTCACTGTTCAGGTCTCGTCAGGGGACTTTATACTACAGGACACCAGAAGCATCGCCATACAAGGTGAGTGATCAAATATGACATAGTATTGATGACAGGTTCTGCACTTTAGATTTCTATTTTTTTTTCTTTTTTTATGGCAAGGTCACATTAAAAATGTCTTGGGAAAATTTCCATCATGCCTTAACTAAAAATTAAAGACCAACAAAATAAACCAAGGAAATAACTTGCACGCTTGCTAAATACTCCAATAAATCAATCAATCAATCAATCTATCAATAACATAAAATATAGAATTTTGAGTATTTTAAAAAGCAGTTACGAATCTTGAGCCATTTTTTAATTACTGTTTGTGGTGTGTGTGCGTGTGTGGGCCAGATAGATAGATAGATAGATAGATAGATAGATAGATAGCTATTCGATAGATGGGTGGTGTGTGTTCCTGTTTGTGTGTCAAGCCAGATCGATTATATATATAGATAGCAATAGTAGATACATAGATTAATATTTGTGGTGTTGGTGTTTCTGTGTGTGTGTAGCCAGATAGATAGATAGATAGATAGATAGATAGATAGATAGATAGATAGATAGATAGGTGTGTGTCTGTGTAGCCAGATAGATAGATAGATGTGTGTGTGTCTTTCTTTTTAAAATGGGTTATTTCTAATCCAGTTTTTATTTTGTGAAAAATGATGCATTTAATCTTGTGTATCTGTGATCATTTTGTGTATCTCTGAAATTAGCATAAGCCATTTTATTAGAAACAATTTTAAAATGTCACTTTCATTACCATCATTTTGACAACAGAGATCAGAATTTCACACAATACTTGATTTGTGATGTGGCAGAAATATGGATGACAAGAAAAAAAAAAAAGACAAAATTCTCCTGTGATGCATGTATGACCATTTTTAACATTGTTATCACAGAGGAAATTGATTAACTAGCGAATAAGTGTGTGAAATGTCCATAGGTCACATAGGTCCATAGGTCACATAAGTCCATAGGTCACAATCCAACTGTATATTACGCTCTTTATCAATGCTTTAGTGAGACATTAAATATAGTTTTGTTTGTGCTCTTTTCTTTTTAAGTGATATATGTTACATACAGTTGCATCTCAATAAATTAGAATGTCATGGAAAAGTTCATTTTCAATTCAACTCAAATTGTGAAACTAGTGCATTAAAATATAATAAACTTTAAATGCACACAGACTGAGTAGTTTAGTGTGTTATTTTTATTGTGATGGATGTTGGCTCACATTTACAAAACCCCCATTTCACTATCTACCCACCATTATAATCTCATAAGTATAATACATAAAATACATTTTTAGTGAATTGTTGGCCTTCTGGAAAGTATGTTCATTTACTGTACATGTACTCAATACTTGGTAGGGTTTCCTTTTGCTTTAATTACTGCCTCAATTCGGCGTGCATGGAGGTGATCAGTTTGTGGCACTGCTGAGGTGGTATCATCTGCATTTTTTGGTCTCTTGTTTCTCATTTTCCTCTTGACAATAACCTGTAGATTCTCTGTGGGGTTCAGGTCTTGTGAGTTTGCTGGCCAGTTAAGCACACCGACACCATGGTCATTTAACCAATTTTTAGTGCTTTTGGCAGTGTGGGCAGGGGCTAAGTTCTGCTGGAAAATGAAATCAGCATCTCATAATGTTTGTCAGCAGAAGGAAGCATGAAGTGCTTCCAAAATTTCTTGGTAAATGGGTGCAGTGACTTTTTTTTTTTTAAAACACACAATGGACCAGTTTCCACTGGACTTCAAGCAACTTGGGCTATGAGCTTCTCCACCCTTCCCTCCCAGACTCTAGGACCTTGGTTTTCCAAATGAAATACAAAACTTGCTCTCCTCTGAAAAGAAGACTTTGGACCACTGAGCAACAGTCCAATTATTTTTCTCCTTAGCCCAGGTAAGACGCCTCTGACGTTGTCTGTGGTTCAGGAGTGGCTTAACAAGAGGAATACGACAACTGTAGCCAAATTCCTTGACACGTCTGTGTGTGGTGGCTCTTGATGCCCTTGACCCCAGCCTCAGTCCCCCTTCCCTTGTGTAGTTCACTCAAATTCCCTTGAAATCGGGGATTTTGTTTGCACAATCCCCTCACCATAGGCCCTGCGGTTCTCTCAGTTTGTTTGTGCTCTTTTTCTATTCTTTTTTCTTTCTTCCACCTTGTTTAACTTCCACTCCAACTTTTTCTGTTTTTAACTGCTTGGATACAGGCTCTGTGAAACAGCCCAGCTTCTTTGGCAATGAATGTCTTCTGGGACACTGTCAGATCACATCTTTCCCATGAATGGTGTTGCCTATGAACAAACTGAGAGACCTTTTTGAAAGGCTCAGAAAACCTTTGCAGTTGTTTTTTGAATGATTAGGCTGATTGGGCCATGGTCCACCCATAATTCCCTAATTTGTTGAGATAGTGAATTGTTTTTTTTTTTTTTAAATTTGAGCCAAAATCATCACAATTAAAAAACCAAAGACTTAAACTACTTCAGTCCATGTGCATTGAATTTATTTAATACACAAAATTCACAATTTGAGTTGAATAACTGAAATAAAAGAACTTTTCCACGACATTCTAATTTATTGAGATGCACCTGTACATAAAGGCCTATGTTTCAAGTTACTTTTTCCTCTTTACTTTTTTCCTCTACGGTAACAATAATCTACTGTATGTATAAATAACCCTAACCTTGATGAAATGTATTATTTCAGCTTTCAGAGCATTCCGAATTACAGGAAATTGTATCTTGACACTGCAAGCTAGTCATAAAAACTCCCTTCTGGCAACTGCCAAATAGACTGTAATCATTTTTGTGATCAGCGCTAACCTTTCCATACCTGTCAGTAATAATAACTCTGCTACAGCTCGACTAAATCATCTGGAACATATCACAGCAGATAGAAGGTGTTGGGCATCTTATGAGAGAAAGAATTAAGGGTCTGTCTCGGCTTCTCTCTTCCTCTGTGACAGAATTCTTCAAATCGCTTCTTTTATCTTTCTCTCCTAATCTGGACGAGGCCAACCCTGACATCCCGGAGTGGAGACAGGATGTGGGTCGGGTAATTAAGAAGGCTGTTCTCCAAGTGAGTGGGAATTTATTCTATACATCTTGTCACTCGCTGTCTTTTCCTGGCTCGTCTCTGTAGCCCTTAGAGATCCTGGTCAAATATCTCCTGTTGTCTTCATCCTATCCTTTGTCCTTGTCTCTTACACTTTGCTTCTATATTTTTGTTCACTGAAAAATAGATTAATTACTAAATAAATCCAAGGACAATAGCTAAACAGTCTTAAGAAACGATAACAAGAAGTCTGTTCATAATTGCAAAATAAACACAGGGTTATATACAAATAACTGCCCGGACCCTAAATTTATATATAAATATAATAATAAATAATTTTTTTAATTATATTCTATATTATAGAAATATATTATATATATTATATTATATTATATATAATATATATATATATAAATATATAAATAAATAAATATATATACAGTTAATATTATTATTATATATAATTTCATTGTTTTTTTATTGTATGTTAAACATTTTGAACAATTTACTTAAATCAAATAATTTTATATATGTATAAACTATTAGATTTAAGCCTCCTTTACACAAAGAGGAGTCTGGTTCTCGTAACAACACCACTTTTTAAAGTCCTTTTATTTTTCTTACCCACTGGCAATTGATTTTTCCATATTTTTTCTTATAACAACAAAAAAAAACATTGGGTTTTGTATATTTAATATGTCTCACAAGACAACAAACAAAGAATAATACTGTCTCTTTGCTTAAATTTTTAAATCATTATTTATTAAAATTATTCTTTTATTTGATTAAAGCTTTCCATTATCTCAGAGAAAGCAATCTGTCTAAAAGAAGACACTTAATTACATTTATTCTTCTTCATTTGCCAAATTGGTTTTTTTTTGTTGGGGGAGCATATTTTTAAATTTGATAATTCTTAACAAACTTGAATAATTTTCTATATTGGTGCCCGATTTAGATATTTTCACTGGAAAACAAGACAAGAAATAATAATGTCTCTTTGCTTACATTTTAAATAATTATATATTAAATGTATTATTTTATTTAGATTAAAGCTTCCGTTATATCAGAGAAAGCAATCTTTTAATTGTATTTTTCTTTTTCTTTTTTTTTACTTAATTTGCAAATTGATTTTGACCAAATTTTCTTTGATGAATGGTTAACAAGTATAAAAAATATTGGTGGCACATGTTTAGATATTTTCAATGGAAAAAAGACACATTTCTAATGTCATATGATGCAATTTCAATTTTTCCTTTCTCTTTGGAGTGTTACAATCTCTTGGTGCGTAAAGAAGATCTGTAAATTTGCAAAGTCTAAAGTCTCAAATCCAAATATATATTCTTTATAAAGTTTAAGAGTCAGCCACGCCTACCTAAAAAACGGCTCGTTCTAACACGCCCCAACATATCTACGTCACTGTGTGGGAAGATTTGCATAATGCCGCCCAAATGTTCACGCAAAGAAAGAAGGCGCAACTTTAATTCTTGCTGTTGCCACCACTGCCATGTTGTGGAGTCGCTGTGTGTTTCGTTGTGAAAGCGAAACTACTTTGTTTGGCCTTCCAAAAGAGGACACAACTAGAAATCATGGTTAAGTTTTTATTTTTAACAAACCGTTTTTCCAGAAACAGTTTTTTCAACCCAAAATATCAGATGTGTGGCAGCACACATTTTAAATGGAGGATTTTGGGATAAGGACTGTTTCCTCAACCAGTAGCCTCCATGCTTCTGTGGCACAAAGGCTGGTGTTCTCATAAAGTTGGGCAAGTTCCACCTTTTGCCAAGGACTCTGCTCTTTCTGACTCACAGCTGTAAAGTAAACGTTTTTATAATTTAAATAATTTGCCACTGCGATTCAACGGCGAGTTTTGAGCAGTGAGATTTAGCGCATTGTTGTTTTGGTGTTTCTCCGATCACAAAAATGCAAGAAAGGTTTTTTAATGTTAAGCAGCGCAAGTTGCAACTCACTCAACACTAAAAAGATAGTATAAGTCATTGTAATCCGTAATTATGCCCCCACTGGATACAACAAATCCCTCATTTGTAATGGGTTTTATTGGTTTTTTCTCGTCCTGCAAGGACGGTATCCATGTAATATGGTAAGGGGTGTAACATTTCCGTCACACGCTTGAGGCATTCGGCCAGTCACAACGCACTGGATGGCTGGTCAATCAGAGCACACCTCACTTTTTCAGACCGATGAGCTTTGTAAAAATCGACGCGTTTCAGAAAGGTGGGGCATAGAGTAGAACATAATGTTTACATTTAAGGAATAATTTGGTGTTTTTTTTTTTAACCTTAAACCGCATAAACACATTCCATTACACAAAATAATGTTGTTTTTAGCAACATCATATGACCCCTTTAAGCAAATGGCATTTTTGTAATGTTTTCTTTTGTCCCCCTCCATGAGGGATCAAGCTCCTCATCACACTAAGGGAAGAATTCCCTAACCAGTTACACCACTTTTGTCACATTGCATCCCAAAAACCTGCATCTTATTTGCTAACCACCCACAATCCATTTAACCAGGTGATAAATGCACTGAAATAGCAATGCTCTGTGTTTAAATTAAGTTATTGTCTTTCATTTCAGCCCAAACACACGTCCTTTATATGTAAATTAGGCTTATTATAGATATCACAACTCAGCGCCTATTTTCCTTGTACAATTAACATCACAATATTACTGCCCGCAGAAGGCAGGCTGTGAATTAAACTTCATTTTAAAGAGATGATCATGGCAACAGTTATAACGGGGCATATTTCCAGAAGTGACATGTAGATGAGAACATTTTGAAGAGCCAATTCAGATGTCTGGATCACGGTGGTGAAGTGATGAAGTAGTAAAGTGTATCTAGTGCTCACCTAGCTCTCAGAACTGACTCACAAGGTCACAGTAATGTGTTCTACATGTGTGATTTTCTGGGCAGCATTAATCAATTTGCATAATTCCTAGTGAATCACTAGCCAGTAAATTGCACTCAGTGGGAGTAATTCATTGTCTTCCAGGGAGGTGTTTGGGTGATGCTGTAGGCCTGCAGTAGTGTGTGTGTGTGTGTGTGATGGACAACAGCGCTAGTGGTTCTCAGTTGTGTTCAGAGCTGACAGAGAGATTGAAGCCACCGCTGGTCAATACATTGACATTACACTATCTCAGTGCTCATACACATCTACCTGAGCCGTCAGTCCAACCCTGGGATCATCGCAGCTCAACATCAAATGTCCTTCAAAGTAGAATTGTATCCCAGTAGTTTCAATAGGCTACGTATATGTGATAACTTAATAATAGAGCAGGACAGGTTTGGAATGTTCAGAGGTGAAATAAAACGGTTCTTGATAGCTGAAGTTGCCAAATAGCTTTCATTCTAATTAGTGTTTAATTAAGACATAACTTAATCTGTTTATGCTCAAATAATTATGCAATAATCGTTTGAACTATTACGCAAAATTTTGGGGTCAATAAGATTTTAATCTTTTTAAAGTTTCTTATGCTCGACTAGGCTGCATTTATTAAGATTAAATAAGTACGTAAATAAATAAATACATTTGTGAAATATCATGAAATAATTTATATAAAAAAGGTTTAAAATAAATCAACGTGATGGTAAGCTGAATTTTCAGCAGTCCTCAGTGTCACATGATCCTTTGAGAAATCCAGCTAATATCCTGACTTTGTGCCCTAAAAACATCATATAGTATCCATTTTAAAAAACGCTTTGCTGCTTAATATTTTGGTGGAAATGTGATTCACTTTTTTCAGATTCAAAGACTGAATTTATTTGGGAAAAAAAGAAATGTAACATTAGAAAAGTCTTTACTGTCACTTTTGATCAATTTAATGCACCTTGCTGAATAAATGTATACATTTCTTTCTTTCTTTCAAAAAAAAAAAAAAACTCCTATTATGGAAGTTTGAAAAACATTTTTGTGCTTCTTATATTTGAACAGAAAATAAAACAACTGAAATTATTGAAATAATACAATCTTTTTGTAAATATTAGAAAATTTAACACATCCTCCCTAAATACAAGTAGACATTTCTTATACAGCATAAGCTGGTCTGTTGGACTTTACATGGTTTAAGATGGTCTTGCTGGTTTAGGGGTGTGGGCAGCTGGTCTCATAGTGCCCACAGTGCTCAAAACCCATCCCCGGAGAAACCAGGGATCCCTCCCAAATCTGGCCCCGGGATCCCCCTTTCCCTGCAGAGTTGAGCTCTTTCCCTAATCAAACACACCTGAGCATGCCTATCAATGTCTTCAGGATCATTAGAAAAAAACAGATAGGTCAGTTTGATCAGGGTTGGAGCAAAACTCTGCAGCGCATTGGACCTCCAGGGTAAGATTTAAGGAACCCTGCGGTAGACCAATAGAAGAGCCCAGCTAAGACCAGCTTAGTCTGATTTAAAGTAATTTTTCAGCTTCCTGTTTTATTAGGAAAGCTGTGCTCATCAAGCCAGCCACATTCTCTCTCTATTTCAGACATAAAACACAAAAATACAGTAATCCCTAAATATCACAATTCAATCTAAACTCCCTCATCCAGAACAGAGCGTTAGAATCTGCCTGAGAACAAAGTCAGACCAGCTGAGCACAAAGAGGCTACTGATCTCACATCTGCTCGTAAAGTGCACACACACCTCCGTCCTCTGCATGTGCTCTTTCTCTCTCATTATCTGCAGTCTTTGCTTCCTGGCCTAAGATTCCCTGGCTTTACCCAGAATTCGCCAGATGTAAAACTGCCCTCTTCCAACTTTTTCCCCTCTTTGTTTCAACATCAAGTTCAAAGCCTTATAACTTAATATTGAGCTCTCGCGGTAAAGAGACTCACTTTTTCCTGTTCCCTTCATTTATCCTCTCACATTTAAACCACATCCCGTAGTGCCCTAGAGGAAGCTGATACACTTTATCCATACTGCCGCTGATAAACAGCTCAGTGTATTAAAAAGAGAGGGAGAGCGAGGCTCAGACATAATCAAAGTCAAGGTCCATTTAAGACGGCTGTTTGAAGCAATGGGCAGGAGAGGTGAGTGGAGGCGGCTGTCTGTTCTGGTGCACCGAAGCAATAGCAGTATAGCAGCCTGAGGAGATGAGAATAGAAGGTTTCAGTAGCAGGGGTTAAAGACAGAGCCAGTGCCTCCGAGTCAGCACAGGACTTGAATCACAAACACTCTGATACTGAAAGGAGAACCAATGATAAGTTTTGTTTATTATTTTAGGCTTTTTTTTACACTTTTATTGATGGGTTTAAAGAGAAAGAATAGGAAATAGAGAAGGGAATGGGATCAGGAAATGATGCAAGTACTGTATGACTCACATTGCACTAGGGATCGTCATGAGTACTTGTGTCATTAGTGATCAGTAACTATCAATCAAACTTCACAACATTTTACATCCAGCAATGATATGTGAAGGTGCCAAAATGTAGCCTAATTTTATATTTTGATTAATGGATATGTTCACACTGTCAATTTTTGGGATTGACAACCGCATTTTCTTTACAGATGTGAGTCTCGAAATGTCCCGTTCACACAGCAACTTACAGTTGTGTTTTAGAAGTACTGTTTGTTGAACTGTGCAACTGAGTCAAGCCCTTATTCCTTACCAGTAACCATAGCGACAGTGACCAAAGTAAAATCAAAGATGGCGACGTCCATAAAACGGAAAGTCTTATCACTTTCTGACACGACAAGAGTTCAATCGAGCCGCGAGTTCATTCGTCAAATCTTCATTAACCGACGGCAGCCTTTATATTTGGGTGGAGAGCGGAGTATTTGAGTTGCGCACAGAACACAAAACTGACGGGGGCGACTCCGGTGGAAAATTGACGGGATCTAAAAATTTAAAGCGACAGACACGCAGTTAGCGAAGTTACCGTAAAAACACACGTGAAAACACGTAACACACGGTAGACGTGTGTTTGTGTGGCAGAGCGGCTCTCTCTCACACTGTATTACGTGACAGACAACTAGTTGTCTAGTCCTGTTCCATTCACACAGCGCGTGTGTTCCGAGAATGCGGTTGTGAATCCTGAAAATGTACAGATGTGAGTTCGGTTACAGAATACGATTGTCACACCTATAAATAACCAAACTGTGTGTGAACGTAACCGTATTAAGGACTCAAATACAGGACTGACAACCATATTCTGCTGCTGTGTGAACGTGTCCAATATTTGGTAAATACTTTTCATTTGAAATAGTTCAGGAGGCATTTTAAGGTGGCACTTTTTTACGGTTTGATTGGTTGGAGAGGGATACCAACCCAATTCCTATATGAAGCTATTGTTTGACTTCAGAAGACTTTGAACATAGCTTATTTGTTGTATTGGCCACTTTTATGATTTTGCATTGCATTACTTTTGCACTGTTTTTGAAGCTTAATAGCTTCAAAACTTAATTTGTTGTAATATATTGTATGTAAAATAATTTATTTTAAAGCACACAAAAGGGATCCGAGGTCTGTATATGAATGTATGTATAGTTTGGGGTCAGTCAGATTGTTTTAAAAGAAATTAATACTTTATTCTGCAAGGATCCGTTAAATTGACTTGACTTAAATTGATAAAGTGACTTTGTTACAGAACGTTTGTATTTTAAATAAATATTGTTCTGTTCATTAAAAAAGTATAATTAATTAAATTTCTATTCATCAAAGAATCCTTCCATAAACAATATTAAGCAGCACAACAGTTTTCAACATTGATAATAATAAGAAATGTTTCTTGAGCAGCAAATCAGCATATTAGAATGATTTCTGAAGGATGTTGTGACACTGAAGACTGGAGTAATTGATGCTGAAAATTCTGCTTTGCCATTATAGAAATAAATTACATTTTAATTCTTTGTAATAACTGTAATTCACCCTTCTCCGCAAGTTTGATTGACGGGTCATCTAACCAATCATAACGCCAAATCTGCCATTTTGTCCAACAAACAAACCAGACAGGAGATTAAAGTCGGTGGACTTGAACTTGAAAAATATTGTTATTGAACGTCCTTTCAGTGGATGTGAACAGATACTTTTTGATGTTCATTCATTTTTATTCCCCTTGTTCTATAACTAGTAAAGAGGAAGAGATGATCGGTTCACGTGCCGCTTGAACTGAGGTGCTTACTGTTGAATCCGGTCCTCCACAAAATGTTATTTATTATTTGAATTTCTTTAAAAAAATTACAAAATTTGAAAGCTGAGACTTTATTTCATACCAAAAGTAACCTGCTCTGTCTTGTCTGTCAGCACATTGTCAGTGTCCACTTTGCTCCGTGATATATTTTTCACTGTGTGAGAACCATTGATGTGGGGGCGTGAAAGCATTGCCCTTTGGTAGCCATAGCAACAGTAACTAAGGGGGTCGGGTCTTTACAAAGGGTCATTTTAACTGTATTTCTGAACAAAATAATTTCATCCTCGCTGAGCATAAAAAAAAGCATTTTAAAAATCTTACCGACCCCAAACTTTTGAACAGTAGTGTATATATATGTATATCATATTAAATAAATTATGTCTGGATGTGTGCGAATGTAAATTCAGTTTCCTCCAGTAACAGGAAGACACTTTCATCGTCAATCTCCAGTCTATATATAGAGGTGAGTGTGTCTTCCTGTTACTGGATCAACTGCATTTCCATATGCACCAAATCCAGACATATTTACCTAATATGGATGCTCAGCCTGACCAGAGTGCACTTCGGCACATTCTTCAGCAAAAACCCAGCCCATGCTTTGAAAATGTCTCGCTTTGTAATAATTCACAGCAAATTGTTCATCTGTGAGTGTTGTGCTTTAAAAACACTCACAGCCCTGCCCTGCCCTGCCTTGGAAGACTTTGCTTCCAAGGAAGCATTTACACAATGGATGGTCGCTGTAAAGATGACAATAATGGATTTTTTATAGCAATATACATCTGAATGAAAAATACTGGAACATGTCAATTCAAAAAAGTGTTGAATTGTTTAAATTTGCCTGTAAGGCTTTATTTGCATTCTAGCAGAGTGTCAATAATATACACAGCCAAGCACTTAAATAGGGAAAGATGAACTACAATGACAGAAAACCCAACAGATGTCTAAACAACCTCTTTAATAACAACTTTGTCCTCTGCTATAATGGATTATTGCATCTGTGCCTTTTAATGTTATTCTGCAGTTCTTCGGTCTGGGAAGGGAATGTTTTGACATAAAGCGATTTAATTACAACAATGACTCTTAAGCTATTAGCAGGGTGTAATTAAGAGCATTGCAACATTAGGTCTCTCTTTTGCTGTCTAATTGTCTTTTTTGGACCTTATTCGCTAGCAGACGGAGTGTGCGTTGAATCTGGAGTGTTGAGAAAGAAATAAAGGCTGGAGTTCGGAGATGTGCATTAATCATTAGGAATATCAGTAGCAGTTGCACATAGGCTGAATCCTTCAATGAGCCCCAGGGCTTTTCTTTCTCCAATATTGCAGCGGTGAGTACAAACTTAGACTCAGAGTATTGATTCATAAGACTGCTTCAGCTCTGGCCGCATTGCTCATTGTAAATTATGCTTAGGCTGTCTATTCCTGAGCTATTGTCTTATAACCAGTCGAGCCCTGCGTGGTAGTACCAAATAAAACAAAGATTATTTACCTAAGGTCGGATAATTTCCTCTTTATGATCGAAATGGCCTTTGGTGAGTATCTCTAGGAGAATACATGGTGGGCTTACCTTTATTGGCTTTGCGGCAGCCGTAATGTCTAGACCTTTGGGCTTTGTAGTGGCTCTCTGACTAAGATATTGATTGAGGTTTTTAGGGATTCAATGTGTGTATAGCCACTTGCACTCACACGCTTGTGTCTAATAATTTCTTGGCCGGGATTCATTCTGTATATATCAAATCTGATTTACTGGAAGCCATCAGCCTCATTTAAAATGAAGGTAACCCTCGTAAATGCAGGGGACGGTAACATATAAATCATTGAGCCTTATGTAATTAGTACCATTTTGTCTTGCACCACCCAGGTCGCTGACATTCCAGAAGAACAGCTGCTGGTGGCCGTGTTTCCAGGCATTCCGACTGCCGCCGAACTCTTTCTGCTTCCTCCTCCCAGGAACCAATCGGATGGCAGGAAACAGACCGAGGAGGATCTGGTGCAGGTTAGACGTGAGATCTGATGCAAATTTGATGGTTTCTCATTAATGGTCAAGGTTGAAATGCGCTTGAGAATGATGGACCTTTATCAGAATAAAAGAGCAGCTTCTACCTGGGGCTAGAATGAAAGTAATTGTCACCGCAAAAAGAGACGACGTGTCAAAAATTGTTTCTACCTATTACCTTTTTTTCGACCTTTTTTTTTCTTTAACCTTAAAGGCATTATTATCTCTCTGATAATAGACCCATGTCTAATTAGGCTTACATGACAAGGACGTGTCACAACAAGGGTCTTTTACAGTAGGGACTTTTGAATTTATAAAATTTTTTGAGGGTGAAATGTTTAATAGTAGTGCTTGTTGAGACATTACACCCGTTTCTCATATTTAGGGTTAGGTATTTAAACTCATAACTCTTTTGATTCACAACCCAAATTATTGTAACCCCACACTACTGACACTCCCATTTCACAAAATTAAGCTCAATGTTTTAGTATCTCACAGGCACAAGTGACAAATTACACTCTTAAGAATAACAACAGTTTTCACTATTTGGCCAAATGTATTGTCATTGAAGATGCAGAAAGAGCTATAACAAATCATTTGGGCATTCACTGGCACTCACCCTGTCTGGTGCAAGGGATGGGCTATGTGTCTCACTGCGGGGTTGTCAAAGTCTGACATTATAGATTAAAATGTGAATAATTTTCACTGTTATGTCTAAGTAGGATCTGTGTTTGATACAAACAGGAGTGCAGAATACTGTTTATGGATGTACATGGGCTGTCATATGCTACCAAACATGCAGTATGGTTTTTGCTATATAGACATTAATTATACCTTAAATTGTGATATATTTTATTTTATTTATTTTGTTTCATTTTATTTTATTTGCATTATTGTTACATTTCATTTCATTTTAGTTACCCTAGGACACCTTAGCAACATGAATAGCTACATGCAAAAACCATATATCATGTTTGTAAGCACTACTCATATTTTCTTCAGGCAATTTAGAAGTCAAGTCTGCATATAACACTTGCGGTTTTCTTCCTAGATCTCAGAAATCCTGGTTAATGCATTGAATCAGATCTCTGTGGAGTTCGAGTTGAAACCTGGCTCCCGGGTCATCGTTTACATCACACAATTAACTTTAGGTAACAAAACTGTTGTGCTACATACTGTATGACATGATTTAGTTGACATCTCTAGTGTGCAACTGCTTATATTTGATGACATTACATAGTGGTATTTCAGTTGATCTCCCTCTCTAGCCTTTGTTGGGTGCTATATACCGTTCCCTCGATTCTTCTGGGTAATTACGTTGATTGCTTTCCTGAGACCAGAAGCTTGTCAGCACTATATATTGTTGAAAGATTGGGCTTTTATGCTCCACCAATGATGCTGAAAGCCTTATGGAAGATAATTGGATAATTGCTTTCCAGCAATCATGGCTTGCAAGATCTCCTCATTTTTGAAGAAGAAAAAACAGGCTCCACTAAAAAGAATTAGGCTTTCTGGTCTATTGTTTTGATTTGGCCATTTTTGAATAAGATATTTGTAGAGTAAATAGTCTACTAAGTCTAAAAAATGTTTGTGTGTTATAAGTCTGATTGGAAATCAAGAACCAGTTTATATTCAGATCTTGTTGCAAAACACTGGAATTTTTCTTTTTTTTGCCTTTTGGTTAAAAAAGAAGAATGAATCACAAGTCTCAAACTTGTGAGTTACACTACACTTCTTTCTTGTTTCTTTTATTAAAGAAATCAATACATTTATGCGGTAAGGGTGCATTAAATTGATCAAAAGTGACAGTAAAGACATTTACAGTGTTACAAATGATATCTATTTTAAATAACCTGTTATTTTTAACTTTCCTGAAAAAAAAATGTATCATGGTTTTAACAACCAAAAAAAAATATTAAGCAGCACAACTGTTTACACCATTGATAATAAGAGCATCATATCAGCATATCAGAATGATTTCTGAAGGATCATGTGACACTGAAGACTGTAGTAATGATGCTGGAAATTCAACTTTGCCTTCACATATATTTTTTACAAAATATTCATGATTTTCTCACTGAACTCTCGATACTGATCATCATTGTTGTTTTTACGGATTTATTGGTTTCCTCAATATTCACATTCATACCAAGGTTTTAATTAAAAAAGTGTGTTTTTACTATTGTTATAAGAACTAAAAGACTCATTCAGAAGCCAAATGAAGTGGAATCAATTCCTGTAGCCTGAAAATGGTCGAATGGTGGTGGAAAGATGCCAGGTGGAACACGCAATAATAACACTGTTTTTTTGGAATAAACACATTGGCCCAATTAATAATATTTGGAATTGGAACCAGAATATCATAAAAAGATTTCCTGTATGCTTTTACTGAATTCACTCTAATTTACCCTATATTCAGTACTATCCATTTTGTTTTTTTTTAGCACATTTTTGCCACATTATATATGTTGGCCCTCCCGCTAACGGGCGCATACTTTGTAGAGTTTTACTAATTCCCTTGCAATGAATAATACATCGACTAACTAGAGAGCAATTAACTGATATATGACTCATGGTCCTGCTAGTACCCATGCACTGTTACAGAGAAACATTGGCCACCTCCTTGCCCATTTCTTTCTTTTTTTCATTGCAAAGGGCTGGTAACGCGTTTCAAGATTCTTTCGGAAAGGTCAGAGGATTCATGGGGCTGTCTTTCAACAACATACATGCGAGAAATATACAGCCAGTGGGTGTAAGGCTCCCATGAGCGATTTTGAAGGAATGCCAAAAATTGCCAGAAATCCCTCTGGGAGAGCTGAAAGGGTTTTTGTGGAAATTATTTAACAGAAGATGCGCTGTTAAGATTCAGCAGTTTTTTTGCTCTTTAATTCGCTCATGATAAAAGGTCTTAGATCTGCACGAAATGCCATTTGTTACACTGGTCATTTAATGCATCCTTGTTTGCTAACGTCTTAATTTCTTTCAACAAACAAAATAAAATCTTACCCACACAACATGGCAGTGTATATGAAGATATAAAAGATATATGAGTATGAGCCAGTGTGCATTAACACTTGTGTTTGTCTTTGTCACAGCTCCACTGGTTGACTCCATCCCGAGGCACAGCAGTTCTGCTATGCTGATGCTTCTGTCTGTGGTGTTTTTGGGTTTAGCTGTATTTCTCATCTACAAATTTAAGAGGTACATCCATGCAAACAGTTTTTACATCACTTATTCTTTTTTTACCAGGACTCGAGCCATTGAACTTCATTTTTTCATTTGATGCACACCATAGTTCTCGTTTCTGTTCATCTATGTAAAGATGAAATATAAAGTAAGATTTGATGGGATGGAATCAGGAGCAACTTTCCTTTGTATATGGGATGTTTTGAGAGTGCTATTTTTACTCATGCTAGTTGTAAAATCTAGTTATTTGTTTGGATATGGTAGAAATCTGGAAAAAAAACATTCCTGTTTCCTGAAAGTGCAGGAAAACATCAATGAATTGTTTAATATGCAGCCATGGTTCCTCTACTGGAAAACTGTTTTGTAGCGCTTTGAATAATTTATTTGGTCTCAAAATAATTCAAATGGAAAAGATTCAGGGAATTGTTTGAAACAATCATTAATATGACTAATTTCCCCCCCCCCCCCCAGTCCCATTTTCCAAAAATGAAGTGTATTTATGGAAATGTTACACTTGGAAAAACAAAGCAATTAGCTCGCAAAATTAATAGTAAAAAAAAAAGAAGCAAATACACATTCTAATTTATAAAAATATAAAGTGAGCTTGAAAAATAGCAAACACATTAGACTGTGGTCAGTGTGTTGGAAAAGCACACCATGAAATTTGGGGAAATTACAAAAACACCTCTATAATTCATTTCAGGTTGTCCCGCAGTGTTATCAAGACAAGTGGCGAATGTATTTTGCTTCGCGGTACCTCTGATTGCCTGAGCAACTTCCTTTACAGAAGTTATTAAATATACTCGCCAATTATCACTGTCATTATTTCAGGAATACAATAAGGATTGTGATTGCAGTCACACCGTATTTAACAACTTGTTGTTTTGCAGTTTAATCAGTTTTCATGCGCACAGCCCTCTCCTTGTTTTGTCATGCATGTTACACCAATTTGCCACTGAAATAGGCACAAAATCAATCTTTTTTTTCTTCTTCACATTTGTCTTTTTTGATAATCGGATTTGAGATTTCTACATTTCTGCTCACACAAAATGATTACAAATGTGTAGTTTGGTGCCACTAGTGGCACAGAAATTACACTACACCTTTAAAAAATATATATCATTAACGCTGATGGTTTTTCCCAACAAAATCTTGCTCTACAGAAAAATCCCCTGGATTAACATCTATGCGGAGGTGAACCATGAGAAAGAGCAGGAGATGATCAGTACGGTGGGCCAGAATGACACCACACCAAAAATCACCCTGAGTGAGTTCTCCACCCAGAAAGAACTGATGGAGAAAGAGCTGGAGGCCCGTGCCAAATGTGAGTGAGATGTTTAGAAAATTAATAATAATAAAAAAAGGATTTGTGTAAGATAAAACTTCAGAGAAAATGTTTTTATATATATTTTTTTCTTTCTTGTTTTAAGTTTAAAATTCACAATTTTTTTTTATAAAATGTATACATAAAGTAAGAGAAAATGATTTGCCTATGAGTATAAAAAATAATGAAATACATATGTAATCCACAGAATGCAATTTTTTGTAATTTGCCACAATTTCTGTAAAATTCCATCTAAACACACAGTTGCTTCGATGTACAGTACATTAGAAAAGCGCAAAAACTTGTCTGATATGGCAAATGGCAACAGATGCAAAGGTTTTATTGCTCAGTGACGGCGGAGCTTAGTGAACATAATTCCAACTTTTTCACACTTGTCTTTTTTTAGTATTTCTCAAGAAGAAAATCAAATGAAAGGAAACGTAATTTTTTTCCAGCTTTAGTCTTTTTCAGCCTCAAAAATATTTGAGTCACAGACCAGCGTGCTATCATAAAACTACTCTCTAAAAAATACTGGGTTAAATTTAACCCAGCTATTGGGTTGTTTTAACCCAGCTATTGGGTTGTTTTGACCCAGCGGTTGGTTCACTCCCAACCGCTTGGGTCAAACTAACCCAATAGCTGTGTTTGGTTCCCTTTTTTAACCCAGCGCTGGTTTTATTTTTAACCCAGCATTTTTTAGAGTGTGCTGTTGTGATGGCAATCTCTGTGTTTTACACTAAAAATATGAATCATTCAGCTTTCAGAATTACACAGTGAACACTATCAGACCAAAAAACACACCCTTTGGAATCAGGAGCGTTTATAATCTGACACATAATGCATAATAATGAGAAATATCTACAGTGGGCCCAAGTGTCCTTATTTCCCAAGTGGATGCATCTGTGATCATGTAATTGCTTAATAACTGCAAATTAATATTTAATTGGTGCTGTTAAGCAGTGATTATAAAAGAGCACTGATTAAACTATAAAAGGGGTCAAAATGGGGTTAGTGTGATAACAACAACTGTGATGAATAAACATGCAACATTCGGTGCCACGCAGAAAATAAATCCCACCACTATTTCTGTGGGTGTTTAATAGGAGGATGAAACATTTTTTATTTTTATTTTTTGCTTTATTTCTTACTTCAGTTCAGTGACAGTATCGGTGACAGTTCAGTATCTAGCCTACTTTCCATTCATTTTGCTTGCCTTCACTAGGATAAATGTTTAATGACTCTAATCCAGAAAACATCTAGTTTGTTCATTTATAGTTGAGTAATATATAGTTGGACGTATAATCAAGCATTTAAAGATAACATAAAATGGCATTCACTATGCATTTAATTTCTATAATGTTTGGCATTTAGCAAAACATTATATTCAACCATATATTCAACTTGAAGTCATGTTAAGACTTGATTTTATCCATTGAGATTTTATTGAATCGTGAAAGTAGGTCTGGCTTGAAGATAAGTTGTTTCAGTTAGTTATTTAAATAACTAAAGTTATTTAAATTAAATGCAAGGTTATTAAATAATGTTTCTTCTGAATAATCATCCAGGGACATGTGTTAGGAAAATACATAGTCAATTTTGTTTGTTGACGTTAAATTTTGAAGGCTAATGTGTCATTTCTGTGTTTTCGGCAAGTAGGCGGTGTGATCAACAACTGTGAAAGCACAAGGGAGATCCCGAACTGCACGAGTGTCTGAAAACTTCAGGAAAGAAGCTGGAGGCATATTGTAATAATGTGTACAGAGGTATCACAGTTTTAAAGGTTGACAGTTTTCCTTTTTGCTTTTTTTGTAATTTCAAAACACTGACATTGTTAATAGTTTTCTAAGGAGCTCAGATTTGCATGGGTGTCTTGTTCTGATCTGTGTGGAATATAAGAATAGACTTAACTACTCTACAAGTTGCTGAAAACATGTTTGGTTGAGAAATTTGCCAGCATTTGAAATTCCAAAAGTTTTGTTGTGAATATTACAGAGCAATGAGCATAATGGAAAATTGGGAGGAAAGCCACTACACCTCTCTCGGGTTTTCCCCAGTGCATTTCCTTTGAACATTGTTGAATTTGTTAGCCTGAGTCAGATGGCTTTTTCAGATTGGAAAAAAGTGGCTTTTCGTATCAAACAATTGTGATTTTTGTTGGCTCAGAACTTATTTATGCCAAGTTCGTTTAACTGTTCAAACTGATTTTTCACACATTGTGAAGAGTGCATTTAGTGTCTATATTAACTTAATTTTTAGGTTTTTAATCTCTTCAGTAGGTCATTAACATTTTTATATTCGTTATAACTTGAACTGCGGGAACAAAATTGCAGCTGAAGCATGCAAACAAGCCAACAGTGTTTATATCCCTCTCTATATTACAGCTTTGCCTTCATGTGAGCAATTCTACTCTGCAATCTTCTAAATTGGTGGTTGTTAAAAACATTTAAACTTTTAATTACACATTTCTCTTGCTTATCTAGCCTTCGTCTAAAGGTGAAGAGATGTGGAAATAAAATTTTGAAATTTTTTTCGAAGTGAGATACTTTCCAAAAGCACTGTGAAATAACAACGCAATTTGAGGCAAGCTTTTTTGTAACCTCTATAAAGAGAATATACCCTATTTAGACATCCATGTCCCCTTATAGCCAAAAGCTTTTTTTTGGCTCAAACCTTAAGTTAAAAATTCATGAAATATCAAATTTCGAGAATGTTTATTGTGGAATAAGCTCTTGATAACACACACCTAAGACACCAATGTTACAATGGAAATGTTCAAAACTCAACTTTATCTTACATACATTCAGCGAAAGTAATTTTCCCCTTGGTAAGCCCCCTCAATATATATATATATATATTTATATAATATATATATATATAATATATATATATACCGTCCATGTGCCTTCCATGAGGTTTTTTTTAACATTTAGCTTGTTTTCTTTTGAAATTGTTTGTAGATAAATATTTTACAAGAATCCCATCGTGCTTCTAAGTGAATTCCCTTACAATAAGAAATTCCCTTTTTGATAATGTGTATTCATCGTAATAGCCTGGCCATTTCATTTAAATTAATTTTTATAACATTTTAACAATGGTAAACACAGCCATTAGTTGAGTTTAACATTGATTTCTTATTTTTTCCTCCCCAAACCATGTTGAAGGTTGTCCCCCCCTCATATCCCAGGATTGAAAAAAAACTTGACTGTCAATATTTCCCATTAAGGTCCCTCAGAATTTGTTTATTTTTTTGGTATATACAGCATTGTGTTTCATTTCATATCTATACTGTAAATATAAATGAGACTGGGACTTCACTGGACACAGTCGCTGATATTAAATTTCAGAAAGGGGTGTTATGAAAATTCAACAGTGATTCATTAATGTGCTAGATAGCAGTTCGTTTAAATAGTGTTTTTTTTTTACTTATTAAATCACTTTTTGCACTCACTAACACACACACCCACACACACACACCACACACACACACACACACACCACCACACACCACACACACACCACACACACACACAACATAGTAGACGTATGCAAATGCCTTCACATGTTGCCATTTTTGGGCCCTCAGATTTAAAGTTGAACCTATAGGGAGCAGTGTTTCAGTATATGGTTAGACATTTTGTATTGGAGTTGATTGCCTGTGTCACACGAAATGAATATAATTCATGAATAATAAGCAGGTGGTTTCTTAGATTCCATTGTGAATGTAAATGTATAGCAATATATCAGAATATAAGTGACTTTGGCCAAAATACCTCACCCCAGCATTAATTCCCTGTTCTCAATCAGTGATATTTTACGTACAAACCGAAACATTGTGCTGCCTTCATTTCCATGTAAAAAATGTTTTTATGAGTCCAAAGTTTTTATTTCAAGTTCTCAGTTTATTTCGTGGTGAGAAGAACTAATCAGATGTAAAATATTTTTAAAATGAACAAGTTAAATTTATTACTACTAAAAAAATATCAAAATGAACAAGTATTAATGTTAGCAAGTGTGAAATATTTCATTTTATTTTTATATTGTTAATTTAATGGATGCCACCATACGTTTCTGCTTTAATTTTTTTTGGAGCTGTCCTTAACTAAAACCCTTTGTTTGGAATTATCTACGTAGGCAGCATCTGTGTGTGTCATTAAATAGTGATCCTCGTGTAAAGACACTCGACTTATAGGTGATTTCAATTGAGTTTGTTGTTATCATGTTGCTAATCTAAAAGTGTAATACACTAATAAGCTTTAAAAATGCATAGCACACACAATTATTATCATTATTATTAATAATAATAATTAGATTGAAATAAGAATTGAAAGGCTTATATTTATAATAAGGTTCAAATTAATCACACATCAATGTGGACTGTGAAATTACCCCCAAAAGATAAAGTAAAATCACTATTGTTGAATGAGAAAGCATTGAATAGACATTACCAAAACATTTTTTTAAAAAGTATCTTTAGAAATAAATATTTTGATGCAACATAAAATGTATGAAAAAAAATTTGTAATGCTACAATGTGGCCATAACATTGTTTTTTTTTTCAGAAGCTGTGTCATTTTAGGTATATTTTTGCAGGTCCAGAGGTGGCACATGAATGTCATGACAGTGGACTAAGAATGCATGAATAATGCTATTTGCTATTAATGGGTTATAATTGGGTGAGTAGTTGTTTCCATTTAGAAACAAAGCAAGTGCAGTCTTTTTGCGTTGGGAGCTTCTATTAATGCCTTAAAATGCTTGCCTACCTAGGGAGTTTTGAAACAAATTCTATATTTGACTTTTTCTTTTTTTTTTTGATCATATTAGACACAGTTTAACTGATATTCCCAGCCAGACTAACCACCAAACTTAACTCACATTTTCATTTTGGGACGAACTATCCTGTATCTGCTTACCCCCAGGGCATCCTGATGTAGGTGACTTTGTTTCTTCATTAGAACACATTTGATGATTTTTAAGTTCAACCGTTGGAGTTCATCAGTCTTATAATGGATGGCAATGTTAACAAAGTCTATGAGAGTAAAAAAACATGCACAGGCAAATCCAAATTAAACTCTGCGGCTTGTGACGACACATTGATGTTCTAAGACATGAAACGATCGGTTTGTGTGAGAAACCAAACAGTATTTATATAATATTTTACCTATAATACAGCACTATGTCCAACTGCTTTGAGCACGCACACGGCATCCGGTGTGTGAGGTGTGTACGCGTTCTGGCGTTGTTTACGTTAATTAAACCCAAAAAGGGTTTGTTGATATCCAGCCGAAGAGCAATCCAGCATAACTTCAGGCGAGTAGGCTCAGAAGTTGGGAATATACTTGGAAAGTCACCACTCCCGAATGAGTTCGCGCGAGAGAATGTAATTTTTTAGTTTTAAGTCGGTTTGAACAATCCTGATAAGCGCAAGTAAGTACCATTTTGATTGGCCGTCGTACCTACAATGACAATGTGTAAACGATGAGTGATGTATACACGCGAGAGATCACTCCCGGCGCTTGCGTAAACTACGCCAGAGCGCGTACACACCTCACCAATAGGAGCTGGTGCGCGCGCTCAAAGCAGTTGGACGTAGTGGTGTATTAGAGGTAAAATATGATGTAAATACTGTTCGGTTTCTTGCACAAACTGATTGTTTCGTGTGTTAGGACATCAATGTGTCTTCACGAGCCGCAGGTTTTAATTTGGATTTGTCTGTGCGTGTTTTTTCTACTCTCATAGATTTTGTTACCATTGCCATGCTTTATATGACTGATAGACTGCAACGGTTTGTGTTAAAAATATTTGTTTGTGTTCTACTAAAGAAACAAAGTCACCTACGTCTTGGATGCCCTGGGGGTAAGCAGATTAAACATCAAATTTAAATTTTTGGGTGAAATATCCCTTTAAAATTACTTTTTGTATGTTCTGATTTCAATCCAATATGACCTTGTCTTTCGAACTTAGAACTTCTAGAAGACTCTGACACAAACTTCTGTTTCATCACAGCATTTGAGGTATTTCACAGTAGTGAATTAAAAAATATGAGCTTAAGCCATATGCACTAGGCTATCGTTCAAAAGTTTGGGGTCAGTAGATTTTTTTATTAATTTATTTTTCTTTAAGAAATTCATAGTTTTTTATTCAGCCAGCATGCATTAAATTTGATCAAAAGTGAAAGTAAAGACTTTTACATTTTTACAAAAACAATTATATTTCAAATCTGTTCTGTTCAAAGCATCCAGGAAAGAAAATGTATCACTGTTTCCACAAAATATATTAAGCAGTACACTCTTTCATCATAACACTGATCATAATAAAGAAATGTTGCAAACAAATCAGCAATTAATTATTTTTTCTAAGGTCTGGGACGCTGAAATACTGGCGTATGATACTGAAAAAATTTTCAGCTTTTGATATCATAGGACTAAATTACATTGTTAAAATAGCTTTTTGAAAAATAATAATAATTTGGGAGCATCAGAGACTTCTTTCAAAAACAATACAAAAATCCTACTGATTCCGAACTTTTAAACTGTAGAGTATGTGCATATTCAAGTCTACAGATCTAGGCCAACTTTGCATACCTTTTAGGGTAGTTAACTTTTTTACCGGCTCTAGAGCCGCTGAAAACAGCTTTGCATTTGTAAATGTGAGCATAGCCTCTACAGATGCATCCAGGCGTGCTGTTTATGCTTTACACATACGCTTATCCACCATAAAGGAACTTAAAATGGGCTACAGAGACTTGTTTAATGCATGACGTCAGCGCAGTCTAAAGCCTTGTGACATGAAACAGTGTTTTACCCTTAATCTCGACTTCTCAGAGGCTCTACAGTGTGCTGAAGTCAGCATGCAATTACGCACAGGCCCTGAGCCGAGGGAACGAGGGAAAGCTGGTACTTTACCATCCTGTCGCACATTCTCTCATTAACACTCGCAGGTTAGCTTAGCGTCCCACTTTATCTCTACTAGTCACAGTTGTTGTCTCACTCTAATAGTGATATTGATTTTGTTTTGTTTTTTACTCATTGTGTACTCATATCTTCAGTCCCCCACTCCTAAATCTAACAATGTGTCCTAGTTAAACCACTTTATTTATTAAATGTTACAAGCAGCAAGGTGTTTTGTTGTCCCCTTGGGTTCTCATGCACCCACACTCAAAAAGGCCTACATTTAAAGGGATAGTTCACCACCCAAAAATCTAAAAATTCTTGTCATTAAATATTCCCCTTCGAGAGTCCCTCGTGAAATGACAGCCATGAGACCCTGACCCTTGAAGGGGGGGTGAACCCCGAAGATAAGAAAATCATTGAAAAAGGTTGTTATTTTTGTTTTCTTTTGCACACAAAAAGTATTCTTGGTAGCGTTCATAACATTTAAGGTTGACTCACTGATGTCACGTGGACTATTTTACATCCCTTATACTTTTCGGGCCTGGGGGGGACATTTCAGTTGCATTGCTGTCTATTATTAGAGTTCAGAAAACTCTCGGATTTTTTCATCAAAAATATCTTTATTTGTGTTCCGAGATGAACTAAGATCTTTGGGTTTTGAAACCACTGAGGGTTAGTTATTAATGACAGAATTTTTTCCATGTTTTGGGGACTATTTACTTTCAGATTGAATGTAGTGAACTTTTTATCAATTTTATAATCATGTTTAATCACACATTTTTAAACGTAACTAATTTACCTTAATTTGATGCATATTTGGTAATGAAGTCAGTACATAAATACAACCGTACGGATTCTGTAATAATATAAATTGAATGCGTTTTAATCTATATAATGCAGATTTATACATGTATCGTCAATAAATCCAATTTTTCATGCATTTTAAATAATTAAATATTGCTTGTTCTACAGCTAGTCATATTTAACTATGTTTATACTTTTACAATGAATAGATTTATGCTAATTCTAGGCATTTTTTTGGTGGGGTGGGTGATTGGATGGTAACAATAATATTTAAATAAAATATTGTAGATTTTGAATAAGTAGAATGACACTGGCATGCTTTGTTGTTGTTGTTTTTTTAAGATTTCTCTAATAGTTGTAATAAATGAATGTTTAAATGACATCCCGGGTTTTAGAAATTATGTATCATCAATAAATCTATTTTTTATGCATTCTAACTAATTGAATATTGCTTGTTCCACAGCTAGCAATATTTGATGTTCATAGTTTTTAACTGAATACATTTTTTCACAATGAACAGATTTACGCTGATTCTGAGCAATTTGAAAAAAAAAATCATTTAAAAATATGATTACTTAAAATCAAATGAATGCAATCGGTGATAATAAATTGTATTTTTGTAATGCAGAAATCTAATGTATGAATGACTAATAGCTATGCATCACATTGTTTAATACTTTGCTAAAACTGTGTAATCCAAACAGATGGAAATGTTATATACATTTCAAATACATAAATCTTAAATTGAGACCTACATATGTGGTTGATTGAGAAAAATCTCATTGGTCCAAAATGGAGCTCCACAGCTGTATGCCAAACAGGTAAAAGGTTCTGATTGGCTGTGATTTTGTTGCACATGCAGCATTTTCACCTTCAGTGTATAAGTTCTGGTTAGTCTGGAGAGCCGAGCACTTGTTCTTACCTGCCATCTAAGGTTAATGAGAATCTCTTTCTAATGTAGAAAAGTACATGCTGACATTAAACAACTATTTCTGTTCGTTTAGCATATTTATTTAATGCCATTGTGTGCTAATAAGCCCTCTCTCCCTCATTCAGTGGTGTTGTATGATATCCATCAGGTTTTATTTGCTCTACTGACACTCTCTTTGTAATATAAATCATGACTGTGTAACAATAACGAGACTATAAACATTAAAGCAAAATGAAGCTGGTTGAAACGAAACTCGCCATACGATTTATGTGTGATAGAAATTTTGACGAACAAATAATTGTAAAACTTATCTCCCGTCGCACAAAATCTACGGCTGCATGACTCATGGTTATTGTTACATCTTTATTTCAATATTTCTATGGAAAACTACTGTCATTTTGGAATCGTTTCAAATAAATGTATTTTTGTACATCAGATACGGATTCCCGTCTGTGATGTTTTGGGATTCACACTACAAGTTCACACTACAGTGGCGGATTCTGACTTTCTAATGCTATGTTGTTGTCATTAGTGTCTTTGGGCAAAATGTGCGCAGCTGGTGTGAGCTGGAGGCAAACTGAGTGACTACACAAGGAAAACCTTAGGCGACAACTTAATAATGGCCATCACATGCCTCTCAGTCTTTTCATCAACAGAGGCACAAAGGTTGCCCTTGGGTATTTGGAGCCCGGTGCCCCTGCGTGACATGTTTGCTGGTTAGATCTGCGAAAGGGTGAAATGGCTTTTGGAATTTTGTTTAGGTCCCTTTCCTAAAACTGACTGCTGTTACAGGCTGAAAAACAGTTTCTGGTGCAGCAGCGAATCAGAGAACAGATTCAGTGAAGACGTTTTTTTTGATTCGCTCATCTAAACACACACACACACAAGGGTCCCCTGCAACTACCTGAACTATTATTTGTATGACAAGTGGAATGTCCTTTGTCATTCTGGTTATAGCGTAAATGAATTAGTTTTGCCTATTTTATAAGGGAACCTATATTTTAGCCAAGGCTGAGTTTTCCCATGCAGCTCTTGCAGACCCGTAAATACATAAATTCTCCCAGTGGCGGAGGATTTGTGAATTCAGTAATCAAACTTTGATAAATGAAAAATACTCCCACTGGTGTTGCTTTAATTATCACTAGCTAGAGCTTTTTAGTTTGTAGCCTTGAACATATGGGACACGAACATGTTCGTCAAAGCTGCATTTTTATTTTTTTTCCAATCTTTTGGCCAGTGGGTGTTCCTTAACTACAGCGTGGGGGGCTGTTGTGGGATTCAACATTTTAGTTTTTAACACTGTAAAAAAAAAAAAAAGAAAAGATTTTTTCAAAGATAGATTTTTCAAACCATGTGATATTTCAGTTTTTCTTTTTTAATAAATCTGCAAAAATGTCAACAATTCTGTGTTTTTCTGTCAATATGGGGTTCTGTGTGTACATTAATGAGGAAAAAATTTAACTTAAATGATTTTAGCAAATGGCTGAAATATAAAAAAGAGTGAAAAATTTAATGGGGTCTGAATACTTTCCGTACCCACTGTATATATATACAATTTTGGTACTTTAATCTGCTACTTTTTTTAAAGGTTACATTTTTCATGTAATATTCATATTTTTGATAATTCTGCAAAAAAACAAAAAAAACAAATTATTTTAAAATCATTTTTAGTTTTTTATTCACATATATGTGTTACCCCAGTATCTATCTTGTCTAGGATCAATGACAAAACAGAAGTGCTGTCATTATTTATCACATAATTGAATATTTACATACATCGCAAAAAATTGGTGTTTTGTTGAAAACAAACATACACATAACACCAAACATACAATTTGGGTTGCACGAGACGAGCCTTAACAGATAATTACTGCCAGAAATGTACACGCTTCATGTGAATTCACATGAACATGGCATCAGCTGAAATCCTCCTCAACAGGAAGTAAGTTGAGTCTATGTGGGTGTATGTTGGATTTCCTATCCACATTTTCTCTGTTGCTTACTCTCTTTCTCGCTCCAGGAATGAAATGATTGGGACCTGGCTTTCCACAGAGCTTGATAAAAGACCCTTGTCAGGGAAGTTGGCAGCATTGTCATTGCACATTGTCATTTCAGAACTCGACCCAAGAGATCGCTCTCACCAGGGTATGAAAGTACTCTGTCAGTTAATAGGGCTTCCCTCCGTTAAAGTTTATTTCATTATTTTATATTTTTGGGGGCGGGGGTACAGCTGGCTGATGGGACTTGGACATGGAATAGACATGCTAGATGGCAAGTTGGCATAAATACAGTCGATTCCGCGGAGGAAGGCAGCCAGACCGAGGCCTCATTACGCCATAGGTTAGATTAATCTCTCAACCTGTCGTTCCTTCTTTCTCCTACCCACATATACTTTGTTCTCTCTCTTTCTCTCTCTCATACACTCACGCAATTGCTATCTAACTTTCACATCCAATCTACTCCTCCATCTGTCCCTCTCGCCCCTTCTGTCTCTCTCTCTTTCCCCTCTCGGTCTATTATTCGTTCACCTTCAACCTTGAGAGCGGATCACGGTGTGGTTTACATCTCCGTATCCCCAAACGTGAGCGCTGGAGTCTAGTGGGGTTAGTGAAAATGAAAGAGGTGATGAAAAGACCTTAAATCAGACAATGACTCGCACAACGCGTCGTGATTCTGACAGGGGTTCAGATGTATAATTGTTTTTAAAAAACAATTAACATCTGATTAATCTTTGTGGTGCCTTTGTGACACGCTTGATGATGTGAGGGGCTTCCTGTGACATTAAAGAAGCATGACATCAAAACCGAAGATTTGTGGGTTTGGTTAATGGCTGTTAGCTTTGAAGCATGTTTGTGTGGTACTTGTTTTTTTGTTGTTGTGTGGGGTTTTTTGCGGAATATTTGTAATTCAATTGTGTATTTTATTTATGTATTTGTTTGTTTGTTTGTTTAATACAAAATGCTCTCCTAAACCTTTTTTTTATAGGTGAAACTATCTTTCTTCTAAAAAATATATTTTTTTCAAAATTGTTTTGTAATCATGATTTGTGTGCTTTGTATTTTAATATTTTTATTTGTTCATTTATTTTTTCTTCATGGAATACAAAAGAACATTTAGTATTGTTGTTGCTGTTGTTGGTTGTTTAATTATTATTTGGATATTGGTTGTTATTTATGTTTTTATTTATTCATTATTTATTTTATTGTTTGTAATACAAGAGGACAATATTATTATTATTATTAAATCATTATTTGTATTTATATGAACTATATCTCTGTTTTTAAATAAACATCTCAAAAAACAAAGCACAGAATGGTTTTCTTTCGCAACTGTCTGATAAACAAAAAGTAAATGTTATGCTATCAGATCACATCATAATGTCTTTCATAACACTTGAGAAACTATTTGCAAAGTTTAGTGCATATTTATTTGAAGTTGAGACTTCTTTGCCAAAAAAAAACAATTTCAGATGCATTTTTTATATGATCTAAACACTAATGAGGTAAAATTATCTTTTTGCTGGTTCCCAAGAGATTATAAATAGCTTGTTACTTCTCACAGTGTTTGGATCTTATCAAATTAGTTGGTTGTTATTCAGACATACCACATGATTAAAGCTTATAAATATCATATTTCCAATGTTCTCTGCCACAGGTCAGGAGGAAGGAATGGGGGGGGGGGGATTTCATACATTTATGTATGACTATGCACTTGCTTGTCTTCAGAGCAGATGGAAGTGCTAAATATTCAACATATGACCAACATGGAAATTAATGTGAACCTTTTTGATCAGTTACCACCACCATCAGCCAGCGATGATTTATCAGCCAACAAACTACACATTTATTACTATTGTTTACCTTCAGATAAACTAGTGGACCATCAGGAGTTATCATCACGCCTTAGTTTATGAATTTGCAAATACATAAATGCTTATGACGTGCAAGCATATCACACGCCCATACGTATACTTGAATGAAAATGGGCCTAACCTCACCTGAGGCCTAGTTTCACTCACATGAATACTTCTCCAGATTCGATGTTAATTAACACAGAGTGACAGGTGACCAAAAGGGTCTCAGTTTATGTGATGCATGTCCATTATTCTCATAAGCTCATATTCAATATCATAATTAGGCCTTTTGGAAATAATTGGACTTCTCGTTAATGTTTCATGCACAAGACTTTGGCGGATGCCCCTGAAAGTAATACTCAGCAGACTATAGGAGGCACATCGATGATTCCAGATAAGAAAATGTTCTTCTGATAAACAGATTATAACATTATCCCACTGATTTTAATTTAGATATAAATAATAAATATGCATAAAGATAGGAGCAATCATGTGTGAAGAATTAGGAGATTGATGTCTATTACCAGCCACTATTAGGGAATTTTGTATGTTTCATTGTAGTTTTATATTATTTTCATAAGGTCACATGGCTCTCCTTAAACATCAGATAGGCTACATAATATTGATCCAATGTTATTAATAATTCCATTTTGGATTTCCTAAATGATCCAAATTATCATAACGATGACTTGACTATTCCACGCAACAGTTCACATCCTTCGGAAGACATATGACTGTGTCACTCCTTGCTAAAATAAATATGATGGTGACCCAGAAATGTCAATAATGCACCAAAATGTTCAGCACATTTAGTCAGACACCAGTAATGTGATACTTAAGACAGGAAATGCATTGTGAGTTCACAGGGTGTTTTAGAATTCCGTGAGAGTTCTCAAACTCTTTGATGAAGTCGGATCCCCAAATGATTCCAGACAACATCTGTCCCTTCACTTTCCGTTCCAGATAGTGTAACAAGCATATGGAATCTGTCTGAAGTTATTGTATTCTCTGAGAATACAATCCCAAAGCTTCCTACAAACCACCTTTATCTTAATGGACTGTTAATCCTTCGGGCATTAAAGGTTCTCATTCTAGAACCAATACTATGATAATGATAACATCTCTCACAAAGTGGATACATTCAAAACTACTTTTTGGAAGTATATTTTGAACTTGTCAGTGCTGTGTAACTGCATTTTCAATTACATAAAAGTGATGTTTTTGTGAAAATTTTTCACTTTGCATTTATATTCACATTTATACGTGAAGATAAACACAAAAAGTAAACTATGCAAAAATAATTTCCTATTTCCTATGGTGTACCAAGTCTTTAGCCATTCGATAGATTTGTATGATGAACAGAAGTTTGTACAGTATTTTACAAAGTGGCATAAGCAGACTGTACTAATTCATAAGCCACCAATTTAAGTTACTAATTGCCAATGGATTGTGTTGCCAGAGCTCACATTGGCGTGTTTATAAGAGTTTATAAGAATCTTTTCAATGAATCAAGTAATTCAATTCACAATGATTCACTGATTCAGCTACGTTTAGAAACACCAGAAAGACTGTTGCTACGTCCCAATGTGCCTACTTATACTACGCCCTTAAAGTATGTACTCTTTTGGTGAAGAAAAATACACACTTTTGAGTGTGTAGCAGAAGAGTACACAAGATTTGTGACATACTATCGCGTCATACAATTGCATCTTTAACGGACCGCTCTGTTGCATAGTTATTAATTATTAGGAATTGCCTTCCAGTAGATTTGGCATGGATCCACACTTCACAATCCACCTGAAACAATAGACCATCCGGAAACTTTTGGCATAGGCCTACATACTATGCTTTGGGACACATTTATACTATTTAGGATGGATAGTATGAACCTTGGGATGCAGGGTGTTATTTCCGAAAAAGCTATTTTAAGACACAGCTTACACTTGCCTTGTCCAAATATCCACACTTGCGGTCTTGGCCACTTAGTCTTATTCAGGATGTAAGTGCGTAAGACTGTCCCAGGTATTTAAAGGTGTCATATGACATTGCTAAAAAGAACATTATGTTGTGTATTTGGTGTAATGAAATGTGTTTATGCGGTTTAAGGTTAAAAAAATACATTATTTTCCACATAATGTACATTATTGTTTCTCCTCTATGCCCCGCCTTTCTGAAACGCGTCGATTTTTACAAAGCTCATCGTTCTTAAAATCGAGGTGTACACTGATTGGCCAGCTATCCAGTGTGTTGTGATTGGCTGAATACCTCAAGCGTGAGACGGAAATGTTACGCCCCTCACCATACTGTGTCCGGCCGGAGCTATGAGACATAAACATTAAAACCCATTATTAGGCATTTGTTGCATCCAGTGGGGGAACATAATTATGGATTATAATGAATTATACTATCTTTTTACGCATTGCATTGCATCGCGCCGCGTAAACATAAAACCATGTCTGCATTTGTGATCGGAGAAATGACAAACAACAAGTGCTACTCTACACTGCTCAAAACTCGAGTTTGAATCATCTGTGGCAAATCCTTTAAATGAAAACGTGCTTACAGGCTGCGAGTCAGAAGCGCCAGACTGTCCTAGCAAATTTGGAATTGCCCCACTTTATCGAAAAAGCCTTTTTCATCAGATGCATGGAGGCTACTCCAGTTCAGGAACAGTCTCCATAAACTGGCGCTGCACAACTCTGGATCTTTGGGTGGAACTGTTCGTGTAACAGTGTTGTAACTACAACTTAACACTGATTTCTATTGTGTCCTCCTTTTGGAAGCCAAACCAATTATTTCGCTTTCACAATGAAAACACACAGTGTGACAACGGCGGGCTTGAGTAAAGGATGCGGCAAGCCACTTTTACGACCCCGGACTGGACTCTGCTTTGTTCACGGTGGAAGCCGATCCGGTGATCCACAACGCGAAGTTGATGTATTTCCCTCAGCGACCAGCACGGATCAGATCCATGCATGACTAAGCGGATATCGTCCTCTTTTGGAACACCAAACAAAGTAGTTTCACTTTCACGATGAAACACACAGCGTCGCCACGACATGGCGGCGGTGGCAACAACAATACTAATGTGAGAATAAAAGTTATGCCTTCTTTTCTTTGCGTGAACATTTGGGCGTTTTTATGACATACTTCCCACACCGTGATGTCCGTGAGGAGCGTTTTTAACGAGCTTTTAGGGACTGGACAGTCTTAACTTTTAGAGAATTCTCTTTGGGTTTTTGAGACGGTAGTCTTTGCCACTTTAGGATCTTATCTATACACAACAGCTTGGTAACACTCCAAAAAGTAAAATTTGAAATTGCATCCTATGACCCCCTTTAAACCCAATGTGACAGGTGCCCTTAGCGCACCGAAAATACACTCTATGTTGCATACCGCTCCGGAGCGCTTATGTATGCCATCATGCGTTCTGAATAATCCTGAGACTTTTTGTCAAGATCTCAGGAAGTCATATTTAATATTACTAATCATTACCCTCTGAGGTCGTTACCGCGGATACCGCGTGTTGAGCATCTTCCCCTGATCACCCCGAACATAACTTAAATAACTTTCAGTTGTGATCTTACAGCTAGAGCAATACAGCAATCAAATCTGTAAAGGTCTACTTTATTTGGATACACCCGCATAATACAACAGAACTTTGGGCATTTATCAAATAAAAAAACAACAGGTGGTGCTGTCGCCGCCGTGGTCTGGTGCGTAATCTTTATTTATCGACGCGTTATTGAAATGAACTGAAACTCAACGAATACTCGACACAAAGACGTGAGAGATATATCCATAGAAAGCTTGACATTTCTACTATTAAACTAAGCAAGTCTTAAAGCAAATATTCTGTGATAAAGTAATCTATATGAAACCAACGCGGTGTCCAGTTTTTCACATCTCCCTTCATTATCTCTAATGCGACCACGCCCACTCGCTGAGCGCTATTGATATTATAATCATCCACGTGAAGCGCGCGGCGCGTAAACACCCACATCACAGCAAACAAACCAGCGAGACCTCGAGTTTTACTGTTCGCGTCGCGCTGAGAGTAATAAGACAGAATTCACCTCAAGAAGCTGGATTACCTCAGGAAAAAACATGAGTAAGTCTTTTTTTATTAACCTACTTGTATTAGTTTTCACATAACTTGTACACATTTTACTAGTTAGACTTTCTCCAAACTATAATTCCTGACTAAATGTATAATAAAGTGAAACATTATGAAGTTTCATTCACAGCATCTAAATGTCACGATGCCAGGATGTTTTTTTTTATGTTCTATAACAGACAGAAATATGATATAAAAGTAATATGAGTTATAATGTCACTAGCCTAATGTCAGTAAGAATTATTAGTCAAAACCTGTGATAGGATATTCTCTGTTCACGAATATAGCCATATATGTTTATAACTATAGTTTTTGGATTGTATAGGCCTACATACAAAGCATGCTTGTGTTTATGAATGTAACTAAGCTTCTGTTCATGAATATCTGCTCTGGTGGTAAATATGTGAATGTTTATACCCGTGTCTTATGGATTTATGACGCGAAATGTTTGAAACTGTTTGAATTTCCTTTTGACTGACTGCATCAACGCTCTTGGCGGGCACAATAAAGGCCACCGCACCAGACGCACGTCGTTCAGTTTTGAGTTCGCTGGAAAATTATACTGAGTAAGTGCACAGTATAGTATTTGTAATTTTATTATTCCTAGAATATGTGGTAATATTGTTTGTGGTTGATAGTGTTAAAATGTAAGAATTGGCATTGTTTTCTCATGAAGTATTCATACTATACTAAAGTACTGTGGGGAGTACACCACTCTTGCCTTCACCTGCATCTCTCATAGGAAGGGGGCACTCGTTCAGTTTTCAACTCCATTCAGATTTTTAGAGTAAGTGTGCATTCACTATTTTACAGATGTTACTTTCATTTGATTTAGTTACTGCATGGTAAAATATGTTTGCTATGTGGTAATTGTGTTCTTTGTTTCGATAAATTATTACTAGCATCAGTGAACATCACGATAATGTTAATTATGTAGTTTGTGTAAACAGCATGCTTATTTTTTTTATTTTAGATGTGAGAATAACAGTGTAAAAGAATCTGTTGCAAAGAGAGCCAATGGATATAAGCAGACGACTTGGTCATGGAAAACAGAGACTGAAGTTGAAATGTTCCACAGGCTCTGAGATTCCTGTCTGCACAAGAGCCTGGACCACAGCTAAGATCATGTGATGCACACACTCCCAAAATGATGTGATAGTTATATATATTCTAAATAAACTACAAACAAAAAATAGATACATTTCTTTTTTCCTCATTCTTTCTTGTAGCAATTCCCTCTCAGTCACACACCTGACCGCTCATTATGCAGCTCATTATGCAGGACTTTGTCTTCTCAGGTGTGAATCACTAATTATACATGACCATTCACGCCCCCTCACATATACCTTTTCTACACAAAAAGTGCCTTAGAAAATTCAAATCAATATATTGTTTTCTGTGAATGACTAAACAAGATGATTTTCACATCATTTTGAAGAAAAAACTCTAGACTTCAAGATCCAGTTCACAAAAGTCTTGTGATCAAATGTTCTGTACGTGTTTCATGGCCTTATTTCCGTGACTTTAAAATTTTAGTTTTTTACTACGCACAGCGCCGCCCATAAACGTTGGCTTTTTTCTCAAAAACACAATCACGTACATACACGCTGCTCGCATATTATTGTAGCCTAGTTTGTGCTGATTATGGTGCTACTAAAGTTAGTCGTTAAAATGTTTATTAGCAACTGAAAAAACACAAATGTCAGGACATGTCAAAACTTCTCCAAGGCCCAAAACACCCTCAGACCCCAGAGGGTTAAATATTACATATAATTTGATAGTAAAACAAAGATTTGCACATTTTATTGGTGCAAATGAGTAGTGGTGATATTTATTTTGTACATTTGCAACCGCTTTTTATCACTTAATTAGAAGCACCACAAAATGAAATTGTGTCATCTGTAATAGGGATTACTGAACAGACATTTAGAAGTTAATGCAAAGTATTGAAAATAAAAATAAAGCTCTGTAAACACTTGTATTTTTACAACACTATAAGTGTGTCCCATCAGGTAAAGAAAAGTTCTACACACACTTGTGGTCTTCATGCTCATTTGAACTTTTGGACCAAATACAGGAAATACATCATATAAGTAGTCAAGTGGTCAAGTGCACAGACCGCAAGTGCCGGTATTTGGACAAGGCAACTGTTAGCGGCATACTTTAACCCGCGCTTTTCCATGCACATGCGCACTCTTCAAAACCAGTAACGCATTTAAATTACACGTGAACCGCGTTCACTCCTCCATCTGTCCCTCTCGCCCCTTCTGTCTCTCTCTCTTTCCCCTCTCGGTCTATTATTCGTTCACCTTCAACCTTGAGAGCGGATCACGGTGTGGTTTACATCTCCGTATCCCCAAACGTGAGCGCTGGAGTCTAGTGGGGTTAGTGAAAATGAAAGAGAATCCAGCTTTCATTTAATTACTTTCTTTTAAATCCATCGTAAGGAAAGCGGCGTTCAGGTTATATGACATGCAGAACAATGTTTTCTGCACAAATCCTGCAAACAGTTTTCTTAAGTACATTTAAATGGAAGAGATCAGACTTTCATTATATCGATAAGAATGTTGGAAAAAGGAAAGTCATACGGGTTTTGAACGACATGAGGGTGATTACATGATGACAAGTATTTCTTTTTTGGCAGTGAACTATTCTTTTATGGTAAGGTAACAGGCTTTGTGAGGAATTAGCTGAGATTTATTGGAAAATGATTCATTTCCGTCTGAATCCTTAAGCGGTTCTTATAATGGTGAATTACTTAAAAGGCTTAGTCTGGGTCTAACATCTGTCACAGAATTTTCACTTCACCTTGCAGAAGTGTTTACCTCAACAAGTCTCAGAGCTGGGGCTCAAGTCTGTCATTTTGACGGCTCTTTGATCTGAGCGTAGCTGCAAATTGTAATACTTGATGCACCATTAGATGAGGATGCAAAGGTGAATCTTCCATCTGAAATTAAAAACGGCCTCAGAATGCTACCTCAGTAATGCATTAATGCCCTGATTTATCCAGCTGTAATGGAATATTTTGCCGTGGGCTAACTGTCTTGGCCTCTTGAATATCTTCTGCCTCCAAAATATGCTCAGCTGTATTGGAGACACTGCTCATTCCTTTACTCCGAATAACATTTGTAGCCATATGCATACAGAACTTTGGAAATTGTAGTCATCTGCATTAGAAACTATTATTTAAGGTTTGCCACGATAAATCCTCAGCAACTGACATTGAATGTCCATGTACCTATTTTCTGAAATTAATATTCATAAAAAAAAAAATCGTTCTAGTGTTTCACCTGCTGAATTTATTCAACAGAAAATGAAAGGGAAAACACATTTGGTTTTCTCTGATTGCTCAAGCTCCCCTGTGTTACACAACCAAATGAGCCAAGTCTCTTTAATCTAAGATTTGACATTCAGCGGTGCAAGAAAGTCACTGAACTTGAATCGTATTTGCATCTTTCTCATGATGGATCAGATTAAAGAAACAAGATGATTGCGCATGGTCCCCTGACAGATTTTTTAGGCCTTACCTTCAGAATTAAAGGTAATCCTAAACCCGTGCTTCTGTGAATGTCCTCGTAACATCAAAATGTGTTTTGCATGACGAGAAATGCATTTGCATAAATAACAAACAAGTAAGCACATAGCAGACGCACAATGTTTTGGAATAATTTGAGTGAATATGGATGAAAGACGAGGATCATGAAATAAGCACCTAGCCTATGTTCATCTCTAGTCAATATGTTGCAGTTTGAATTAGCTGCAGACTGAAGCTTGATCATTACACCTGTGCAAAAGATGCATTCTCTAACTTGTAAATGTTGGAAATGAACTTACTTTGAAACTTTGAAAGTTTGGTACAAGTGAAGGCAAATAAAAGTCAGCCATGATTCAGAATTGAATTCAGAATGCCTTTAAAATTCTGAAATGAATTTGAATTGATGTTGCAAACAGGAAGCATATTTGTAATTCAAATTTGAATGCAACAAAGTAGAATTAAAATGAAATGAACATAAAAAAAAGAAATGCATTTACTCTCAAAAATGAAGCTTCTTGTTTTTGGCATCCATGGTTCCATTAAGAACTTTTAGACTTTCTATTTAACAGAAGGTTAATTATAGTAGAAAAAGTTTTTTTTTTTTTGTAATGTTTTTCACAGTGTGTTGGTGTGGGTCTACAGTACTGTGGAGATGCAATGACATTTACTGAGCTCATGGACACTAGATCTCTCAGTAGGGATCTCGCATCAGTTGTCCGTCCAGCATTCTGCACATGTTTCTGTGGGATACCACATGCTTCATCTCAGTTTCTGTGGACGGTGGATGTCATTTATGGACAGAAGCTGACATGAAACAACAGGGAATGACCGTTAAAAGGATACGGCACAATCTGGCCAAATTCAAATATCAATGCAAAGGTCAATTAAGTTTGATTTTCCTCTTGCAGCTCATACAAAATGACTCCGAACGGACAGAAGAATTAATTAATGGAGCTTTGCAGATGGAGGCATGTGTCCTGACCGATTGACCAGAAAGATTGGCCATAAAAAGTATCTTTTGTGAGCAGTGTCAGCTCCACAGGAGAAAACACTCGGCATATTATTCCCTTCTGCAGGACGACTGAGCGTTTGATTCCATTCAATATCCCGGCAGAGCCAAACAGTAGCTTGTAAATGTCAATATCCCCTGTAGTCTCCTGTGTTTGTGGTCAACAATCTGTCCTGCTGGTTCGTAACAAAATACAGACAAGCAAATAAACAAAACTGGTGAAACGAAACCTTTCAAAAATCGAAAGCCACTATAAAACAGAGAAAAAATCAACATACATCAGTATTGCTGCATCTTTATTAGCTAGCTCTGATTTTGAGGCGAGTATATACATTGTACATCTGGATGAGAGATCTGTTCCTAGAATTGTGTGTAAACCCTGAAGTGCCTGCTGGATGTGGCTCCAGGACAAATAAGTAAGGGATAATCAGAGTCATTCGGTCATTAACGCAAAATAAACTCTGACAGGGTAATGAAGACTCTGGAGCAAAGCAGAGTAGCCACTTATTACACAGCCACTTAGCAAATAAATAAATAAATACTACACATGAAATATTGATTGGAGCTGAAATAATGTTATCTTGTTTGTAGATTAGCTGAAAGCTTCCAGTAAAACATCTGTCTAGCAGCCTAG
Source organism: Sinocyclocheilus anophthalmus (assembly GCA_018155175.1). Taxonomy (NCBI): domain Eukaryota; kingdom Metazoa; phylum Chordata; class Actinopteri; order Cypriniformes; family Cyprinidae; genus Sinocyclocheilus; species Sinocyclocheilus anophthalmus. The sequence continues at coordinate 302,799 of JADLZN010007873.1, read as the reverse complement.
ACAATGTTTCGGCATGTGTTTGTTTGTGTGTGTGGTGTGTGTGTTTGTGTGGTGGTGTTGTGTGTGTGTGTGTTTGTGTGTTGTGTGTGTGCATAAATCATTGCTCGTAAATAAAATTGCCAGTCAAAAGTTTGGAATTACAATTTTTAAAGGTTTTTGAAAGAGTCACCAATGCAGCATTTATTTGACCAGAAATACAGTAAAAATTACAGTAATATTGTGAAATATTATTACAAATAAATACGTTTTTCTATTTATTCGAATATATTTTAAAATGTAACTTATTCCTGTGGTGGCAAAGCTGAATTTTCAGCAATCATTACTCAAGGCTTTAGTGTCACATGATTCTTCATAAATCACAATTAACTAATTTCTAATCCGATTACAATTACGGATCCCACAATTACATAAGCGTTCAAAGTGGCAATTAATCGAAGTCCACTTAGGTTATTCTGATGTTTTTTTTTCTTTCTACATGTTATCTTAAGGGTTTTTTCCATTGTTTTAGTTTTAGTATAGCATTATAATACCATTCATATTTTTACCTTTTTATTAAAGAGAAACCAATCCGATTTATAGTTGACAATTGAGGCTTAATACTATAGAAAAGCATTAAAAGTTTTTCAGTTAGTGTTTTCAGCTTGTTTATTTTTATGTAAAAATATGGCATGTAGTTGCTTCAAACAATGGTATAAACATCATTCAATGTAAATTGTGATAATCGTAATTAATCGCAATTACAATTTCAAGGGAACAATCGACAATTATGATTTTTTTTTGTCATAATCGTGCAGCCCTAATATGTACTGATTTGCTGATCAAGAAACATTTGTTATTATCAATGCTATATACTGTACCAGTATAGAGAGAGAGAGATTTATTTTCACTTCCATAACTATTGTGCTTCTTTTCTAAGGACTTAATTCATATTTTGTATCTATATATATTGTTTTAGCTCCACTGTAAAGTCTTTAGCCATAAAATGGCTTGCCTCTTGTAGCGTCTCGACCAATCTGACACACTAATTTTTTTTTGATTTAACAAATCAATTATTCATTATATTAACAAATCGTCACAGTCCCCTCACTCAATAAACTGGATGTCAGGATTTCTGCTGAACACCATCCCCCTTTTGGTCACCATGACAACTAATCATGATACCACTGGTTTTATGGCCTAAAAGGAATGTAGGGGAGAAACTCCATCATTTTACTCATGAGAAAGACACACACTGCCCAGAGAAATGGACTGTTCTCTAATAAATTCATAGGAAAACCTTTCTTTGAATGAACACCCATTTTCTTCAGGCCATTGTTTATATTATTGCTGTGTTGTATTTAATTTGTTGTATTATAGACTATTTTTATTCTTGCTTACGATAAACCACTCATTCATATTAGTAACTATTTCATGTCTAGTATCTATGAATTCGCCTTCTTATGAGCGAAACAAGCGTGTATATTATATGCTGATACCTATGCAACATATTGATGTTCCAAGAATCGGTACTAATTTGTGCTCAACACTCCCAGCGAATTCCATATGCAAAATACCATGCTTACAGACAAAGAGTCATAAAAATCCCCAGTAGTTCCAACCTCCCGCTTGGGATTTTAGCCTTCCTCATTGGACAAACCCATCTTTAGAGGCGTGAATCTCTGCAGGCTTTAAAGGGCCACACTCCATGTGACCCGCCCCAGTCGGTGGTTCAGTCATATGCTAAGATGAAGATGTGAGAAACGCTCCAGAATACCAAAGCTCGTGCCAGGCTCCGGCCTAGTCCTTTTCATTCATCAAGTGATTCTGACTCAAACTGGTTCTTTCTCATCAACCAACTTCAGCACGATCTTGGGGCCTTAAGATTGCATCAAGAATCTATTTTCAGACAGACGAGACTCACAAGTATCAAACTTAGTCATATTAATTGATACATTAAGTATCAGTTAAACCTTTTTACAAAGGTGTGTTTGAACAGAATCTGACGTTTTCCCTCTGGTTTTAGATCTGCTGAATATGCAAATTGGTTCCATAAATGTCATTCCTTATGCCTCTTTCTTTAGTGCTAAACTTTAACCCTTTCCTATACCACTGTATTTTGTGTGTTTGTGTGTGTGTGTGTATGTTAGACCAGCTTATGTGTTTATGTAGTATGTTAGACTAGTTAAATATTTATGTAGTTAATAAAGTCTTACTTACACTTGACGTTGTTCATTGTTTGCTCATAACCGGAGTCAATAATCATGCAAATTTACGTTACAAACTTATAGAATTGAACAGTAAGAAAGTTATTTCCCTTAACCAGGAAACGTTCTTAGAATTGACAAGAAACGTGACCCTGATGGTCAGCGAAATATCTACGCGATGATCTAAAATATAAGAATCTTCGGGGGGGGGGGNCCTTTTCATTCATCAAGATTCTCTGACTCAAACTGGTTCTTTTCCTTCAACCAACTTCAGCAAAGATCTTGGGGCTTAAGATTGCATCAGGAATCTCTTTCAAACAGCTGAGACTCGCAAGTATCAAACTTAGTCAATTTAATTGATGCATTAAGTATCAGTTACACCTTTTTACAAGGTGTTTGAACTAAGAATCTGACGTTTCCCTCAGGTTTTAGATCTGCTGAATATGCAAAATGGTTCCATAAATGTCATTCCGTATGTCTCTTTCTTTAGTGCTAAACTATAACCCTTTCCTATACCAACTGTATGACTGTGTGTGTGTGTATGTGTCTGTTGAACTGCATTTTGTGTGTGTGTGTGTGTGTGTTAGACCAGTTTATGTGTTTGTGTAGTTAATAAAACCTTACGTGTATCACACTTGACGTGTTCATTGTTTACTCATAACAGGAGTCAATAATCATGCAGATTTACGTTACAAAATTATAGAATTGTACAGTAAGAAAGTTATTTCCTTTAACCAGGAAATTAAGGTTCTTAGAATTAACAGACAGTTGACACCGAGAGGTTAAATGAATGCTTACACCGGATCTAAATATTTATAATTAATCATAACTAGTTATAATTAACTATTCATATTTTAGATCGTTGAGCTAAATTCGCTACAGATTTTGGTGGAGAATATGCGGGCATGATAAAACGAAAGTTATGTGTTTAAACACTGGCAACTTAAAAGTGTGTGTTTGATAGCCCAGGTTAAAATAGGACGTGCCTTCAGATGCCCGGTGTCCCTATTTGCTTGCTTGTTGAGATGCAGATAAAGTGGGAGTTTGAATTGGTACCGCTATTATAATTGTGAGAGTCTTTATGTATTTCATGCTTAATGGCATCGGTGTAAGGTTAATCTGATTTTAGCAAAGAAACCCTAATTTCAGTATTAAAGCATAAATCTGTCCTGACAAAGCGTAAGTCTGAATCTCAGCTCAGCGGCATGTCCAAACTGTACCATAATGTAATATGCTTTAGTGAAGAAATCACAAAATTGCAGTATTGTTTAAATTGTTTCTTTGAAGAAAAAATCTCATTACAGTTATATCAAGGTAGATGTGAGCATTGCTCCTCTTTCTACAGCATAAAGGCTTTATAGTTTATAATTAGATTGAAGCATTTCATCTACACTTTGACTGTATATATATAAGCCGAGCAACCTGGTGGTCATTACTGTGTTTCACTCGCTGAGTGAAATTAAAGGTGTAATACTGTACTTTAGTACTCATATGTGAGGCAAACATAACTACATATATGTTTAAACCGGTTTTAACTTACAGTAAACCCGTTTTGTAATTCTTTAAACAAGTGCAAGAAGTTTATTGTTGCATTAGAGAAGCAATCACCCCCCCGCGAAGTGGTAATGTAATGCAACAAGTCTTGAAGGTTGAACGCACCACGTTCTAAAACTATGACTGTTTAACATAGACGGACATTAAACTGCGTTAATTACACTGGCATGCATTGGTTAACGTGACAACAACTTGTCACAGGAAGTGCTAACTTCACAAAGCACAACACGCCATGTTTGTAAACAAAACATTTGAAGCAGCTAAGCTAACACGATTTAGCATAGTTTCATTTTAGGCTAAGCTACCAAATAGCTTTAACAATTAGGGGTTAACACTCTTTATTTGAAGCTTTTAAATACAGATGTGTGTGTGCAGTGTGAAGCAATGTGAATTTAACCTAATCCCTGGTTTCTGATTTTTCCCCTTTCTTTTTCTTTTTTTTCTATGTTTCTCAATCTTCAATTCGTTTCAGCGAATTTAACTATCTTAGATGTTTCCTTCCTGAATGCTATTGCTTAGTTTCTAGTTAATTAAATCTAAATTTAATTCAATCTTAACTGTCTATCGAGAAAAGACTCATTAAGGTATTGGGTGCTTTTAGTAACACACTAATCACTAGTGCTGCTATTTGTTCCTAATACCAGAATGATTACCTTGTTTTGTTAATAGCAGTCAGCTAATTTTTAACACGGACTGATCGCTGCCCCAGACACAAAGCAGGGCCGGCGTGAAACTCCCCAAGCTTACTACCACAGACTTTGACAAACATACTCCAAAGCTCACAATTACCCTGGAATGGCGGAGGACACCAGCTGCAAGAAGTCATCTAGGCATTAGGGCCTGCCGCACAATGCCAAATCAACAGCTGCGTAACCTGACACAAAAGGCCTTTAACAAGCACAAGGCCTCAACTAAAGGTGTTTGTCAAACCCCACTAATTCTGAACTTCACAACTCAGAATCCAAAACGGGCACCAGAAGGCACCCAGCATTGCCAAAATGCAAAAACCCTTCTACAGAAAGCCCCTAGCAAGAAGAGGACAGAGCCATCAAATGGCAACAGACCAGGTTCCAGACCAACCACTGGGAAAAGGCTTCCTCATCCTGCAAACACCACGGTATACAGCAGTCCACCACAACATCCTCCTACACACAACGGAGGCTACACAAGGACAGCTGGACACGCCAACCTCTGGGTTACAGGAGCTGCTGACACTCGCAAAAGTGCTCCTTGAACAAAAATCAACTAAGGAGTATTGAGAAGGACATACCTCTGACTCCTTGCCTGCTGCATCTCAGCATCAGGCCCCTCCAAGGGAGGACCATCCCTTGAAACCGGTCGACACCCCTAGAAGCAGCCAAACAACGTTGGATTGAGCAACGGGCCCAAATGCCCAACAGCGATATTTAATTGATGCATTATAGTATCGTTTGCACCTTTTTACAAAGGTGTGTTTGAAATAAGAATCTGACGTTTTCCCTCAGGTTTTTGATCTGCTGAATATGCAAAATGGTTCTATAAATGTCATTCCTTATGTCTCTTTATTTAGTGCTAAACTTTAACCCTTTCCAATACCAACTGTATATTCATAAAGTAAAGAGGTCCATCTACTATATATCTATCTGCAGCGGTCTAATGACAGGACTTCAAGCTTCATTTCTCTAATTTAGTTTGGCAGCTGTGAGATATTAGAGAGTGCAGACAAGTTTTGTAAAATGACAATGCTAATTCTGAGTAAATAGAAAAAAGTGTTGAGTAGGGTTGGGTATCGTTAGAAATTTTCCGATTCCAGTTCCATTTAAATTAACTATTTTTATTTTTTTTTACTATTTTACCTTCATTGAATGTAGTGTTGCTGGAAGGTAGAAGTAATGTTGGAGTTGAATGCTAGCATCACTCACATGTGCTTCAAAGTTGATGTTTTTAACACTATCAATAACATTTTGCTTTTCAAGCAGGAATAAGCTGGTTGGCCAAATAGACCCTTGAGGGCTAAGACACTTGTTCATTTATGAAATATTAAGTGTACTTATAACCATGTATACACACACTCCATAAAGCCCCTATTTTACAAATAATAATGCAGTCAGGAGATGGTGTGATGCAAGGAGTGGTTTCCACATTTTTAAACATTTAAAATGCATGAAAATAAATATTTTCTATCACTTTATCACTCTTGAAATGACCTGTACACTAAATAATCTAACTCTCATACTTACATAACAATAGCAGTCTATTTATTTAGTGGTCCAAGTTGAAGACAATATGTATATTAATGACAATATGGGACAAATATAATGTAATTTAGTGGCGGCAGGAGCTGCGCGCTGCCGGTACGTGTACAGTAGGGCCTTTCGCACCGCTTTAGTTCCAGAACTAAATGTACAGTACTAAAGTTCTGGGACGATTTTGCGCAAACTATTTACCATTTAAAGGGTTGAATTTGCACCGAGAGTGTGTACTAGGAAGTGATGTAAGCCGGTCGACAGCGATGTAATTTGTGCGCGGCGTTCAACAACGGAAACAAAGAAGAACAACGTTACCAACAGGAGGATGGAGGACGCTGTGATCAGAGCTGTGTTTTTGTTGTGTCTCGCGGGTTTCACAATAATGGACATGGAAAATCGACATATACGTAAAGCGATTGAAAGAACAGAAATGAGGACTAAGAATCTCCAACGACAACTGCCAGTGCTACATTTGCTAAAGGCCAGCCCGGTCAGCGTCCGTTCATCTATCGCTGTTCTCCATACTTGCTAAATAAGTTGACACAATGTTTACAATCTGTTTACATGGCGTTTTAACTCATGGCGGGTGAGGGCGTTTTCATACATGTTTGGTCAATCAATGTCTACTTACGTCACGATCAGTACCAGTTGTGCCGGTTAGACCCTGCTCCGGAGTAGGAGCTAATTTGGTTCTCGGAAAAGGCAGTCCGGTACTTAAATGGCTCCCAGTTCCGGTGGTGCGAAAACGCCCAAAAGTGGGTAGTTCCACAATTAGTTCTGGTACTATTAAAAGGTTCCCACGGTGAGAAAGGCCCTATTGTGTACAAAACAAGTCTGCACAGTTATCAAAGACGCGACGTGCGAGTACACTCGTGGAAAACGATGTGTTCGGCAGTTAAAGACGAGGCGCATCTGTGGAGTGCGTGTCATGGGAAGCAATGTGCTCAGTAATTGAAGAGGCAGGGCGGCGTTTGTTATTTAGTTTGTGACATCCTTTACTGAAAAACGCCGGCGCAAGGCTGCGCACAGCGCTTAGTCACGTGTCGCACCAGAACCGTTTTCGGAACCGAAACTTAGAAATAGCTTACGGTTCCGGTTCTTTTAAAAAAACAGAAACCCGAGTTTGAATAAGATTCTCGGTTCCCAAACCCCTAGTGTGAGTGTCTCAGAAAAACTAATCAAAGTTCGGTTATGGAGTTGAGTATGGTCTAAATCTGAGCGGCCGGAACTTGGAAGAGGGGGGATTATGAACTGAAGAGCCTAAACCAACATACCATTGTGCCCTCGACGAAAAGTGCTTAATTCAGGTTTGCAAAGGGGGCCGTCTCCTGTAGTAAGAGTACTGTCAGCCTTTGGATGAAAAGTATTTGCAAGTAATGCCTGTATTTTATGTTTCATCACAGGCCGTGAGAGATGAAATACATCAGGGTTCTTCGACGGTTCAGTGGTTGGAGGCAATCTAAAATCTAGTGCCAGACGGTCTTTTGGAGTTCTTTGGATTAAAACCGACCAAACACTAGGAATATTATTTTTTTGAAATTAGACCTTAAATATGTCTTACAAACTGCACACACACACTCACACACACATTATAGATCATATACTATATATATATATATATCTATATATATAGACAGACATATAGATCTAGGCCTAATTTAAGAAATATCACACAAGCAAAAGTGTTGTTGTTCCCTAATATCACCACATTGTTTCATTTCTGAAACTGGTTAAGTAATTTCCATGACTTGCATAAAGAAAGTGGCTGCATCCAAAATCACATTGGCTCATCTTCAACATGTTTGCCATTAAACATTTGTTCGGATTGGTCTGTTTCTACAGTGCACCTAAAATGCTTTTTTATAAGATAAGTCGCAGGCAGTTTTGCAAGAGGTAGGATTCAGTTTATGGCACTTCTCATTAATTTCTGTAGTATTCACAAACAGTGGCTGTGTCTGAAATCACCCCCTACACCCTCGTTCACTATTCCCTACATTAGTCCACTAATATAGTCCAACTGAAGGAGTGAAAGAAAACGAGTGAGAATCTGTACTTCATTTGGTCAAGCATCAAGCCTCAATTACTTTGAAAGTTGTTTTAAAAAGCATCTGCCAAAAATGTGAATGCAAATGTGTCACTTTTTTGTCATTTGCTCTAGTTTTGCCGCTCTCTTTAGCATTGCTGAATAAAATTGTGCTGTATGACCACGCAGCTCATTGCTTGTGAATGGTTAGCAAGATTTGGTTTGAGAGTGGGGAAACAAGTCTGGTTTTATTTTAAAAATGCATGTTATTATTATTATTTATTATCTTATTATATTATTAGTATATTAAGAAATTTAAGCAATCATTTTTTTGTATACACTTATTTTTGTTTTATTAATTTTATTTTGTACACATTTTGTGTACATTTTTGTATATTATTATATATTTCCATCATGTAGCACAGTTTGAGAACCACTGAGCTAAACATATATACACAAACACTGAAGGAAGGAAGTGTATAGCTTGACTATAGAATCATATATTAAGGGTGGAGGGGATATTTGTCTAAGTGCACTTGAACGTATTTTTCTGAACTCTTCACGGGAGTGTTGATACTAGCCAGTCCTCTGAGGCCATCAACATATCCTATCCAGCAGAGCACATCTGCATCGGTCTCTATAAAATGAGGAGCCGAAAGTGATGTCTCTGATCACCCGGTGTGTGCGCTGCAGTGCCCATAAATAGAGTAGTAAATGTAATTACAGCGTAGAGGGAGCGCAGGTGCCCGTGGTTTGGTGAGCGTGTGTGCGCTCACAGGTCTCACCCATATGTCTTCACACAGATGTGTACTCTGTAGACACTCTGATATGACTGTTCCACAGAGACCTGTACTCCAGCTGGGGAGAGGTGTTGGCAGGTTTGTGTGTGTGGATGCTTTCACCTTCCCAAGCTGGTTGATTATTAATCGTGCAAAGCAGCTGCAGTAAACTTTGTTTACTTATTTATTTCTGTATTCTTTTTCTTGTCATTTGGCTTCACATTTATTGCGACATTTTATTCTGGACTGAAAAACTGATTATCATGCAAAACTGATTATATTTATATATATATTATATATATCCCTTGTGCTGTGCTGAAAAATCTTTACCTAATTTGGTGTTTCTGGTAAATCTCTCATTATTATCACTACATCTTGGATGTTTTTATCAACTTTTTTTCTTTAAATTAGCAAAGTTTTTTTTTTTTTTTTGCACCTCAGATTTTGAGTGGGAAATAAATGTATTATTTGTGAATCCCTATGATCAATAAGTTCCAGAAAGAAATACAAAACCTGTGCTAATTAAGCAATACAAATACACTTTAATAGTTGGTAATAATATAGCATAAAGACACATTAATAAGCAAGTTTTACGTCATTTTGACCAGGAACACCGCAAAACAGTAACAATCAAATTTATTTGATTTTTTTTACGCTGTGATAGCAAAGCTGAATTTGAAATGTATTTCTGAACAAATAAATGCAGCCTTGGTGAGCATAAGAGACTATTTTCAAAAACATTCAAAAATCTTAAAAAAAAAAAAAGGAAATCTATTTATGCTGAATGTTACACTGTTGCTTAGTTCATTCAAAGTTATCTGGTCTTTAATAATGTGGTTCAATCGTTAGCACAAAAACATTATTTAAACATCATTCATTGTTTTTTTTCTGAAATGTTTTAGTTGGACATTCATATATATATATTTTTAAATGTAACATTTTAGAATGTTCAGAGAACATTCAAAAGAAACATTCAGAGACCATTCAGAAATAATATTTGTATAACGTTATGGGAACATTATCAAGACATTCTTAGAACATATAATTGTTAGCTGGGTACCTGAATGAAACAGCACAGAAATTTGAGTATTAAATTGTGTTAGCATTGTATAGCATGATTGGAAACTTCTGCAAACTTCTGCAAAGACACAACTTTGTGTCGTGTCTTTGCAGAAAGACACGACTGCAGATAAGATCATCTGCACTTCTTGCCTTTCCCTCCTGTATATTTTAGGTTCTCCTGTTTCCATAGGTGTTGTGAATAAACCTCAGGGAAGCATCACGACCACTGTTGTGACATAAACAGACATCCCAGCATGCTCAGCTAATGAGAATACAGGCTGTGTCCCCTTCTCTCTCTCAGACACACTCAAGCTCTTTGCGATCAGTCTGTGACATGAAGCATGGACAAAGTCCTGGAAGACTGCTGGAACGCTCAACTCCACTGTCTACACCTGCTGTGGTGTTTTTCTTACACTATACCTTAACGTCAAAATTAATAACATCTCTGAATCAACTCACCTTTCAAAAGTTTAGGTTTGGAAATTAATCAAGGATGCATTAAACTGATTGAAAATGACAGTAAATACATCTATGTATTTATCAAACAATCCTGGAAAATAAAAATAAAATATCACAAAATGATCTGTTCCACAAAATGTTAAGCACATGTTTTTAACATTGAAAATAATCAGCATATTAGAATGATTTCATAATATTAATTTTTTTTTTTTGTTTTGTTTTTTTACTGTTTCTGACCAAATAAAAGCAGATACACAAAAGAAGATATTTTGAAAAATGTTGGTAACTAAACAGTTGACTGTAGCCATTGACTTTCATAGTATGGGAAAAAAAATCTTATGTAAGTCAATGGCCACCGTCAAATGTTTGGTTACCAACATTGTTCAGAATATCTTCTTTTGTGTTCAACAGAAGAAATAAATGCATACAGGTTTGGAACAACTTGAGGATGAATAAATGATGGCAGAATTTTCATTCTGGGGTCAACTATTCCTGTAATTGATGAGACTTCTTTCAAAAACATTAAAACATTTTATTGACCCAAACTTTTCAATGGTAGTTTAAATACGTTACACCAACAACAATAAACTTAGTTCTCAGAAAAGTCCTCATGTCGTTCCAAATGTGTATGATTCTTTTTTTTTCTTTTTCTGTTGAACACAAAAGAATATATTTATTAACTAATGTTGCATGCATCAGTTGGGTCCAACACACACTCGCACACAAAACCATTATTAAAAACTTCTTTGTGTTCCACAGAAGAAAAAAAATCAAAGGTTTCATGAGTGTGAGTAATTGAGAAGACTGATCATTTTTTGCTGAACTATTCCTTTAATGTCTATATAATAAAATCTGTATATGCAAGACTGGGAACCCCTTACGGTTTTCCCCCAGTGTATTAATCACCGTTACCCGAAATATGCACTTCATAAAACCCGGCGTTTGGTTTTACTTTGAGTTCCATTAGGCTTTAAGTCACATATTTCTTTATTGCACTAATTTTCCAGCATAGGTCCCTTTAGACATATTTTTGCACAATGCTCACTGAAACCTCGTTCCTCCTCCAAAACTCCACCGATTTATTCTCTGAGTTTCCTCGGCAAGCTGATGTTTTACATGTGGAGTGTTGTGTCCGGCTGACCATGACTTTCTCTTCATTGTGAATGCAGGCGGGAAGTACTGATGCATGAAGCCCCCGCTCCTGAGGATGAGTCCCTCAGAGCATCTGTTATGAGATTATAAATGAGGCAGCCAGTGCCACAAGGACAGAGGAAACTACTGATGGACTTTTGATCAAACCAGTCAACACCAGCACACGGAGGCGTCTGCTGTCTGAGTGGAGAGAGACAGATAGTAGCAAAACACGGATGGTTATTTTAATGATGTCCAGTCAAATAAAAGATTATTGTCAATCAGACATGAGTATGTGCCACAAAATATTCTTCCTCCAACAGATCCTAGTGGGAACACAAAAACTCTGTGGAACACAAAGAAAGAAAGTCATACACGTTTGTAACAACATGACTGTCAGTAAATGATGACATGATTGTCCTTGAAGCTTAGACCACTCCTTATAAAATGGCATTTTTCATGCTTGTCCAGCTAATATATGTAAACAAACACAAGATTTGCTGTTTTATCTGTAAGGCAGAACTACAGCCTCCAATTTCTCCTATTCATATGTTTATGAGTGGACATCTCTCTTAGTTTGTGCTAGTGTTCATCATATGAAACAAAAAAAAAAAAAAGTAACAAATAAGGTACCAACAATAGTTTCTGACTGTTAATATATATTTAATTAATCTAAAAAAAATATGGGGTTTGTAAGATTTTTAATCACCAAGGCTGTATTAATTTGCTCAAAAAAACAAACAAAAAAAATACAGTAAAATTGTTTATATTTGACACTTTTTTTCAGGAGTTTCTGGTGAATAGAAAGGTCAAAGGAACAGCATTTATTTGAAACATAAATCTTTTGTACAACATATATTGTAGCATCTGGACCACTCAAACACACTATATATATTTTGTTAGCTAGATTTAACAAATACTCTGTAACACCCCAGGAAGCCGAACAGGCCCCTGGTTCCATGGTAACCCTGACACCAGATACATTTACGACCGGGTGGACTGTGAAGCAGAGACTCTCAGCGGCAGTTCAGAAGCCAAGAGTACTACAAATGCACAGTAGAAATGGACTTTTCTACTAATTAATTCATAGGAAAACCTTTCTTTGAATGAACAGTGTATCCTTCAGGTCATGGTGTATGTTGTCTTTGATATTTTTAGACTATTTTAGGCATGCTTATGAGGGGAACCCATTACTGTCATCTTTTCACTATATGTAATTTTACCTTGTTTAGTATCTATGAATTTTCCTTCTTATGATCGAAACAAGCGTGTTTATTATATGTTGGTACATATGCAATATATATTAGGGTCCTGAGAATCTTTAGTAATTTCGATTCAAGTCCATTTGCAAATTACCATGCTTAGAGACAAAGAGTCGTAAACCCTCCAGCAATTGCCACCTCCCGCTTGGAATTTCCATCTTTCTCATTGGACAAGCCCATCTTGAAAGGCGGGGATCTTCACAGCTCCAGGAGACCCACCCATCGGGGTTCGGTTAGGTTTCGATAGACGCTCCACCCTACAGAAAATTAAGCTTGTGCCAGGCTTCGGCCTCGTCCTTTCCATTTCAATCAAGTTTCTCTGACTCAAAACTGGTTCTTTCATCGACCCAAATTCAGCAAAGATCAACAGGAAACCTTAAGATTGCATCAGGAATCTCTTTCAGACAGACGAGACTCGCAAGTATCAAACTTAGTCTTATTAATTGATACATTAAGTATCAGTTACACTTTTTTTACAAAGGTGTGTTTGAACTAAGAATCTGACGTATCCCTCAGGTTTAGATCTGCTGAATATGCAAATGTTTCCATAACTTCATATTCTTATTTTCTTTACTGAGTTAAGCTTTAACCCTTGCCTATACCAACTGTATGCGTGTGTGTACGTGTGTGTGTGTAGGTGTATGTTAGACCAGTTTAAGTGTTTATGTAGTATGTTAGACCAGTTTATGTGTTTATGTTGTATGTTAGACTAGTTTAAGTTTTTATGTAGTTAATAAAACCTTACTTGTATCACACTTGACGTGGTTCATTGTTTGCTTATAACTGGAGTCACTTAATCATGCAGATTTATGCTACAAGCTTTTGTAGAATTGTAGAATTGTACAGTAAGAAAGTTATTTCCTTTAACCAGGAAATTAACGTTCTTAGAATTGACAAGACAGTTGACCCTGAGAGGTCAGCTAAATATCTACAGCGGATCTAAAATATTCATAATTAATTATAACTAGTTATGGTTAATTATTAATATTTCCCATGAGCTGATTCGTTACACTATAAATGTCTTGTCACTTCTGATCAATTTAATACGGGAAATGCATAATAACTACTATTAATTTTTTTACTGCTAATTTTTTTACTGTTAAGTTTGGAAATGTTTTTTTTAATTCAGATCAAGTTCTACAAAAAAAAAACTGTATTAAAATGAAAATGTTTGTATTTTAGGTTTAACAGATATGTCAGTGAAATTATTGGATAATGTCCAGATAGAAACAATTACCAGTACAGTACCATTTTTTTTTCTCAGTATAGTTAAAACCACATTTTTTTTTCTATGACAAATTTAGTTACAAACTGAAATGGGTGCTTGTGCAATTTCACAATGTTAAGCATTCACACTGAGTTTTATTTAGTTGCTCAAAGACACAAAATCCATGGTTTCCCTTAAACAAAATGTTTAGTGTCACATATTTTAGTCAACTCAAAAGAGTCGAATTACACAGTCATTTCCTCTTTAAACAGGTAGACACATTGATTTTCCAAAGCTGAAATATCTAATCACATTCGGTGGACGTAAAAACCTTTTTCATTTATTTTCCATTAAAGCTCTCTTCTCAAGCAAAATCATTTGACGACATCAGTTGTTGACGACAATTTATATTTGATCTGCTTCAAAATGAGATATTACTAAAACCCATGCAGTACACTGCTGTTCAAAACAATACATCATCAGAGATAATCAGCCCTGGCTGAGCTAAAGAGATTGTCCTCAAAAACTGACCCAAGACCAGTTTTCACTACTCAAAGTCATACTGAAGGATTTGAAAATCCAAAGAAAACCATAAAAACGAATCAGAGATCGGAGGAAGTGAGCACTTTCACCACATGTTCCTGCTGCGGAGTGAATTCTCGGTCAAATTTAACTTTTTATGCTTTCTCTTTTTTTTTTCCTGGTATTGATCAGAAAGGAGGCAGATGACAGCTAAAATAATGCTTTTTTGAGGCTCGAGCGAGTGTTTCAAAAGAGATTAATTACACAGTGTGTTATAAATGTCCCACAGAGCTCCTGTTGGGTCCCACCCAGAACAATCTATATCAAACGGCAGACTCATGTATGCATCTGATTTGATATGATTAATATTTCATGCAATCAGAAGACTGTAATAAACAGACGTCTGCTCAGAGCCGTATAATAAAAAAGAAAAAAAATGTAAGAATTTGGCATTGACCTCGAATGGGCATATACTTGAAGAGTGGCCTAAAACATACTTGGACTTTTCGTTTAAAATTGTTAATTTCTTGCATTAGGGTAGGTTTACACAACAACAGTTGCACTAAAAACAGAATAGTTTTCCATTTTTAGTTTCCATTTTTAGGGTAATGCAAACACCCCCTTCGATACATTTCTTGCAAATTATACTTTATCTGAGAACTAAATATTATCAGATGCTTTGGTTACTTTTGGAACAATTTTCTTTTGTGGAGAAAAAACAACAACAATCAATAGCAAAATTGATTTCAAAAGTAAAGGTGATCAAACCCAGCCACCAAAAATATGTTCTTATTATATGTAAAAGTTATTTCTTAATGTTGTCTGAATTTATTTTATTTTATTTTTCTTGTTTGTACGAACATTGCGGTACAATTCTATTTTATTATTTTGCAAACATTATGGAAATATTACTTTTGAAACAATGCGTAACATTGAAAAAACATAAATGTCTAACTAACATGTTGCAGAATAAGTGTTCCATGAATGATGTATAAATAACGTTTTGTGAATATTATTAAAGAACAGATACCTTTGAATTGACATTTTAACGTTACTGGGAGAACGTTGTCAAGACGTTCTGAGAACATTCCCTGTTAACAAGGTATGCTTAAGCTAAATTGTCAATATATTAAACCGTTGGCTATATCTATTGTTTTAGAATTTCAAATGCATTATTTAACTTTAGAATTTAAAACGTTTGTTTGTTTATTCATTCATTTGTGAAGGGCTTTGTATTGTTAAAATAAATGCAACTTGGTTTCATATGTGATGAATATGACATTCATCCATTCATTATTTTTGGGCCTATGCTGTATATCCTACAAGCTTTTCGCTTTATACCAATTTTTGCCGTGTCTTCAATTCTCAAAGTTGGATTACATTCGCAACACACAAGCTCAGAAACAGCTTTTAAATGAGTGTTGGCGTCTTTGTTACCTGTCTCCGCACAGTCAGCAGTCGCTGAGGGTTCACGCTAATATGTGATCGGCAGCAATTACACATGTCTCCTCTGATGCAGAGCTAATGGGACTGGATGAGACCCAGTCCAGCTCCTCTGCTTGATCGGAAATCAATTTCACTTTTTACAGCCCTACATAAATTCAAATACAGAGAGCCAGGACTGCTGAGAAGATACTCAAGCATAATGTCATTGGCGAGAACAATGAAATATTTCAAGATACCTCTGGAGCTGGCTGTATTTATTATTCTAACAAAAAAATTAGGCATAAAACATAAACTGAGGCAATACAGCACGGATGAGTCCTATATAAGAGCGGACTGGAAAATAATCAGCTGGATGCTCCGGAACAATGTCGTTTCACTTTACACTGGCACATGTCCAGTTCTGTGGTGGCATATGCATATAAAAGTGCCTTATATAAATCATTAGCTCTTATTTAGTATAATGCATGAACTGTGTGTATACGCACCAAAAAAGCTATGTGCGGACATTTCTCATTCATTGGCAAGTTCACCCTTTAAATTCATTGTAAATTTGTGGAATTTTTAAGTAACTCTTGATGAAAATGACATAGTGAATTGTTGAATCATTCATTCAACCGTTTCGTACAGCGCAATGATTCATTCAGGAATCATTTACTCAAGAGATTCCGTCAAAACACTGATTCGTTTAGAAACGCCTACCAAGTGAAACGAGTTAAACAAGAACTGATTCTGTTCTGAAGTTGTTTGGAACTGTTTTCGCTGGCAAAACAAATAAAGTAGTTGGCCTGTTGTGTCTAAAAAAGTAAGTAACTGATTTATTGGGGAATACTGATCTGAATATCAAGCGTTTGTTTACCTTCAGTGGAATCACGCAGTCACTCAGCGCTCTTTGTGTGGTAATGTTTAATTACTGATACAGTCCCTTAAATATGCTGTTGATTACCTGAAAGACTGTCTGTGTTGCAGTTTTGACTGTGTTTCAACTCGTTTTCAGAGTGAGACATTAAAAGGAGTATGTGAGACGTTTACCGAGAGCGACAACTGAATGTACAGTAGCTGTTGTGCGGAAAGCCCTTATATGGAAATAGTTTGGAAGCCCTTATATTGAAGTGTCCCTCATTTTGAATACATTTAGAATAATCCAAATTCGACAATATAAGAACAAGGGTAATAACAAAATTCATGTTGTAAATGAAATATTGAGAATCCTTTCCATTCTCATACAGTACGTACACAACTTCTACACACTCATTACTGCATGTGACCTAAATTAACTGCATGGACAAAGTTTAACTGGGAATTAATGTTAAGGAAGGCTCAACAAGCAGTTCATAAAAAAAAATCAGATGAGGATTTTTTTTTTTTTAAGCAGCAGATTGGGAACCAGCCTTGTGATAAATGCCACATTTAATGCCTGGGGAAAAAATGATGGGCAGTGATAATTTCACTTCTGTAATGTTTGACCTGCTTGCAGCGCTGCATGGTGGAGTGATGGATGTTTTCTGCATCCATCAGCCCAGTTATAGTGGTCGTAATGAGGAACGGTTGAAATACTACAGAGACGCCAGGGTTCACGGGCTCGGCTTCCTGAGACTTCCTTAGCGTAGCTTCTTATGACTTTACAAAACACAAGAGATGTGCTGCAAAATGGAGCTTTAGAAAAGTGGTGAATTGCCAGTGAGGTGTACAAGCAGTTTTGTCTCAGGGGGTTGTAGGTTGGAATAGCAAATTACACTGCTAATAAATGGCAAGCTTTATTTTTCACTGGCAGCTGGCCAGCAGGCTCATTAAGGAGTGTTAATAAATGGGCCAGCAGTTCCTTTAGCAAGAAATGTATCTTTAGTCATTGATTATTGCTCAATAGATGTTTTTGGACTTAAAGTCATGGACTCTGTGTACATATATTCAATGTTCACAATCAGAAGAATAGATCTCTATTGTTTAATACTATGCATTTAAGCAGCTATTGTTCTGGTGGTGATGTGAAGAACAAGCTCTTGAATGTGAATCATCTAGCATCTAGATTTTTTTTTTTTTTTACATGGTTAAGAAAGCTCTGGAAAAATGACTTGGTCAATTATAAGATCTTCTTTTGTTGATGCCTGACAGGGAAATCCTAGTAAAAATATGATTAATAGAGGAGACAGGGCTTGTTGACACATAAGTTATATATCCATAACTACTAAATACTGTACTGTGCATGTTGCTTTCAAGCATCTAGTTCAGTGGAACTAGATCTAGTTCAATCTAGTTGATGGACATGAAATATTACCTTGATTTTGGCATAGTTACCTTTCAAAAGGGTAGATTCACTTAGATCTTGAATTTAGCATGGAAACCTTTAATTGATTAAAAGTGCCAGTGGTTTCTAGTTCAAATAAATGTTCTTTTGAATTTACTATTCATCAAAGAATCCTGAAAAAATTAAAGGTTTCCACAAAAAATATTAAGCAGAACAACTGTTCTCAACATTGATAATATAAATGTGATTATCAAATATGACATAATACGATTTATAAAGAAAAAAAAGATATATATATATATATATATATTTTGGCCAAAGATGCTTTGATTGACTAAACAGTATTAAACTATTCTAAAGGAAAGTGAACAATTTAAACCTCTCAATTCAAAAAGTAACTACAACATATTATTTTGTGTATTCTAAAATGCTAAACATTGAAGCTTGTAATATAAAGTCACAATTGAATTTGCAGCTGGCGTCCTGTATCTAACAGGTTACACCCCTGTCTTTTATATTATATATATATATATATATATATATATAGATTATATATATATATATATTATATAAGGTTTATGCTCTGTCCAATGCACACCCTCATTAGCTTACTAGCCTTTGTTGCTGGGGAGGCTTAAATTTGTGTTAATGCTGGAAAACTGAGAGGTCTCTCTCTCGTTTATTGTTTCCCCCTCTCTCTCTCTCTCTCTCTTTGCTAATGTGAAACAGGTCTTTCTGGCATTCCTCCTACAACATTAATTAATACTCCTGCTCGTGATGGATCGCTCCCGCTTTAGCCCATTCATCACTTCCTGTATGAGGCTACGACTCAAAGTTAGCTCGCTCCAGCTCTGTTTCCTCTCTCCGATCTGACAAACACTTCATATTTTCTGTGATTTTGCTGTAAGATTACGAACAGAGAGAGCGTCTCCAAAGCTCCTCGAGTCAAATGTGTTAGTTAGCATTATACAGATTAATCTTGAGCATTAGCGTTCATTCATCACAGCTTGTCGAGACATTGCAGGCTTTTGGATGCCATTAATCAGCACTGGGTTTTTCCTGTTGCTTAATGTTTTGACTCTGCTTATGCATTGCAGACACTGAGAAAATAACTCTAAAGTATTGTAAAAGCGACAAATATGTTAGCAACATTGGATTTACTGTTTCCAAAACCCATCAAGTGTCTGTCCATCTCTTGGGCTTTTTATATGTGGCTCTTTAAACTCAACAACATTGCCTTTAACCTTCGGCAAAATGAAGCCCGACACTTTAATTACAGACCAGGAAAGGCTCTGCTAATGATTAGCTGTTAGCACTGACACCCTAATATAGATCTTTCTAGAAGGTGATGCATTTGCCCGCTTGGTTCGTAGAGACCTGCACCTGCCAAGCGAAAACAGACCTAATGTAAATTAATATGCAGAGATGGCAATCACTGCAGGCTTTCGAGCTAGTCTGGATAACAGGGGTGTGTCACCGATGCGCTTCAATGAGATAAAACGTTTTATTGAGGTGTGGGATGATTTAGGGGCCGCCGGGGGCCTGAGGAGCTGTAATGTTTCAGTTTAAGAGAGGAAAACGATACAAGGATTTTGATGCAAAGAGAATGTCATAGAATTCATCGTTTTTGAAGGGACAGCCTGATGTCTATGACTGAGTCAGATGCAGGGTTAAAAATTAATTAAACATAAAAATTGTGTTATTTGAATTGAAATAAGCTTTAACTGAAATAAAATATAAAACATAAAAAAAAACAGAAAACTCATTTGAAAATAAAACTGAAATAAAATTAATAAAAACTAACTACATATTTAATGATAAAAATCATAAAAATGGCAAAAACACAACACAATTACTAAAACTTGAAATAAAATGAAAATGAAAATCTAAATGATAAAAACTATAATCATCTAAATTATACTGAAATAACACTAGTCTGATATATTAGTATACATGCTTTATTATTTTGGGATCATTCCGTGTCAAATCAGCCAAATTTCCGAAACATCCCCGGATCAAATTTTAGATTTTGTTAGTATTTTTTTTCTGAAGAAAGATAATTAATTAATTAATTAATGTATTGCAGATGCTTTTATCTAAAGCAACTTACAGTGCATTCAGGCTATACATTTTTTACCAGTATGTGTGTTCACTGGGAATTGAACCCACAACCTTTTGTGTTGCTAACACAATGTTCTACCACTGAGCCACATTTACAGTGTTTATTTAGATAAACATGTATAGTGATGAAAGCCAAAATATTAAATGTCATGGATGTATATTTACTGAGTAATCCACTATTTTGTAGAGAGGGGGGTCAAAATGACAATTTTCACCTGAGATTCAGAGCCAAACTATAGGGGGAGGGGAGAGGGGGGTAAAAATGACTTCAGAAAGATGGCAGCATCATGATATTATTTTTACACAGATATTGGTAGGTCTATTAAATCTGTTGACTTTAGCAATCTCTGTTACATTATGTGCCAATGGTGACCATTCAAAAATGGAGAAAAGCACTTTTGAAGATTTTTTCTCCAAAGTTTGCATGCCTGTAACTCAAGAAGTATTAAAGATATGTTAATGCCCTTTTAGATTTTGGGTCTTAAGAAACTGAGCAGGTGTCTGAAGTGGAGGGCAAATTGTTAACTCAGGATGCTCACACTTTCTCTTACTTCAGATGCCTTGTTCACACGTTCATGCAGCCGATCAGCATCCAGATCTGGAGCTCTCATAAAGTGAGTCTGGCATTCCACCATCTCATTAAATCTCTCAAAAGACCTGATAGCACCTGAGCGTCTACTACATATCTTACAAAGGTGTGACACATGCAACTGTAAATGAGCCATCTGAACAGTACAGTATGGAAGTCAAATTTTGAACTCTGATGTTGTTTCATAATTGTTGAATACAATATATATTCTATATTTTATGCAAGTTTTGACCTTGTAAATAGGACATTTTCTACACGTTTGCAGTGTTTTTAATTTTTCAAGTTTCATCCGCTAAGTGGATGTAATTTAATTAAATTTTACACAATCATGTTCACCTTCTTTCTGACGCTGATCTGTAAGGTACCATACCAGAACGCAAACCCTTTAGTTTAGCGACTTATTACTTTAGTTTCTGTTAGCGACTTTTCTGAAATTTGATGTCAAAGACTGCAGTCTGCAGACTGAAGTCTTGATTTGTCAATTCTGAAATCTGTAATTGAGTCAATAAACCAATAATCACAAAGCCTTTATTTTAAGATATGCTGTTCTTGTTGCTAGCATGTGTTGCTGTTTTTGTGTGTTTAGCAAGAATAGAAACATTCTTAACTAATCATCCTTTATTCAAACTTTGTTACAGTAGATGAAAGTCCAATTCCTAAAGATACTAAATGTTTCTCTCAATTCCACTTTAATAACTAAGCTGTTAATCAATGTATAGCATCAGTTAAAATCAGTTAAGCGTGCATGATTCATAACATGTGTAAGCATTTTAATTTAAATTAACTAATGATCTGTTAATAATTATGTAAAATTCATTAGTAAACATTTGCAAGCACATTATCTCATATTTTGAGTATCTGATATGTTAAGCATTGTTTGTTTATGACTTGTTAATGAAAATTATTATAAAATCTTACCTTGTTATTCATATTATTAAGAATCATTGAATCGTAAGAAGAATCATTGTTATATATGATTGTGTAGTTATTTATTTATTAAATTATTGCAATGTTTTTAGCTTATCTTTTGTATCTATTAAGATTTTGGTTGTTTTTATGGTATTTTGCTCACTGGATCTGACATAATAGTAATAACTAATCTCACATCTTTCCTATCGACTTTTTCTATCTGACTTTCTTTTTGCTGTGTTTTAACTTTTTTTTTTTTTGCTGTTCAACTGTTTATATCAACTGCTTTAATTTGCGTTTTAGGCATTTCTTCTCACCTGTGCTCTTTTAACCCTGATTAAGGAAATGTTGTGCCAGTTTAACAGCTGTTCTAGTCATCAAGTGTGTTTGATTTTTCAGTATTTTTTTGCAGTGATATAAACAATATGTTTGGCAAAACAAAATAATATGAGTGAGCGAGTCCCATCTGGTGTGTGCAGTGCGCTGCTGTTCTTCACGGAGGTTTAAAGCTGTATGCTACGCTGCTCAAAGACAGACTCTCTGCTAGGCTTCAAACCCAAGAACAGTCACTGAAAAAAAAAGTGACTCGGCCGTGTAAAGCTCATTTTTTCATCATCATCGTTTGTAGCTTTCATATTGCTGCTGCGCCTTTGGAGGCCTTCCATGGTATTGGATTGATTTCTCTTTGAGACAGATAATTACTCTCCGTTTGGAAAAGGAAATGTGTAAATAGCTTTGCGAGTCCCACCCCAGAGACAATGTGTCTTTGCATGCCTTCCATCTGCCAGAGCTTAAGGGTAACAGCTAACAACATTTAAACCATTACAAGCTATTATACAACCCTGCTCCCCTGAACATCTATCGTCTTAAAAAAATACCTGGAAGTACAGAGCATGGAGTTGAGATTCAGAGTGGGTGTTAGATTACAGTTATGATATAAATAACAAATACTTAATCACTGGTTTTAATGAGAACATCGTTCTTAATGAGCACTTGCGTTTATCATTAATTGTTTGCTGTGAACACTAAGGTGTTGATATGTGAGGAAAAGTACAGTTGCTTCAGGCGGGTCTGTAGCTCTCTGAATGAGTCCTGTTGATGCCTCTGTTTCTACGTACTCGTGTGTGTGTGTGCGCGTGTGTGAGAGAGTGCTTTTTGTACTGTCATGACTCTAGAAAGATGCTGATAAGCCCATCAGAATCTATGTAGCATAATTGCAAAGATTCAAGATGGTATAAGGCTTTTTTATCCCTGGAAAACCTGGACAGAAATCATTCAAATACTGTGGGTGTCTTGAGAAATCACACCTGTCTCTTTGACAGCTCTTGGAAAAAAAGGGGGAATGGTCCATGCTTGTGTCCATGGTCCCCAATATTTAAGAAACTAGCCAATCAGAAAAGGAGGGTGGAGTTATAGAGACGGCTACTTTTGTGATGCCAAAGGGCCCCAAATCTGATGATCCCTTGAATCAAATAGAAAAGGAGCCAAGTATATATTCTCACATTTGAAGACACATTTGTGAAAGATAAAATCATTATACATGTCTATATTGAATGGGAAATATTTTCTTTATATTAATTTGAATCTTTTTTAACACTACCATTCACGTATACGTATTATTTATCTTTCTTTCTTTCTTTCTTTCTTGATTGCGTTCTTCTTTCTGTCTTCTATCTGGAGAACTGAGTACGGGCTTAAAATTCAGCTTTGTATCACAGGAATGAAATATATTTTAAAATAGAAAGTTTTTTTTTTTTTACCTATTATAATCAAATCAATGTGTAGCCCTGGTGAGCAGAAGAAACTAATTAAACCTGAAAAGATATTCAAAACTATGGCTGTCTATATTATAAAATCATTTTTGGCAACGTTTTCTGACCAGTCAATAGAAACAAAAACTTTATCAAATTCTGTAAATGTAAACATTCATATTTATTATTGTTTATTATAATTTATATTTTTTTCTTTTCAACAGCTTTCCTTTTCAACAGCCCCTGGTGGTCCCAGACTCTAGTATACTTTGGAGTTAGACTCTTGCTTCAGTAATGAGCATCCATGAAACAAGTATTTTTATCAGACAGGTGTTTGGACTGGCCAGCCAAGCTGGTTTTTAATTGATCTGCCAGCTGGTGTCCATTTCTGATTTGCTGTAAAGTGCCAAAACCCCTCTAAAATCATCCAAACAGACCAGAGTAACCTTTGGCTAGTTTACGTTTTTTCCTCCAGCTTTTAGACTTTGTAGAGGGAAACTGATGTAAGACTTGGCCAACATTCCTGGAAATCTTGTCAGTCATGATTGATTGCTTGGGGGTGCTTAGATCTGGAATGGGTTCTAAGCCGGGGCTTGCAAAATTTCAAAATCCCTGGTAGACCTGTGGGCAGGCACTCTTCAGATTTTGATAGCCATAGATCAATTTAACTAGCCCAAATTAAAAAAAAATAAAATGTTCTTATAGAAAACTGGATAGGAGTCAAAACATCAATCAAAAACATTTTCAATGCACATATCAGCAAATATCAAGGAAGGAATTTTATTTCACTATTTACAGGGTATCTGAAGGATTTTTAAAATCAAATTGAAGGCTTTTTGTGACCTTTTTAAAGACCTACACAAATAAAATGATATCATATGAGCAGGGTTAATGATTTACAGTTCAGATACAGGTTTTCACAAAACAAAAAAAGTCTTATAAAATGATAAACAACACATTTCAGCCTTTAAATCTTTTTTAAGAAAAGGGAGTAGTCAAACCTATGAACTGTGTTAATTTAAAACATATAAATATATGTCTTGCTGTCTTATTTGTTTAGAATTTTAGAAGGCACATTAGCTTCTTGTCGATCCACTGGTTCACATTTACAACTTTGAGTCAAAACATGGGTCGATTTTCGCATTGGTCTGAAAGAACAGCAGACGGACTTATTGCATTTATAAAAATGCTAATTAATTCTCTGCCAGCAGGAGGCGCTTCTGGAACATCAGAAATACAGCGGTTTCCCCGATAACGGCTGTAAACAAAGCAGCGCTGAGCTCATGAACACTACTTTATCGGCCATTAAAGGTAAGAAAAAATGAAAAATTAAGATTTAAGACTTTAAGGACCCACGGGAACCCTGTATTTAAAATAACCCATTGGGCAGGGCGGTGATAGGCCCGGTTCTTGACGACTATAGAAGGGTGGGCCGGCAGATATCCTGGGTGGACATTTTTTAGTCATCATATCATCATATAGTCTAGAAGATATTTAATAATAATAATTTTTGCATTTAGCAGACGCTTTTATCCAAAACAACTTGCAGTGCATTCAGGTAGTACATTTTTTACCCGTTGTGTGTTCCCTGGGTATCAAACCCATGACCTTTTACACTGCTAACGCCATGCTCTATCTACCACTGAGCCACAGGAACAACATATTTATACTGTAGATATTGCTAAATTAACTATATTATCTATGTTTATACTGTAGATATTGCTAAATTAACTATATTAACTATATTATAAATACACTGAAAAAAGCTTTCATGGGCAACCTAAAATAAATCAGCTTTAACAGAAAAAATATTAAAAATAAAATTTATGATAGTAAAAAAAAAAAAGCAATAGTCTTTGTCTCTGTCTCTGTAGTGGACCCTTTTCACAAGACTGTGATGGCATGTTTAACGGTCATCAGCATCGTACATTTTTTTTAAATATATGCACATTTATAACACTATTCTTTCTATCACCTTTGCATCAAATAAAAAATAAAAAAACAATTAACGCTAATGCGACGGTGTTTCTAATGCAGCATCTATGGGAGGGACGGTATATTTGACATAGTTCTCTCTTCTGACAGCCGTTATCAGTCACTCAATTTTTTTTCTTTTACTGAAAGTCACGAAAAACACGTTTTCTTTTGCTATTTGAGCAAATGTGAATGCAAAAAATATATTTGTGTTACTCTCCCATTCACTGCTATTCAAGTTAACCCAACTATGATGACTTCCGCTGCTGAGAAACCCGTAAATGTGAAAAAGGTCCATTGTTTCAACACTGGTGATTCTTTTCAACTAACTTTTTTTATTTATACCAAACAAGGCCGTAATCATGTCTAGACAGGGGGTTGGGGGCGGTAACAACTGTTTTGAGGGAGGAAAATATAAAGAGAATCCAAGACAAAACGGGCGGTGACAGACATGTTTGATATTATCGGGGCGGCCCCGATTTGTGTGCGAGCAGATCGGGAGGTGCAAGATTCGATCTGCATACGCCTCACATTACCAGATTATCTGTGCCAAACATTGGAAAATCTTCGAAAATATCTTTTCTCCGATTCTCGGGAGGGGTAATCTCCTGTAGGAAATCGGCCTAAATCTCCTGTAGTGTGAGCCTGGCAAATGGATGAAGTGACACTCAGGATTTAAAGGCATCTAGTTGATCTAGTTGACATTAGCTTCTTGTCGATCCACTGGTTCACATTACAACTTTACGTCCAACAGGGGTCGATTTTCGCATGTCTGAACGAACAGCAGACGGACTTACTTGCTTTATTAAAATGCGAATTGATTCTCTGCCAGCAGGAGGCGCTTCTGGACTGGCAGGATAAAGTGGTTTCTCCCTGTACGGCTGTAAACAAAGCAGCGCTGCGCTCATGAACAGTACTTTATCGCCCATTATAGGTAAGAAAAAATTAAGATTTATATTTTTATATGAAAATATTTTTTCTCCGATTCTCGGAAGGGGAAATCGCCTATCTCCTGTAGGAAATCGGCCTAAATTTCCTGTAGTGTGAGCCGGGTTGTTGTGTTGGATGAAAGACATATCAAAGTCATTAGGCTCTCTAAATCTGAAGGGTTCAGTTTTCTCTCGGTGATGGCCTGCTTTGCTGTCGGAGGTTTCTGTTGAGTTTCTTACTTTAGGAAAAGAATAATTTATCAGTAGGCTATCTGTTTGTTTATATTTAGCAATAAATAAACTGTAGCTTATTCTCTTGTGTTTTCTTTCCCAAAACAAGAGGAGGTTTCGAGAGGAAAAAAAAATCCACAGTCTAGGAGCTGTTCTGTACTGTTAAGAAATTGGACTTTGTTAGTCAAGCATCTGTTAACACATTCAGATATATGCAGTGCATCTACTGCACGAGTCTGTTGAACTGAAGACCGAGCACCAGACCAGGGAAAACATCTGGAATAAAAACTTCTTCCCCTTCAAAAGCCTTCATTACATCCATTCATCCGCAGTTGGCCAATGTACTTTGGTACTACATTTCCTGTATTAGTCTGGCATAAGCCCTCAGGTAAGTTTGAAGAAGTATATAATAGTCTTTCATCAGAATGTAATAACTGCTCGATCTGAAAAAATTACCTTTTCAGTGACCTGGCACCAGTTCGGTATGTTAATTGTAAACGATCCCAAAAAAAGTATTTATTTATTTATTATAGATGGTTTCGATTTATTATATAATTTGCAGAGAGACTGATTCATGGAAAGTAAAATGCCATTCCAAACCTCTTTCTTTCTTGCGTGGAAAAAGATTCCATATTCCGTATTATAACTTCATTAGTGTTCCACAAAGAAATAAACAGTTTTTAAATTACATGGGCATCACAGAAATTATTATTTTAAACACCATAGACATATAGAACGTATGAGCACAGTAGACTGTGTTTAATTATATTTCAGGTTTCACTGGATATGTCTGTTTTAGTTTTACACATCTTGGCAGTGGAATATTTCACTCGTCCCATTCTTCTTCAGAATTCCTCAGGCTACATCAGGTTGGATGGGGATCGATCGTGAACTGCAATTTTTAAATCGTTCCAGCGATGCTCAGTAAGACCGATGTCTGAGTTTTTGGCAGGGCCACTCGAGACGATTAACCTTTTTTGCTTTGAAGTCACTCCGTGGCTTTTACTGTATGTTTCAGGTGCTATGGGAAGATGAAGTGTCTTTAAAGTGCCAGCGTTCTTGCTGATTGCAGCACTTTATCCTGTGAGATATTTCTGGAGTTAGCTCCATCCATTTTTCCTTCTACCTATATGAGTTTCCCATAGAAAAGCTTTCCCTCCAAAAGAGTGATGCTTCCTCCACCATTCTTCACTGTTAGGAGGATGATATTCTCAGGTGATGTCCAGCATTCGGATTGCACTAAACATAGCGCCAAGAAAGTTCCATTTTAGAATCATAGAATCCTTTCTCAGTCTCTCATATGCCTTAAAGCGAAGCCCAGATGAGATTTGAGAGGAGTTCTCTTTTTTTATTTTTTTTCTATAAACGCTTTCTTTTCCCCATCCTTCCACACCTATAGCTTTATGAACTGTTTACTGTTGTTGTAAATACAGAGGGAAGAATATACCAGAATAACGTCTTGTTTTGGAACATGCTGTCTGCGTAGTTTTAACACCAAATTCACTAAAGAAATGAAGCAAATTAGATAATGGCGCAATCATGCCCCAGAAATCTGTGCTGAAAAAAAACTAAATTTGCTATTTGCAAAATCCACAGCATAGCATCACTACGCAAATTTCTCTTTTAAATAAAATTCTGTTTACCACCTCCTTTCTTTGGATGCCAGTAGTGCATTTTTCTAAGTTTTCTGCATTTTATAATAAGCTTCATTTACATGGCAAAGAAGCTTGATTGAACTGGAAGGAATGCTCACAGTGCCAGACCAGCACATTTTACACCTGCCTAAAGTGGATTTCTGTTGGCTAGTAAATAAGGCGCAGGGGTTTGTGTTGAAATGATCTTGATTTGGTCTGCTTCTTGTAAGACTGTTATACATTTAGAGTTACAGAGCCTCTAAGTAATCTTGATTTCTATATCTCTTCTTACATATGATCTGGTTTAGAAGACGCCCTGGGCATATTCAAGGCAGGGTTCAAAGTCAAAAGCGCGAGGAAAATCTGCGCTGAAACAGTGTTACTCGTCAGCTGCTCGGTAACATTTTTATGAATTTTTACAAGGCATGGATGTTACAATGTGATACGTGCAACAAACATCTTCCAAAATTCGTAGTGAGAATCATTTGTCAACAAAAAGAAGCACTGAGGCCTTCCTGCGGGTTTCTGCCAAAATAAAAGCTGAGAAAAAGCATGAACTCCATCAACATTAATAAATGTTATTATTGTAATTTTACTGTTGTTCTGTAAAATAAAATAAAAAAGGAAATAATAATGAAAATAATAATTACAACAGCTCTATTAATACATGTATCGTAACATTTACGCATAGTGTTCAGACTGGGATCTATAATATTTTCTAATGTTTTAAAAGATGTATCTTCTGGTCAGCAAGGCTGCATTTGTTTGTACGGTAAAAAAAATGCATGCTTGATTCAAGAAGGAGGTCTAAAAAAATGGCCAAAAATATTATTTTACTAACATTAATTTTAAGCTAAGTTGTGTTTTATTGGTATAATGTCTGCTAGAATGTTAAAAAATGTTACGTGTTAAGTAAATATTTGTAAATTGTTGCTTTGTAAATGATGATTTCTTTGAAAAGACAAGACAAAACAGTAAAAAGCACATGTTGGCTATTTAATATATGCAAAGCTGAAATAATTGACAAAATGGCAAAAACTGTTTGGTATTCGGCCAAGAATTTTCATTTCGGTGCATCCCTAGTATTCGCGACTGATTTTTTTCTCATATTCTTGGCTTGAACCTTGCATCAGGTCTTCAGTATATCACAGGAGAAATGTTTCTTATTATTCTTATTACATTTCTTAAACATTTCTTTTTTCTTTCCAAACTCTTTTAATGAATAGAAAGTAAAAAAATACTTTATTTGAAATAGATATCTTATGAATGCATTAAACATTTAAATGGTCTTAACCATTTTAACAATTCCTTGCTGAATGAAAGCATTAAATCTAACTGACCCCAGCATTTTGAAGGGTAGTGCACATCAAAGTTCCATGTACTATAAAAATGGTTTGTCAGGTAATTTTCGTTATCTGAACAACCTTCATAATCTCAGTTGTTTGCTTGCATAACCAAACAAATTAGCGAACAGGCTTCCCGAGCACTTTACCCACTTTTCATTGAACAGACAAATAGCCCTGCCCCAAACTCAAGCTATTATTTAAGCAAATGTTGCAGTGTCTTGCACCACAAATCCTCAACCACAACTTCTGAACTACTTATTCAGTTGTCTGTGCATGTTAAAGCTGGAACAGGAGGACGTATTTAAACATCGAAAAATTGCTCTGATAACTTCTCCTTTATATCTTATGTCAGAAACGGCACTATTTTGCCAATTAAAGACTATAGGACAGTGCAAGATTCCCCTTGCTATGGCAGAGTGAGTTAGAGGAAGAAAACGTCTCTAATTGCGGAAGGAGTAGTACTTCAACATTTTTTGTCAATTCACCTATAGGTTATGATTACAGTGTCACCTTAAGAGCTGTTGGCGGCTAGCCTGCATATCCTGTCTCTTGTCACTTGGCCTTATGGGTATTTCCGTCCTCTTGTATATTTTTGGCAGGTTAAGCTAAGAAATCAATGTATGATTTGACAGTAATTGTTATTTAAACAAAGGGAGACATACTGTATCTGCAAGACAGGCTGAGGGGAGACCGACGATATCCCCATCACTTTCCGCTCTTTTTTTCTTCTGTAGAACGGCCATGTGTGTGAAAGCTGAACGTGTGCTGGTGGTCCCACATCTCCCCCTGTGCAGAGCACGTGGTACTGAAACTGATGCTCTGGGGAGAAAGTTAAGGTAAGTTTTTAGCAAGCTATCATAGATCATATTTAGGCATATGATCCAATCACAGCGGTTTTAAGAGGCATGCATTATGCAGCTCCTCTGTATAATCCATCCCTTGATATTTTAAATAAGTACAAATGATAGATTCATGATGCATTTATGAAATAAATCATTCTCCAATGTCCCCACTGAGCAAAATGAATAACAGAATATGGTATCTGTTTACATTCACACAGCTGTGATTAATGGCTTTGATTAGAGCTAAATCATTGCAAGGCATAAAGTCATTTATATACTTTGCTAACTGATATTTTATTACTTAAAGGTTTATTACTTTTTAATTCCATTAAGAGTGTACTTCTTATATTCTGGCTTATAATGGTGTAGATAAAGCAGGTGTTATTAATTAATAATATTTATTTATAAAATATGTTAATATATAGCTTTGGGCGTCCATTGGAAAGCATATCTAAATTGCATATTTTGTTTAAATGTAGTTCTAGTGTGTTATATATGCTGTAATAGTATATATGCTGTAAAGTGACTCATGAAACTAACCGTTTGTTTCACTATAGGGTAATTGTCTGTACATAATGTAGATGTTCATGTACAACTTAAAGGAAATAGTGCTTTAAGTCTGCATGTAATCAAGCTTTCTCCATTAGTCTGTTATGATAGGGAATGCTGGGTTTTCACTATGCAATCAATTCTCAATGAATAACATCCAGCCACCGCCCATTTTTTTAATTGACTGCCCTGTTTCACTGTGAAGCGATTTTGGTAGGCTACTATTAGATGGATAGCCTAAATGTCCTAATTCAGATGGGCTACCTGTTTTTTTTATGGATTTGAACATGGTTTAGGGTTCTTTCTGCAGGCGTCTCCCAGGATGCTACTGATAAAATAGGCAAAATAATTAAAGGATAAAGTTAATTACTGCAGTCATGATGTTAGCGAAGTTTATGCTGATTACACTCCAGTGGAGCATGGTTTTAATGACCCTTTCTGCCACAGTGGGTGATTCATTATGCAAAAAGAAAGAACTAGTTTGATCAATACATGGAAACATTTTACAGTTTGCATAGACATTATTCAGTTCTCCACAGTGGTGGATGAAGTACCTGAAAGCCACGCTTAAGTACAAGTACAGATATCTTACCAGAAAATGACTTTGGCAGAAGTTAAAGTCATCGTTTAGAATATTACTTGAGATTAAAGTTTTAAAGTATGTGATATTTATTGTACTTAAAAACGAAACGTATTTTTTTAATCTTAAACATACTTAAGAATTAACAGTAAAAGTACAAGTAAATGCAAAATGGAAAATGTATCAATATATATGTGATATATTATATATATATAGATATGATATATATCATTATATATATTATATTAAGGGTTTTTTTTAGGTGGTTCTCATAAGAGAACTGGGATTTGGTTGGTCCTCAAACGGATATAGTTGTAACCATTAAAAAACTATGAAATTAATAAATAAAATAAAGTGTGATAATACTCTTATATTTTAAAATAAATAGGGTAGTAAATAAAAAAAAAAAAAAAAACTACAATATTTTATAGGAAAAAAAAAATTTAAAAATAAAATGCTAATATTTACTTATTTTTTTAAAGATGAATTTTCATCATTTTCAAACTTAAAATCAGCAGGCTTTTATTTTGGCGGGTTGCTTCCGGGTTCAGCGCTGCTGACTGAAGCGTATCACTGAATGAAATGTCACAGTTTTGCATTGTGCTTTGAAAACGGCAGCGGGTAGCCTATATTTATTTAGCTATTCAGTTTGAATAGAAATATTTTACAGTATTACAGTTTGTCGATCTAAAATGGTAACTGTGCATTAACAGCTGTCAACCATGTCCTTACGCAAATGCGCTGTCTGAACTTATTTATACAGCGCATTTTTTATTTTAGTCATGCATGCGGACCTGCGGCCCACTACCACTTATGTGCACTTTAATATAGTTACCGTATTGGCCCGAATATAAGACGACCCTGATTATAAGACGACCCCCTTTTCCAGATGTACCTTTTGGAAAAAGGCTTTTTAAAAAACCAAATCTTGTTTTTTCTCAGTAAAACCCATTTTGTCTTCAATTATTTTCATATTGAATATTTTTCCTACTTTAATTTTTGTTTTGAAAGTATGGTAAAAAAAAAACTGGTAAACTGTACCAACAATCACATTTAAAAATATACACTTTTTGATATAACATAAAAAAAAAAAAAGCAGGTAGCCCATCTGAATTAGGACATATAGGCTATCCATCTAATAGTAGCCTACCAAAATCTTATTACAGTAGAAGTTAAATCTTACTGTAGACTTCAAATCTGGGTACTGTGTTACGTTTTAAAATCACAAATGGAGTTTTGTCCCATTTGTTTCTTTCAGGCTAACGTGCAGTAACGACTCGTGCGTGTGAGGTGTTCCTTTCTTTTGTTTTTATCACGCTCTTGACAACGCGCATTAATTGCGTATTTATGGCACACTCGTTTTATGCGCTATTGGATTCCGCGTTTTTTCAGATGTATTTCAAGACAAAACATCGTCTTATATTGGGTCTCAATACAATATATATAAATATATACTATATATACTTACAGTATCAACCGTGATTCTCATGATTAATTCGTAGTATTTACGTAAAAATGTGGTTCTATAAAAGACATGTACTCGTTTTTTACAGGACTAAAGTCAATACGTACGTATTTTCCGCATTTTACCGTACAAAATGACGTATTGACACCCTAAAAAATGAGCTGTGAATATTGAACGCGCCATTAATTTGATTAGTTTTCAGTTGTCATAGAATAACTTGTTTTCAATGCATTATGAAATTGTTACTTCGAAATGATAACATTGTTGTGTGGTTGTGCTTTCTGCGGCCAGCCTGTTTCCAGGCAATATGCCTGCCTATGTTAAACAAGATTTCACTTTAAACCTTAAAATAAATAAATTTTCTGCAATCGTTTAACCTTTACTTGTTATGTAATGTTTACTTTGATTGTCATGGGCCACAAAAGGCGTTTTCTCCGACATGCAGTGAACTATAAAATACACCAAAAACGCAAAATAATTACGAAATGAAACAATTTTATTTGTGCGCTGTAATCCAAATCTTCCAAATCCATAGGACTGCGAGGAACAGACCCAAATCCAAGCCTTTATTTGGCGATCATTTTCTCCATCCCGAGCAGCGAGTCCAGTAACCTTGAGCAGCAAAGCCCGCGCTGACTGAAGCGCTCTTTACAAATTCAAATGTTGCAGCTTCAAACTACAGGTTTTACGGCAGGGTTAATCGAACGCTTAATTGGTCTGACTGCAAAAAATTAAATGATTGTAAGTTAATTGCATTTATCTGTCTGTTACGTTTCTTATACGGTACGAATGTTAGGTTATAGGTAGGGTGGAATTGAGACTATAAATAATTTAATGCTATATTGTTACGAAAATTTTTATTTTCTGCGTATTCGGTCAATTTGCGTTTATATCCTTTATTCGCTATAAAATGCGGGAGGTTAAGGCTGTGGGGTAGGTTAAGGGGTCTACAAAATCTAAATTGCGTATAATAAAACGATTATTTAAAAATGCATATTCGCTATATAAATGGGGTAGGTTTAGGTTGGGGCAGGTTGAAGGGGTCTAAAAATTCTAAATCGCTTATTGGTCAAATGATAAAAGGCATGATATGAATATCTAATGAGATAAAAGAGACCGTAAAATATTTTACGTTTTTGAGCTCCTAAAAATACATAGCGATTTGTTACGTTTTAAAACGTTGAATACGTCCAAAAACGTACATTTTCGCATGACTAAAACGTACAAAAAGTGTAAGTTTTGTGCGTGTAACTGTTATGCTGACTACCTAGTATTAAAAATGAGACCAGCCGCTATATATTATACAGTGGGTACGGAAAGTATTCATGCCCCCTTAATTTTTCACTCTTTGTTATATTGCAGCCATTGCTAAAATCATTTAAGTTAATTTTTTTCCTTATTAATGTACACACAGCAACCCATATGACAGAAAAACACAGAATTGTTGACATTTTTGCAGATTTATTAAAAAGAAAAACTGAAATATCACATGGTAAGTATTCAGACCCTTTGCTGTGACACTCTTATATTTAACTCAGGTGCTGTACATTTCTTCTAATCATCCTTGAGATGGTCCTACACCTTCATTTTAGTTCAGCTGTGTTTGATTATACTGATTGGACTTGATAGGAAAGCCACACACCTGTCTATATAAGACCTTACAGATCACAGTGCATGTCAGAGAAAATGAGAATCATAAGGTCAAAGGAACTGCCCGAAGAGCTCA
This sequence comes from Sinocyclocheilus anophthalmus, assembly GCA_018155175.1. Taxonomy (NCBI): domain Eukaryota; kingdom Metazoa; phylum Chordata; class Actinopteri; order Cypriniformes; family Cyprinidae; genus Sinocyclocheilus; species Sinocyclocheilus anophthalmus. The sequence continues at coordinate 268,055 of JADLZN010007873.1, read as the reverse complement.
GAGACAGAATTGCTGCAAGGAACAGATCTGGCCAAGGTTACAAATTTTTTTTTGCTGCACTTAAGGTTCCTAAGAGCATAGTGGCCTCCATAATCCTTAAATGGACGACGTTTGGGACGACCAGAACCCTTCATAGAAAAGATGGCCGTCTGGCCAAAACTGAGCTATCGGGGGAGAAGAGCCTGGTGAGAGAGGTAAAGAAGAACCCAAAAGATCACTGTGGCTGAGCTCCAGAGATGCAGTCGGGAGATGGGAGAAAGTTGTAGAAAGTCAACCATCACTGCAGCCAACCACCAGTCGGGGCTTTATGGCCGAGTGGCCCAACAGAAGCCTCTCCTCAGTGCAAGACACAAATGGAGTTTGCTAAAAAAAACACCTGAAGGACTCCAAGATGGTGAGAAATAAGATTCTCTGGTCTGATGAGAACTTTTTGGCCTTAAATCTAAGCGGTATGTGTAGAGAAAACCAGGCACTGCTCATCACCTGTCCAATACAGTCCCACAGTGAAGCATGGTTGGTTGAAGCATCTGCTCGTGGGGGTTTTTCAGCTGCAGGGAAAGGACGAATGGTGCAATGAGGGAAGGGAAAGATGATGGGCCAATACAGGGATATCCTGGAACGAAAACTTCTACGAGTGCAGGCACCAGATTTGGGCGAAGGTTACTTCCAACAAGACCAATGACCCCTAAGCACACAATGCTAAAATAACGAAGGAGTGGCTTCAACTCTGTGACTGTTCTTGAATGGCGCAGCCAGAGCCCTGACTTAAAACCCAATTGAGCATCTCTGGAGAGACCTACAAATGGCTGTCCACCAACGTTTACATCTAACCTGACAGAACTGGAGAGGAGCTGCAAGGAGGAATGGCAGAGGATCCCCAATCCAGGTGTGAAAAACTTGTTGCAACTTTCCCAAAAAGACTCATGGCTGTATAGATCAAAGGGTGCTTTACTAAATACTGAGCAAAGGGTCTGAATACTTAGGAGCATGTGATATTTCAGTTTTTTCTTTTTAATAAATCTGCAAAAATGTCAAAAATTCAGTGTTTTTCTGTCAATATGGGGTCCTTTAATGAGGAAAAAAAATGTACTTAAATAATTTTAGCAAATGGCTGCAATATAACAAAGAGTGAAAAAATTTAAGGGGGTCTGAATACCTTCCGTACCCATGTATATATATATATATATATATATATATTATATATATATATATATATATATAGATAATACCTACCAACATCAGTTGAGTAGCAAGATTGTTTAGTTTTAACTCTTTCTTCATTTTGTATCTTTGGGTAGCTACGATGTTGATTAATTGCTAAGGCTATTTATTGTTTATAGCTGCAGGCAGGTTAGTTTATTTTCAGGGTTGGAGCTAAACTCTGCAGAACACCTATCCATGATTAAAACTTGGAAAAAAAAGTTGAAATGTGAAATTAAAACCACCGAGTGGCAGTCAACTGATTCTTTCAAATGGAGGATTCATTCAGGAAGGAAGCATTTGATTGTGTTAATGAGTGTCACTGAAGCATTCATTCAAAAAGATTCGTTCAAAAAACGCTGATTCATTCAGTAAGGAAACACCAATGCTGCTATCTCCAAGGTGCTACTTTCACTATGCCCTAAATGTATTCTTTTTTTGTGTGAAGAAAAAGTGCACACTGTTGAGTGTGTAGTAGAAGAGTAGGCAAGCTTTGGGACATACTATCACGTCACACAACTGCGTCTTTACGGAATGTCAATTCATATTGTTCACAGTTACACTCCTCCACATTGCATTCTAATTTAATTCTACGTATTGGAGAGAACACGATGAGACATTGATTGCCGGCTTTCTGCATAATGATGCATTTAAAAATTAACGACCAAACAAATGGTTATAAAAGTTTACATTGCGTTGCAGCATGAAATATAACACAGTTATAACATAATAAATATTTTTTCACCAGGGTAAATGTTGATATTAGTAAACCTCAAACCCTTTTTCTAAGCCTCTCGACCTAACAGTGGTCGCGGCAACATCGGCACCAGTGTAGTTTTTTTTAAAGCGTTTTATTCGTGTTTGCAGTTCTGGACCAAATTCTTCACCAAAGCGCAATGGATTGTGGGCAATATTAGCCATTAGAGTGTGCACGGATCCACACTTCAAAAATTTACCTGAAAAAGTAGACCATCTGGGGACTTTTGGCATACTCTTTTTAACATACTATGCTTTGGGACACACTTATTCTAATCTCACATATTATTTAGGATGGATAGTATGAACACTGAGGCGCAGGGCAACTGTGTGTTGCTCGGAGATGCAAAACAGTGCTTTGATCTTTGTTTGGAACTATTTTCGTTGGCAAAATTGAGCAAAAACAGGCAATGTTGTGTCTAAAATGTAAGTTACTTAATGCTTACATTATTAAGCTTGTATAAAATCAATATTACATTTGTCATGCTGATTTCTGGAAAGAAAAAAAAAACTATTAGTACTTTAAGTATATAAGTATTATTACTGAAGTATTGTTACATTACACCACTGGTTCTCCAGCTCTGGGTTTTATTCAAAACTGCACAAGCAGATTAACGAGTAATCAGTTGTTTACATATGCATCGTTTGGAGGTTGCTTATTTCGCAGTTCCACTGAGCATGATAATCAATCAGGCCAAACGCAGGGTTCAGTATACATTCATTTGAAATAAATAATCCCTTTTATGGGAGAGTGTCCCACAAGGGTCAGTTCCTGGTCCGTTTTCATTTTTCTTCTACCGCCTTTAAGACCTCTGCATGTAGTTCAGCTGTTTCGTTCTCATTAAAATATACTTCTCCTTCTGCTCTGCTGCATAAGTAGATTAATCATTGATGATGGGAATATGCTCATGAAATCACTGTCAAATTATCACCGTCATCTTTCCAGTGGAGTTAAGAACAAAGACATTGTGAGTCTCCAGAACTGAAAGAACACCTCTGAACCTCGTAATCAAATACAGCTTTCCTGAATGCCAATTACCATCAGACCATGCAAATCAGTCTGTAGAAGAGAGTGACTTTCTATTTGCTGGCCTGTGTTAACCTCTGTGAATACAATCTGTCCCCAGGGAGAGATAGGAAGTTAATGAAGTGAATGGCTGGATAAGCAGTGAAGCTTGGTATCTCTCTCTATCTCTCTCTCTCTCTCTCACACAAACAAACACACACACACACACACACACACACACACACACACACACACACACACTTTGATGTCATGGTATAACTATGGTAACTCATAGTATGGACATTGCAAAGGTTACTAATTTTGCCTTGATTTCCTGAATGTACAAAGTAACATTAGTATTTTATATAATGTTATATATTGTTATAATGATTATATAGTTCCAGTCCTTGATTATGATTTGTTAAGCTGTGTATGAACACTTTTGGTGTGTGTGTGTTTCTCTCTCTCACTCCCGCTGGTCTTTCTTTCCAAAGGTAATTAAATGTGGTGAGTCTGCTAGCCGAGGTGCCAGCGGTGGACACTGTTCGCCGTAGGCACACATGTCACCAGAGGAAGATTGAGTCTAATGTCCTTGGAGTAACTACAGTACAAACCCACAGGGAGGGGATTGAGCTGGTTATTATCCTTGAAGAGACAGGCCTCTGATGAACTTTAATTTGTACACAAGAGGTACAGAGATCGCCTAATACTTTATCACGAAGGCATGATTTTTTTTAATGGAGAAAATCAAAATGTTTCATTAGGCTTGAATTAGCTGTGCCCTTGACTGCAATTGCATAACAGGCGCACACAAACACATTCATACTTACAGTTCCCTGGGCGCAGTTGAAAGTTACCTTGAGATGTCAGCTGAGCCGGGGCCCCTGGAAGCATTGATTGCTCCTTAATCTGCAGTCTAATGTGCCTTCCAGTTACCTCCCTCTCACTGTCTCTCTAGCTGTGCTGTTGCGAAACTATTCGTAATGGCTGCTCATTTCTCCTCTTTTCTAACATTTGTTTTTCTCTGGAAGTGGAAAGAGGTCATTTTATGACTAGCATCTGTTTCACCAGAACAGTACCATTTTCATATACACTTATCAGACTTTTATATTGTTACAAAAAAAAATCTATTTCAAATAAATGCTGTTCTTCTGAAATTTCTATTCATGCTGTATCAAGATTTACACAAAAATATTAAGCAGCAAAACTGTTTAAAAAAATTATAATTAATTATAAATTGTGGATGCTGAAAATGTAGAATTGCATCACAGGAATAAATTGCATTTTATAGTATATTGAAATAGAAACCAATTATTTTAAAATGTAATAATATTTCACAATATTGATGTTATGATTATATTTTGATCAAATAATTGCAGCTTTGATGAGCACAAGATTACTCTGGCAAGAAGAATAAAACCCCAAATGCAAAAAAGAAATAAAATAATTTATATATATTATATTATGATTGTTTTGGACCATTATATTAGTTGTTTGGACTATTATATTAGTGTCATAATCATTAAAAACGATTGCTTTCACATTATAAAGGCTTTATTAAAAGCCTATAAATGAAATAAAACCATACACCATTTTGATCAATACTTTATTTTTATCTACGATTTAAAGGTTACGTCAGCAAATTACGTAATGTTTTTACAAATACTGTAAGAAAATCAAAACACAATAACGGACTGGTTTTGTTTAATAAATATGATTGCACCAAACAGAAACAATTCCACATAAGCACAGAGTTGAGGTCAAAGAAAGATAAAAAAATAAAGAAACAAAGCATTACACACCTAAAAGTTTTTATGTATTTATATATTTATAAAGTCTTTACAGTAATAAAACTTGTCTTCTACAAAAATAATCTTCCTTACTCTTAAAAGAGAAGTGGCAGCGCTGGATTTTGATTTCCTGGCTGCCACAGTTTGTCCATTCAAAGCTCATAAAGTGTCTTGTTTTGTAGCCAGTGGTTTAACAAAAGCTCTGTCTTCAATCTAAATGTACAACTCAATTTAATAATTAAAATATATTTCTCTTCAGCCACCTGGTTTGAAGTAATGTCAATTCAGGTCTGAATGTTCAGATATTGATTCTGTCATGACTTATTTTTTTTCAACCTTTCAGCAGAAACAATTAAATGATATTGCTATTGTTCCTTTTATAGCTCCTCCCGTACCCACAATGCCCTGCACTCATTTGATTGACAGTTTCAACTCATAACGTGAGTGTCTTGTCTTCCATCGTCTCATATACTAAAGACATGTCAGACCTCAGTGTGATATTATGAAAATATAATCTGTACTGTGATTGTGTCAAGTTCATAGTGAATTGTCTCAGTATGAACATCCTCTACTGCAGTGACATATGTATATGCAGTGTACAAAATGTAATGGGCAATGAAAATTGAAATAAAATTAGCCATTACAATTTTCCCTTTTAGACATGCTGTTTTCAATATCCTGACAATTCTGTAATAAAAATGGCCTCCAGTTACATTCATTGGTGTATGAGAATGGAAAGACTAACACTAGCTGTAATTTAACCTTGATATTCAAATGAGAACATATTGAAAGAAGAGCAAAATTGAGAAGCAAATAGTTCATAGATATAACTATAAGAAAAAGAGCATCAACATTGAGTTACATAAAGATGACGAGGAGCATGATCTCATCCATGTGTGTAACAGCACCATTATAATAAACAGGAGGACATGCAAAAAATGGTCCCTATTGTACTATTGTACTGTTATTGTACTAAATATATAATAGTGTCTAATTAGTAAATTTTCTTGTTGATGCAAAACTGGTGTTTTGGCACACATTTGTAAATTAAAAGTGTCATTTGGCTATGAAAATTAGTCATATTACAATATGAACAAGCTGTGTGAAATCCTCAAAAACTATGAAAAATAAATAAACGAATAATAATAATAAAATAAAAATGTAAGCTAAATTAAATTACATTTCAAAATAACATATGTTGAAATGCATATATACATGAAATGCAGATTCATATAAACATGGTTCCCATTCAGTCAGTCACGTTCAACGTTACGTCAGTGACTGACGAATTGGGATCTCGCCCGAGAGCCCAATCACCTTCGAGTGTTAACTAAACAAGCCAATGACAGTTGGCGTGCGTGTTTCGCCACGCGCACCCCGCCCCGCAGCGCGGGTATAAAAGGAGAGCGCGTGCAAACGCACATCAGCTTTTCGCTTCGGAGCCGAGCCTTCTACAGGACGAATCTCCACGAGTGTTCGAGAAACAGCTGGCGTTGGTGTGACGGCGTATCAGCGGGGGTTGCCATCCAGGCTGCTGAAACCTCGGCGGGCTGCAGCTTTCATTCTGCGGTCTCGCCGCGACCTCCCCTGAGCGCTTCAGCGCTTTCACTAAAAGAGTGTTGTTTCCTTCTAAAAGAGCAAATTCTAAAAGAGCTTCACGAGCGACGGGCGTCTTTTTAAAGATGGCTTCCCGCTCGTGTGTTTCTGGATGCGGTCGTTTCCTGCCTCTATCTGACGGTCATGATCACTGCCTCTCTTGCTTGGGCTTACAGCACGCTGAAGCAGTGCTCATGGATGAGTCATGTTCTCAGTGCGGGAACATGACCATCGCGACGTTGCGGTCTAGATAACTCCTCATTAAACGGGGGGGTATCTCCCTTGCCATGCCCCGCTCTAGCTCCTCTGGTTCGTCGGAGGGTTACTCGGTGCACGGTCCGGGGAGAGGACATGAGGGTTTTACGGTGAGAGGTCCCGTCGAGTACGTCTCAGCGGGACTATCATTTCTCGAGCAAGCGGAACAACTGGTGCTCAGGACGAGAGTGCTGGGTCTGGACAGGGCGGGGGTTCTAGCCTATGTGCGGGTGCACAGGAAAGGACGGGGTCGCGTCGCTGCAAGGATTGGGAGAGCTGGCTCTGGGAGATGGAGGATTCGGTGCGCTGACACCCGTTCAGGTAGAGTGGCGTTGCCCGAGTCAGCTCCAGAGCTGACCGCTATGCTTTCCCAGCCGCCGAGAGTGTCGGGCTGCACTGGAAGCCTCCGCCTTCTCCCGAACGCTCGAGGGTGGATGATTGGTTCCTGGGGCGCGGCGGGCGTCGGCACCCTGCCTCGGTGCCTTTCTTTCCGGAGGTGCATGAAGAGGTGACTAAATCGTGGACGGCACCTTTTTCTGCCCGAAACAGACATGGTGCCTCCTCCGTCCTCACCACCCTCGACGCGGGGGCGGCCCAAGGGTATGTGGACATCCCTACGGTCTGAAACCCCCCCCGGCGGCGCACGCTATTGCCATGCAGCTCGGCCCGCAAAGCGCCGCCGCCTGGAGAGGTAGTCCACGCATTCCGTCCAGGACCTGTAAGTTCTCGTCCGCTATGACGGCTAAGGCTTACAGTGCTGCTGGAAAGGCCGCTTCCGCCCTGCACGCCATGGCCCTCATGCAAGTCCACCAGGCCAAGGCGTTGAAGCAAAGTTGAAAGAGGGGTGGTGATGGACTCAGGGACCCTTGTGCTGCAGGAACTGGCACGCGAGGACCTCGCGCGTAGGCGACGAAGTCACGGCGAAGGATGGGTCAGACGTGTCCACATTGGTGTGGCCAGGTGCGCCACTATGGCTGACCTTGGCGGATGAGTGGGGCCGCAAGCATCAGCTCGTGGACTACACGATTCTCCCAGGACGGCCTGTTCGGCGAAGCGTGTGGAGGGTTTTGACCAACGTTTCTCCACCGCACAGAAGGCAGACGGACAGGCGTCAGCACATCCTGCCGGCGGTCGGCTGCCTGTACGACACCCACCACCGACGGCTGCAGACCATCTGTTGCTCGTAGCGAGGGCGCCTCATGCGGCCTCACCTCCGCTCCGGCGCGGCCACAACGGCAGCCTTCACAACGGCCGCAGCGTGGAGTTGGACCGCAGGAATGCGGCGCAGCCCGCCTCCGCCCCTGCCAAACCCGTGAAGCACCAAAGCAGGCGGCGTCCCTGAGACGGGCGACCCGGAGCCCTTGGATCCTGCTCTTCAGGAGATGGTGACCGCACCAATCCTTCCCCCGGAGGAGGGCCGGGTGGAGAATCTTTAGTTCCATTTGTTTTTGTTCTACCCAGCCAGTGGTACCCAAAACTTCATTAAAGGAGCAGTTTCCTTTGCCTCCGGGTCCAAAGAGGGCGAGGACGACGGGGCACGAGACCCAGTCTCCACACAGCCATCCCCCTCTCCCTTCGCTAATGGGCAGAAGGGTTCAGTTCAAGGACGCTACGCCTCCTCACGAGCCCCCTGCCCAGCAGTGGAGCCAGGTAAGTCGCGCGCTGCGCACTCAGACCCCATCCTGGGACGCGCGGCCTCCCGGGTTGGTTCCCTGTGTTCCACTTCGCTGCCCCATTGCGGGTACGTCGGTGGTCTCCCTGGTTCCGCTAGTTCGGTCGCTGGGGGCCTGGTTCGCGCTCCCCAGGCCGTCTCGCTGGCTCCTGAGAACCATCAGACTCGGATACGAGATTCAGTTCGCCCGGCGCAATCCAAGCAGGGCGTATTCGGTTCACCTCTGGCCGGAAAGGAGGCTATGTTCTTTGCGTGCAGAGATCGGGTTCTGCTAGCGAAGGACGCGGATCAGCGTGCTCACTCCAGCCGAGCTGAGTAGGGGCTTTTACAGCCCTACTTCATCGTACCCAAGAAAGCGCGGTGGGGTCCGAAAGAGACTGGAACTGCGGTACGACACGGGCCCGTACAAGCTCCGTCGGATGTTGAGCAGAAACAGAAAGAAGAAAGAATATCAATGTCGTTTTTTTTTTTTTACCGGGGTCCTTTCGGATTGGGGTTGCAGCGGTCGACCTCAAGGCGCTCGTACTTTATGTCTCGATTTCCTCGACACAGACCGTTCTCCGATTTGCGTTCGATAGGGCGGAATTCACAGTACAAGGTCATCCACTTGGGCTACCCCTGGAGCCTGTGTCTTAACCAAGGTCGTGGAGGCGCCCTCGTTCCATTGGGGGAGCGGGCCTTAGGTTTCTAACGACCTCGACGAATGGCTCATACTGGGGCCCAGTTCCGATGCGCAGGTGTGCGAGCACAGGGATCTGGTGCTTCTGCACCTCAGCCAGTTGGGTCTTCGGGTTAACTGGGAAAAGAGCAAACTCTCTCCTGTGCAGAGGATCTCTTTTCTCGGCATTGGAGCTGGACTCGGTCAACCTCTCAGTACGTCTCTCAGTAGAGCTTGCGCAGTCGATGCTGAACTGCCTGGGTTCCTTCCAGTGCAAGACGGCGGTTCCACTGAGACATTTTCAGAGGATCCTGGGGCATATGGCATCCGCAGCGCTGTCACGCCGCTCGGGTTGTCCATGGCGACCGCTTCAGCATTGCTTTCACGACAGGGTCACGAGATGGATGGCGACACGGACTTACCGGTTCTGTTACCCCGGTGCCTGCCCGTCAGACCCTCAGGCCCAATGGAAAGATTTGCCTTTTCTCGGACAGGAGTATCCCCTTGCGGCACGTATCCAGGCATTTTGTTGTGTAAACAGATGCCTCCGCATGGGGCTGGGGTGCCATGGCAGTGGGGAATGCAGCTCGGGGGATCTGGTCGGGACCCCCCCCGCCTACAGTTGCATATCAACGGCTCGAGTTGGAAGCAGTATGAGGCTCTGCGAGATCAAATCGCTGCTCACGACAAGCACGGATTGGTTCCGTAAGGAACCAGCACTGCGACCGGTGCGTAATAAACCACAAGGGCGGTCTACGCTACGTAGCAGTGTCGCACTCGCCCGACATACCTCCTCTGGGAGTCAGAAGATATGAGGCGACTTCGCGGTTTCAAATCAGGCCGAGCCTCAAGAGTGCAGCGACGGAGCGCTCACGTCAGCCCGCCCTTCCGGGAGATTGGTGACTCCACCCCGAGACAGTCCAGCTTATTTGGAGACGCTTTGGGGCCGCTCAGGTAGACCTGTTTGCCTCACCAGAAAGTTCCCATTGCCAGTGGTTTTACCTGACTGGCCGAGGGGTCCTCGGCACGGACGAACCCTGTCGGAAGTGGCCTCGGGCCTACGCAAAGATGGCGGTTCACCAGTGAGCGCTTCTCGCGCCGGAAATGTGCAAGTGTCAGGCGAGGACGAGGCGACATCGTTCTTCTTGGTGGCCGCCCATTAATGGCCAGTCGGACTGGGCGTCCCCGAACTGATGCGCCCTAGCGACAGCCCCTCCTTGGCGATTCCTATGAGGACGGGATCTCCTTAAACCCTCAGAGGGACCGGGCACCCTCTGGACACCCGCGTTCCCAGATTGTGGAACTCCACGTATGGTCCCTGGACGGGGATAACGGAGGTTCTAGTGGGCTACGCCAGACGGTAGTAAACACCACGCTTCAGCTAGGCCCGTCTACCAGGAACGGGTTCAGGATGAAGTGGAAACTGTTCGTCGGTTGGTGCTCTTCCCGCCTGGAAGAACCCCGTAGATGCCCGATCGCAGTCGTACTTTCTTTCCTGCAGGATGGCTTGGAGAGAAGGCTGTCTCCCTCCACACTTAAGGTGTATGTTGCCGCCATTGCCACACATCACGATGCAGTAGACGGTAAGTCTCTAGGGAAGCACGACCTGATAATCAGGTTTCTCAGAGGGGCAAGGAGGCTGCATCCTCCGCGCCCTCACCTGTTACCCTCTTGGGATCTCCCTCGGTCCTCATGGCCCTGAAGGAGGAGCCCTTCGAGCCACTGCAGTCAGTAGAGCTTAAGGTTCTGTCATTAAAGACAGCGCTCCTCACCGCTTTGGCCTCGTTCAAGAGGGTAGGGGACCTGCAGGCATACTCGGTCGACGATTCGTGCCTAGAATTCGGAACGGGTAACTCACGTTGTCCTGAGACCCCGGCCCGGATATGTGAACAAAGTTCCCACCACGCCTTTCAGGGAACAGGTGGTGAACTTGCAAGCGCTGCCCCGGGAGGAGGCAGACCCAGCCATCGCTCTGCTCTGTCCCGTTCGCGCTCTGCGCAATTACGTAGACCGTACACGGAGCTTCAGGACCTCAGACCAGCTATTTGTCTGCTTCGAAGGACAGCAGAAGGGAAAAGCTGTCTCCAAACAAAGACTTGCCCACTGGTTAGTGGAGGCTATAGTCGTGGCGTACCAGGCCCAACGTTTACCATGCCACCTCGGAGTGACAGCTCACTCTACGAGAGGAGTGGCATATTCTTGGGCATTGGCGCGGGGCGCCTAGATAGCAGACATCTGTAGAGCTGCCGACTGGGCAACGCCTAACACGTTTGCGAGATTCTAAAATCTCCGTGTAGAGCCCGTGTCCTCACGTGTACTCGCCTCAGGTAGGCAGTAAAACAGGACCTGCTCTGTGTCAATCACGCTTGCTGCGCCATTCCCCTCACCGGACTGGATACGTGCGCTTTGTGCTCCTCAATCAGTTCCCCTTGGCAAACCTTGGTGGAGTTCCTCCCGCACCCTCGGCGGTCAGGCGTGGCGGAGCGCCAGACGCCAGGATCAGCACTCGTGTGCATGCCCAAGGTCAACCCTTGTGCTGGGCTATGTGCCCGTGTGTAGTGATTCCCACTTCAGGTGATCCCACATGTGTATTCCTCCACGGTACGGCTCCCCTCACGGTAAGCCAGTGTCTTTCCCTGGCAGTCGTTCACTGCCATCTCTGCTGTGTAGTGATCTCACCCAAGGCGGGTTGAGTCTACCGCAGGGACTTCTATATGTAGTACTGCCCTGGGCCAGTCTATATGTGTAATTCCACATGATACCTCATATGTGCGGGATTTGGCTTCCGTAGCGTCCCAACTGGGTAAGCTTTCCCAGTGTTATCCAATGCACCACGGTATGGAACAGCAGTGGCGGACACCTCTACCTAGCCGCTGTCCTATCTTCCGCCCAAGCTGGTGTGGGGGGACTTGCCGGCTACCGCAGGGTGCTGGAGGGGGTCAGCAATAGTGGCGATTTCCATACGGATCCCAATTCGTCAGAACGTGACTGACTGACTGAGGGAAGTTAGGTACTTGTGTAAACCCTGTTATGAAGGAGGGAACGGAGACGTCACGTCGCCACATTTGCTGTACCACCGCTGTACGGCCGGAAGCGTAGTCTCGGCTCCTCAGTGAAAACTGATGTGCGTTTGCACGTGCTCTGTTTTTATACCCGCGCTGCGGGGCGGGGCGCGTGTGGCGAAACCCGCACGCCAACTGTCATTGGCTTGTTTAGTTAACACTAGAAGGTGATTGGGCTCTCGGGCAAGATCCCAATTCGTCAGTCACTGAAGTAACGTCTCCGTTCCCTCCTTCAGGGAACGAGGGTTACACAAGTAACCTAGACGTTTGTGCCAACAATGTGTTTTGTGCTGTAAATTGTTGGCAATTTTTGAGAAGCTGAAACCATCAAATTGTTACTTATATATATATATATGATTCGTTAGTACTAGTCAGTTCATCAACTGATCGTGGCTTCCCTGTGATTTTATACTGCTCATAAAGAGGGAAAGTAAAAATAAATTAAAAAGGTTTTAAATATGTACTTACACATTCATACATTCATATCCGTCAGCCTGTACAGTTCACTTTTGGTACGTCATGACTGAATTTAAATGCACAACAAATAACAAATAAACAAGCAAAATGAAAGCATAAATCATGTAACTCTCTGTGAGTACACATAAATTATTCCATACAAAACTGTTTATGAAACACTAGACAGTATACGATTATCATCTTGAGCTTGGCCATAACGTCTCAAGTCAGTTTACACAGCATATTTTGACACTGATATGTATCTGTAAACCAACAGTCAGTTATTTCTACATAGAAACACAAAGATTTTATTTTACTAAGAAAAAATACTTTGATATTGCAGAGAAGTAAAACAAGATAAACAAGCTTCAACATTAACCCTGTTTCATGAATAAAGTTTCATGAAACTCATAAAATTAGTGGTAAAATCTACATTTCTGTGTTACATGTAAAGTACAGATGTGCTAGATATAGTTTTACAAAATGAAACCCAGGAAATGTTTCATTTTACAATAATCATTAATTATTTTACATTTTATTATTAAAACACTTTCAAAATGTCACATATCCCTGTTTTACGCTCATGAATACTGTACTGGCACTGTTTACAATAAAAAATAAACAGACGGGTAACCAAGTATAATTGTCGTTTTTTCCACGCTTCATGCTGGATTTTCCCTCAGACTTTGTACACACTGGCATCTTTAAAAATGAACAGCATCAAAAATGTTTTCTTGAATACACAGATGTATAAAAAAGCTGTACAAAGTTTGTTCTAGTATTCACTGAGCACAGGAAAGTTAATGTCCAACATGCACAGGTACTGAATAAAGCTTGAAACCTTTGTGTCCGCATGACCAAAGTCCTTGACATGGCGGAGGCTAGAGTTCAAACGTCAATGTATGTAGGAAGATCTGATGAGAATTTGACACGTGGATGAGGTTTGATGCATTCTGGGAAATACAAAGAGACAAAATGACAATAAAAACTAAATCAATATAATGTCTGACAATAAAATAAATGACAATAAGAACAAAATTAAATTTAAAAAAGAAATAATTGTATTAGTTATAAATTTTATTATAAATATTTAATGATTTATATATGTCATGGAAGTGTAATATATAATAATACAATTCTAATTTTGATTAGCATTTTAGAATTGTATCTTCATACTACACCTAGTGTAATAAATATGAATATAACAATTCAATAATTATACATATGTTTATACAATTTTTATTTAATGGGTTTGTTGTCATCCTCAAATCGTAAACACAATGTGGTATGTGTGTGTGTGTGTGTGTGGTGTGTGTAATTACATAACGATTGTAAAAAAATATTTCTATACTAGTAAAATTCGCTTTGTTGATTCATAATTATTATATTATTCATATAGTATTTTTAACAATTTAGATTTAGCATTTTACTAATCATATAATTTATTACAAATAGTAAGTTATATAATAAATTAAGTTAGTCTGATTCAAAGGGGAATCAGAAGGCTGAATCCTGACTGGACAAGAGGAGGAGCTGGGGATGGAGGAGGGTAATTAGCTATTGAGCCAACAGGAAAGCTGCTGATAATACTGAAGGAACTTATATATGGAATGCTGTGATAGGTGTTGTATCTCTATAGGTAGACGTGGATCAGCTGAGAGTCAGTTGAAGTGAGCTTGACTGACGTCACCTGCCAGAACTAATGCTATGCTTGATTTCTGTCAGGACCACTATTGTCAAAGATGATTGAAAATTAGAATACAGTTTGGATTGGCGGTATAGTTCTGGCAATAACTTCCTGTGCATCCATGCAGCCTAGCGTGGGTAAGAGCAGGGAGAGCAGCGATAACCCAGAAACCATGTGCTGATATCCCCAACAAAAACTGACAGTGAAAATCTCAATGCCTTAAGCAACAAGCATGTTGCCATTACCCAGTGACCCATACAAGTATGTTGCCAAATCCTGCATAAGCCATAGTAACAAGCATGTTGCCCTTAACCAGATGACCTAATGAGTATGTTGCCAATACCTGAAAAGCTTAAGCAACAACACGTTCTCAATAACAACCAGATAGCCTTTAGATAGCCATGCATGTTTCCAACAGAACCCAGATAGCCTTACGAAAAGCATGTTCCAAAAGCAACCAAACAGTTCTGGAACAAGCATGTTTCCAATACAACTAGATAGAACAATCGTTTCCGATACTCGAACAGAATCAATGCTGAACCAACCTCACCGAACAACGCCTGCTTACCATTTTCTCCCTGGAGCTGTGCCACAGCTGATTCTGATTCCGCCTGCTCCATGATCATTATTTTCTGTCTTTCACCACAAAGCTCCCTGAATTTGTGCTGTTTACTGCTATATAAATAAAGGCGACCAGACTCGATAGGTTAAAACACAGCATGTTGCCAATGACAACAGATAATAACGCATATTGCCAATATGATCGCATAAGCCTATCACAAGCATTTTACTGAAAACGACTAAATAAGCCTAAGCAACATGGATAGCCTTAGCAACAAGCATGTTGCCAATAACCTGAAAGCATTAAAAAGGAACTTAGCTTAGCTTCGTGAAGAAATTCAGAGATGAATGGAGAGTGAAACATAGTCAGCTGTGACGTGGATGCTTGATCTCTTGATCTCTTGATATCCTTCTCCATGCGGGGAGTGCATATCTCATCTGAACTTGTTCTTGAGTCAGTCACATTAGTATAACTCATGGAGTCCATGTCAATAATGCAGCGATGCGAGAAGCAATGCTAGCTCAGTCACTTCCAAATCAGGCAGCTTATGATCAATGTGGCGAATTCACGTGTTCAAGTTCACACACTTGAATGAATCTGAGGTGAAGTCCATGAGGAAAACGAATTTCTCTCGCTAAATTCCTGATTGCACAATTCCTAGTAAGATATGCCAGGTTTGACTGACGAATGTGCCCACTCTAGCTATTGAGCCAATGTGAAAGCTGCTGATAATACTGAAGTACCTTATATATGGATGCTGTGATAGGTGTCGTATCCCTATAGGTCGACGTGGATCAGCTGAGAGTCAGAAAATGCGTGCTTGACTGACGTGAGCTGCCAGAACTAAAGGGTAAGTTCACCCAAAAATGAAAATTCTGTCATTAATTATTCACCCTCGTGTTGTTCCAAACCCGTAAGACCTTCGTTCATCTTCGGAAAACACAATTTAAGATATTTTTGATGAAATCTGAGGGTTCTCTTACCCTCCCATAGACAGAAAAGGTCCAGAAAAGTACCAAGATGATCGACAAAGTAGTCCGTGTGACATCAGTGGTTCAAGTGTAAAGTTACGAAGCTACGAGAATCATTTTTATACTCAAAGAAAACAAAAATAACGACTTTATTCCACCTTTTCGTCTCTACTGCGTCACTTGTGAACGCGCGTTCACGAAAGTATCATGACCACGAGGGGTCCGCGCGGACTCAAGTGTCATCAAAAATCTCTAAAATTGTGTTCGAAGAGAACGAAGGTCTTAAGTGTTTCGAACAACACAGATACATATCTATATATAGATAATAATATATAATTATATAAACTATCCTTTCTTCCTGTTGTTTCTTTATCAAGGATATTGTCTCTTTCCAAATGTCAAACAAACCATATGATGAGTATCAGTGATTCCCACAGACAGCTGAAAAAAATCTATGACATTTGCTGGTCTGTTGATTTAGTATAGGAAGTCATTCAGGGACATAAGTGCGCTAACCGGGCTTTTCCCTGCAGTCAACAAGACTCTCTATACCAACAAAAACTGCTGAGGCCATTTATAGGAAATTGGAATAACAAGCCACGACCTAAGCCAAGGGCACGGAAAGTGTGGTCTGTGTTCCCAAGAATCTATGAGTTCCGTAGAAAGAGGGAGTGAGTAGGGAAGTTACTTCAGTTTAAATGGCACACGAAGTATCAGAAGTGGGCGACGGGGCCTGTATGATACTGGTGGTAATCTCACCGACGGTCTGGGTGTGGGCTCGTTCCAAGAGTTCCAGTGATGTGAGCAGTACTCCTCTTGAGTGCTGAAGATGCGCGGTGTGTCCGGTGGGAGAACACCGGAATCTGGCTCATTTCTGGTCTTTTTCGTCCTGCATAGCGGAATAGACGTGCGAGGCTGGGATCTCCCTTGAGGAAAGATTTACACTGAGACTGGGGCAACACAAGCTTGATGTGAATTGACTTGGGGGGAATCAGCCAGAGGGAGAAAATAAATCAATCTTATACAAGTGGTATAAGCAAAAACACAATAAATTTATTGGGGGGGGGGGGGGGGGGGGGACAAAGTGTCCATCTTCACACTTGCCACTTTAGGAAATAATTGTTGATAAGGTTACGCGTTCAACTAAATTAATATTTAAATATTAAAATTACTGTTTAAAAGTTTGGGGTCAGTAGATTTTTTTTAATTCATCAAATTAAACTGATCAAAAGAGAGCGTAATGACATTTATGCTACAAGAGATGTTTTTTTATTAATGCAAATAAATTCTGTTAATTTTAACCTTCTATTCATCAAAGAATCCTGAAAAAAATACATAGTGGTTTTCACAGTAAATTTAGCAGCACAGCTGTTTTCAAAATGTTTTAATAAGAAGAAATGTTTCTTGAGCAACAAATCAGAATATCCATTATGATGTTATGAAGGATCATGTGACACTGACTTGAGTAATGATGCTGAAAATTCATCTTTACTGCCACAAAAATGAATTAATAAAAAATTATTTTATAATACATTAAAATAGAAAAGTTATTTTAAATTGAAATAATATTTCACAATGATCAAATAAATGCAGCCTTGTTGAACACAAGAGATTTAAAAAATATGTATTTTTAAAATCTTACCAAGCCAAAGCTTTTGAACAGTAGTATATAAAAGTATAAATATAACTTTTATAGAAGCCAACAGCATAAAACGGCAACTTTAGATTTAATGGCCTTTTTTTCTGACCTAGTTAAGACAAACAAACTGGTGTTAAACGGTCACCTACTTATCTTTCAGGAAGGACTACTGGGCAAACGTTACCTAATTAATATGCATGAGCCGAGCCGATAAGGTTCATAATGCGAGCTTCCACCCTTTTTCCGAACGTTCTGATGGCTCTGACATTATCAGCTTTGCAGTTCACATCATTCTGGTTGTTTATCACAGGAAGCATGTGTTTATAGTTTGCAAGTGCGGTACTGTCCATTTACAAGCCGAGGTCTGGGATCTGCCTCAGGGAAAAGTTGTAAAAAGACAAGGAAATAAGCAAAAAAAGACCTCTATTTGAAAAGTCTCACTTAGGAGTTGTGAAAACAAGGCCTCCCTTCAGAGAGGTGATTTTATCCGTCTTGGTCTGCATCATTACGGAGGGGAAAAAAGTCACAAAAACAAAAACCAGAAGAGAGCTTTAACACGGCATTGCCTAAGAGGATTCGAAAGCAAATCTATTGTGCTAAATACAACTGGAGAGGGATTTAACAAGAAGAAACCACAACACAAATGGACAGCTCATTAAGATGTGATCTAATACCCTCATTAATGGACCGGTTCACAAAAAGAAACAAATTCTGTTACCATTTACTCACACTCATGTCACTCTAAACCCATTTACTTCTATGCGTTTGGCAGATTATTTTCTTCAGCGCTTACTGTACTGCGACTGCAATTAGTCCTCATGGGAGATGAGGCTTTTGAGCTTCAAAAACGATGCAAATGCACCATAAAAGTAGTCCATACCATGTGTACACTATTTAGGCCATAATTCACTTACAGTATATTCAGAGTTTACAACAGTGTGAGTCATTCATGAACAAATTCAGACTAGTTGTGTGAACTAACTCACTGAAAAGAACAGTTTTTCATCATTCATTTTGTGTAAACTAACTTTTTAACAGGAAGTTCCTCATGTTTTTTAAAGAAGTGAAATGTTGCCGGTTGTAGTGTGACAGAATGCCTCAGACTTATGTATTAAAGCATCAGAAAATTCTTGGCACTTCTGTTGTCTCCCTCTCCTGTCTCCAGATCTTGTCGTATTGACCTCTCGTGCCCTTTTCTCTCGGCCCAATGACAGAAACGGTGCAATCATTTAACATTTCATAAAGGTCAACTTGAAAAACTCAAAGGGCTAAATATTGATAATGTCTGTGCATTGACTGACATTTCTCATTTGTTATGAGCGCTTAGACACAAAAGAAGAAGGTTCTGCAATGGCAAAAGGGTGAATCACCACTCGACATATCCGCTCAGTGGTTTACGCTGTTTAAAGTTGTTTTGTGAGCTAAACTGAACCACAACACCTAAACTCAGAGATGTGAGAATGATTTTGCCTCATTTGAGTCCTTGCACAGACATCTGCTCTGCTTTTTTGTCACAATATTCAAAGTAATTGGTAATATTTACTTATTATATTACTAGAACATTAATTACAAAAAAGTTAAACAGATTATATTCAGTTAACGAATGCCGTTTAATTCTATCATAATGCTGATAATACTGTTCGTTTGACAGAGTCACTCTAATCAATAATCTCATAATTATCTATTTAAAGGGATAGTTCATCCCAAAATGAAAATTCTGTCATCATTTACTTCACCCTCAAGTTATTCTAAACCTGTATGAGTTTCTTTCTTCTTTTGAACACAAAAGAAGATATTTTGAAGAATGTTGTTAACCAAACTATTGATGCTAGCCATTGACTTAGTATGTAAAAAAATACTATGCAAGTCAATGGCTAGCATCAATATTCTTCAGAATATCTTCTTTTGTGTTCAACAGAAGACAGAAACTTGTACAGGTTTGGAACGACTTGTGGGTGAGTCAATGATGACAGAATTGTCATGTTTGGATGAACTATTCCTTTAAAAATATACATTTATCCTTATTAATAAAAAACAATCATCAATCAATCAATCAATTCAATGTGGCTAGGTAGGTTTTTGATAGTAACAGTACAGAGTCTTGACTACTTTATAAATAACTTGTAATCTTCCAGGCTTCCCCAGACTCTTGCCGCTAGACATTTAACCAATTTACAAAGCTAACCATATTTGTAACTGCTAATATATGCATTATGATCCAGGTTGAAGTTTTAAAAATGAATAACAATACCTTTTGAATTTATAGATGAGGAACACCGCTAAACCCGCCACCACCACAGACAGGAGCATGAGCATAGCTGAGCCACTGTGATTCTCACTTGTGTCCACTAGAGGCGCTAGACACAGGGGAAATTAAGACAGACAAACTGTCAGTGCAACTCTCCAACCCTCCTTTTAATATACAGTAAAACAAATCATTATACAACCAGTGTCTTATAGGAACTGTTCATCTAAAATCTGTCATAATCAATGAACTGTTGTAAACGATTGCAATTCTTCTCTCGTTCATATCTAGAACAATAGTCTTTGATTCTAGTTCATTACCTGCTGATAAATGGGCAGCGTATACTGTGATCTGGACTCCTGGTCTGAGTGTGAACTGAACCAGATTCTGATTCAGAGCACTGAGAACCAGTTCTGAGAGCTGAAAGGAAAAATCACATCATCATATTCATTGTATTCATACCACACTGGATAAGGAAACGCTGCCTTGTATATGATACATCCAAAATCTGTTATTAAATTACACAATCGCATAGATATTTGAGTCCCAGAGGTATTTGATTTCTCTGTTTCTGAGCCAGGTGAGTCCTGATGCATTGTACTGTTGGTTGAAGTGGGCTCGTGATGTTGTTTGTCGTACATGAGCCTGAATCACACTGAGAAGACATTTCAGTATAAATCAACTCTATCACCTTCACTCACAAATATAGATAGATGACATAGGAGGGATCTCATTTAGGCCTAACATCTCTCTCCTCTTCCTCAAACACACAAAGAGCTCTTGACTGTCAGGCTCTTTTATGTATTCATAAATCTTGAGAGCAGATAGTTATTTCCCTCCCAAAATAAAACCTCTTTTTGTTTGTTTTTGTGCTTGATTAGGACATCGGGTTTTTGAGGGTCATTCTGGAACAGATGCTTCTAGTTTGATGAGAGATATTTTTACGTTATATATTTTATTCATATGATAGATATTTTATTTTATTATTTTGAATGTTATGTTTTTTACTAGTTTTTGAAAATAAATAAATAGTACGACTACATGCAGGGGCGATTCCCATTTTTCATTTTAGGGGGCTCAGCCCCCAATGAGGGTATACTATATACTGTATGTAGATATATTCAAATGACAAACTGGCAACATTGTTTTATAACGTTATAATGTCTTCATAGTGCTTCATTGCACTGGAGGAAACCTGTGGTGTGAGAGTGGGGAAGCAGTGAAAACCTATGCTACAGTAAAAGATGTGGAACCGGTGCTCCCATGAGATTTTGTAACGGTAGTGATGGTTACGATTGATACCGAAGGCTCCGATGGCAGTTTATAAAGCACTCACTGTATCCACACTGTGAAATGACAATACGGCACGGTGTTGATGACGTTTGAACTTTGAACTTCATGCAGTAATCGGAGTTCGGGACCTCTGTTTAAAAAAATCTGTGCTGTTGCATGACTCTCTGGTTTGCTTTAAGCATTGACTTGGTTGTGGTGTGTGTTGTGTGTGGGTGGTGTGGTGTGTCGGCGTGTGGTTGTGTGTGTGTGCACTTATTTGGGATTCAGTAGAATAGTTTAAAATAACCTCAACACCAGACAGAAACTAAATGCACGTAACACCTCTATTGCATTTGATCATGTTCTATAGCTGGGGTCTCAGACACCCTAAACAGCTCACCCAAAATCTTTTTGCTACTACTATTAATTATAATCACACACTTGTATATTTTATATTATTGCTCAATATTTTGATCCGTTTTGACCTGGACCTAGCGCATTGGGGGTGAAACGGCTTCACAAACCATCCTCTGCTCCGCAATGTTTTGTTAGATTTGGTGGAGAAACCAAGTCTGACCACCAGATGTCGCTAATGCACACTGTGTTAAAAGCTTTGAGTAATTAATTTTTTCGGCACAATTTCATGAAAGCCTGAAACGGTTCAGAAAGCCTCGGTTTCCCATCAGTAGTAAACTGTATTTATGACAAAGAACTGCACAGAAGCAGATATTATAACAATCTATCGATAAACACACACCTTGTCCTCTGTTACTCGCTCTGCGCCGCTGCGGTCTGCGGATTGAAAAAGAACGCGCTGAACGGTGGGGTGAGCCCTATGCCCCCCCTAAAAATGGCCTAGCAACACCAATGAACTACAGTATATTAGCTCATGAAATGTAGACACCATCTAGTCACGGTTAGTTTTTTTTTTTTTTTTTACATAAACATCTTGGGCATCAGATCTGAGTTCAGTGATGATGGTGCTAAACCTCTCACAAAACTATTTCCCCTTCAAGGCATCCCCTTTTTCGCTCTTTCAACCCAAGTTTCATTAAATCTGTCTCATTTACTAAATGACTCCTGACTTATTTCTGTGCTCCTTTATTTCTCCGTCGCTCTCACCTTCTGTCTCTCTCTGTCCTTATTTCTCACCCTTTTAAAATTAGACCATACTATGAATAATTACTTTCTTTATGGAACCAGGGTCAGTCAGTCTATTATACTTTTTTAATAAGGCTATCTACACATTATACTTTGAACATCCCACCCTCGAACAGAGATTTATGAGGATCTGCAGTGAAAGGCCCATTGCAGATTCAAAGAAGGTTTGGGCGAGAAAAAAAAAAAAAAAGCTCAAAAGGTGCTGCTTAGGCACCCATGCATGGACATCCACAAAGTGCAGATATCCCCCTATCATCTGTGATATAATATATCTGGCCCATAAGCAAATAGAGAACTGAATGATCTAGTGGATGGATTACTAATGACCTCCTCTATAGTATGTATGATGAGAAATCACTGCCTCAAAAATATAGATGACTCTGCATGTTAATATTGGAGGATATGAGGCATCTTCTCATATTCGATAATGGCTGTTCTCTGGTATGGCCAAATGCACTGTGGAATGGCCAGAATTAGCAATGACCTAACAATTCACCCTACTACCTCACAAGTGAGTTAAAAGAAATGTATCTCATTAAGCTTTGAGATCTAATCAGAAAGCCACTTTTTCTGAAGTTGCTTATGAAAGTGTATTTATGTGCTTGTCTTTTAACCAAGTATTTCATTTCAGGAGAATATTAGAGATTGTCTTGATCAAGAAAAATCTGTGTGGACTCGTAAAAACAAGTTTTTGTCAAGAGTTAAACAGGCCAACATTGACATCTGCTGGAGACCATAAGAAACTCTTGTCAAGATCCTCCTTTTCCCCACCATCCTTTTGTATTTGAAAGGAATTTGAAAATAGCATTTTAATATCTGAGCCTTTTCTCCTTGAATAAGAGACAAAAGTAAAGCAAAACATTAATTATAGCTGAGTGTTTCACAACTGAGATTGAAAATCATGCATAATGTAAGATGAGGGTTATGTCCAGTACCTGGTCTAAATGAGTAGCTGTTTTGTCTGGTTTCCCCTCTGTCAGCCGTATGTCTGGTAACAGAAAGAACTCGGCTGCTGTTGGCAGTCCAGGCAACACAGTGACCAACAGCTGCTCTGAATTCACCCCTGTCGCCTGAAGAACAGGAAACAGAGCATTAGTGATACAAACAACCATTAAACAGGATTAGAGGATTACAAGGATCAAAGACTCAGGTTTAAAAAAAAAAGACAATGCCTTTACCTCTAATGCTCTTTTGAGATTTACTGTATTTTTTTTTCTCACTCATTTTATGATTTTGATGAAATTAGTATTATTATTCAGATATTAATACTGTTATTCAGCAAGGATGCATTAAATTGATGATAAGTGATAGTAAATATAATGTTACAAAAGATCTCAATAATTCCTGTTCCTTGTGGCGCCTTTTATTCAGCAAAGAATCCTGAAAAAAAAAAATCACAGATTTGACAAAATATTAATCAGAGACAATTTAACATTACATGAAATGAGATGTGTTTCAAATCAGCATTTTAGAATGATTTCTGAAAGATCGTGTGACTCTACTAAAAATTATTTGCATCACAGGAATAAATGTGCATTCTATTAAAATATAAAACAGCTAGTGGTAATTGTAATTCACAATTTTGGGATGGCATTTTCTAATAAATGCAGAAAAAGAGACTTCTTTACTTTACTTTACTAATTTTGAACCATTCAAATTTAAATTAATCTCTGATTTAAAAACACAAAAAAAAAAAAAATCATGTGACCCCTGAGCACAAAACCTTAAGTCTTAAGTCGCACGAGTATATTTGTAGCAATAGCCAAAAATACATTGCATGGGTCAAAATTATTGATTTTTCTTTTATGCCAAAAATCATTAAGATATTAAGTAAAGATCATGTTCCATGAAGATATTTTGTAAATTTCCTACCGTAAATATATCAAAACTATTTTTGATTAGTAATATGCATTGCTAAGGACTTCATTTGGGACAGATTTAAAAGGCATTTTCCCCAGTATTTTTGATTTTTTTGCACATCAGATTTCAGATTTTCAAATAGTTGTATTTCAGTCAAATATTCTATACTCCATACATCAATGGAAAGCTTATTTATTCTGCTTTCAGATGATGCATAAATCTCAATAAAAAAAAATTGACCCTTATGACTGGTTTTGTGGTCCAGGGTCACAAATAAATATTAAAACAGTACAATAAAATAATATATATTGTTTACTGTCATGAATACACATGATTACACGGTCCATTACAGCTGCAATTCATTTAAAGTTTCAGTTTAAAAATTAACATTTCGGCATCATTTACTCCCTCACGTCTTCTAGACGGATTGAACCAGATTTGACATCATGACACACATCATTGGTTCCCACTCTTGCAACAAATCGATTTTTCTGTATTTCCCCTTTTGTGTTCCACAGTTCCAAAATGGTTTGAAATGAAATGAGGGTGAGTAAATAAAGACAGTATTTTTATGTTTGGGTGAACTATGCCTTTCAGACTGAATACGAATATATAAAATTCTCCTTGGTTTATGTTACAAGGTCACAACGTCCACCTCGTTCCTGTCCATATGCCCAGCGCAAAACTCATTACACACATTACCACTAACCAACTAGAGCAGAACACGCATATGGCTCAAACGAGAACCGTTATTCTCAAGTGTCATATTCCATAAACATCCATAAAGAAAGTCCCCATGTTCAGTTATAACGGCCTCTTGAAAATGCCATGGGGGAAGTGCAAGAGAACACTGATAATTATTTTGGTCTGTCGTGCCATATGTTTGAATATTTGTGAAGCTTTTCCTGTTACAATGGTGCTTTCCTTCCATCTGTGAAGGCGAATCTGGAAGCCAATTTTAAAACAAGTGTGTCAACTTGAGTTCGTCAAGCAAAGTTGGAATGTGAAAATCCAACAAAGCTCCTGACTACACTTGTATTTGTTTTGTTTTTTAATACGCTGAACATATAAATGCCCTCTCGACAGGTTTACTTGAGTAGCTCTTTAAATGGAGATTCTCTGAAAGGTTTTTGTTTTAATGCCATTAAAATTTCTATGACCACAAAACTGAATTCATTTGTCAAATAATGCTCAAAACACATCCTGAAATGTCAAAAGCCATCACAGTTTTGAGCAACTCGTCCATTAGTGGTTTATTGTCATCCTGGGTTTGATATCTATACAGGAAATTCATAGAAGACCTTGATCATTGTTTGATAAAATCATTTGCAATTTGTCTTTGTTCCTGATAGAAATGAGTCATCTTATATTCTTTATCCTAGAGCCATGTCCGATCAGATGATGAATATTCTTGCACACACTCATTTAAACCTTGTGCAAAGAGCACTGACAGACATTAGAGAAAGTTTAAAGGGGTCATATGATGCTGCTAAAAAGAACAGTATTTGGTGTAATGAAATGTGTTTGTGGTTTAAGGTTCAAAAACACATTATTTTCCACATACTGTACATTATTGTTTCTCCTCTATGCCCCGCCTTTCTGAAAAACGCGTCGATTTTTACAAAGCTCATCGGTCTGAAAAAGCGAGGTGTGCTGTGATTGGCCAGCTATCCAGTGTGTTGTGATTGGCCGAATACCTCAAGCATGTGACCGAAATGTTACGTCCCTTACCATACTTTGATGCCCTGTCAGGCCGGAGCAACGATCCAAAAACATGAAAACCCATTATAAACGAGGCATTTATTGCATCCTGTGGGACATAATTACTGATTATAATGACTTATACTGTCTTTTTATGCGTTGCGTTGCATCGCGCCGCGTAAACATAAAACCATGTCTGCATTTGTGATCGGAGAAATGACAAACAACAAGCCCTACTCTACACTGCCCAAAAAACTCACTTTAAATATATAAAATATAAAAACTCTTTAAATATAAAAAGTGTACTTACAGTCTGTGAGTCAGAACTGCCGGCACTGTAGTCTACTCTTCCAGGTTTAGGAAACAGTCCTCCATAAAATGTGCGCACACATCTGAATATTTGGGTTGAACTGTTCTGTAACAGTGTTTTAAATACAACTTAACCACTGATTTCTGATATCATCCTCTTTTGGAAGGCCAAACCAAGTAGTTTCGCTTTCACAACGAAACACAGCGTCTTCACACATGGCGGCCTAGAGTGAGCAGAGGCCGGGGGCTAGCGTGAGGAACGGCGGGAGGGTTAGAGTGAGCAGAGGCGCGGGCTTGAGAACGGCGCGGCCGGCGATTTCGACGAAGGAGCATCCGGAAGGACATGTGACGACCCCGGGCTGGACTCCACTTCGTCCACGGTGAAAGCCGATCCGGCGATCGACAGCGTAAAGTTGTAGTATTTCCTCAGTGACCAGCACGGATCAGCTCCATGCATGACGAAGTAGATATCGTCCTCTTTTGGAAGACCAAACAAAGTAGTTTCACTTTCACAACGAAGCACACAGCGTCTTTACGACATGGTGGTGGCGGCAACAACAAACTACAGCGAGAATAAAAGTTACGCCTTCTTTCTTTGCGTGAACATTTGGGCGGCGTTATGCAAATCTTCCCACATAGCGACGTAGACATGTGGGGGCATGTTAGAACGAGCTGTTTTAGGTAGGCGTGGCTGACTCTTAACTTTTATAAAGAGTATCTCTTTGGATTTGAGACTTTAGTCTTTGCAACTTTACAGATCTTATGAATTGTAAGCTCTTCTTATGCACCAAGAGCTTGTAACACTCCAAAGAGAAAGGAAAAATTGGAATCGCATCATATGAACCCTTTAAGTGAAAGAGAAAAATCTATTTATTTCTTCTTGTGTACCCGAGTCAATATGAATAAACAGGCTGTAGTTACATCCTCCAAGGAAAAGAAAGACTTTAATATGTATATCTGCTTAAACCTTATGTTAGCATTAAACTATATACAGTAGATGATCTCAAAGCAAACAGACATGATTGCCTCCTCATGCTTTATTATATTGTATATGCAGTGAAGCATTATATATTGAACTCTGTAATGCCACTGAATAGAGGGCCAGATTTTCAGCTGTGTGAAAAGTGAATGTTTTTTGTCAAATGGTAAATGGTCTGAACTCACCTGCACCATAGAGGTTTTAATGACTCGACTCGCATCAAGCCTCCATTCAGTCACATCAGGGTTGTGATCATCCAGATTAGACGAAAAGGCAAGAAGATGAGATCTGAAGTATTCTGTAATTACAAAAACAAAAAAAAAATGTATTATTAATTAGTTTTTGACTTCTGCCCTACAGTACACATTTGCTGCAGCATTTGTTTTCAATGTGTATTTACTGTATGATATGGTATTTAAAATGTGATATGAATGAGGTTTAATTTTGACTTTTGACATTCCTGAGGATATCCAAAAAAAATCATTACAAATATTCATTTTCATTAATTGAAAAACATTAGCAATTGCAAATAGAGGTTAGGTGTCTACGCATAATTTACATTAATGAGAAAAACAAGAGAGCTTGGTGATGTCAGATAAAAACAGTTGTTGTTGTTATTGGAAAAAAAATATGTTTCCTTGCATTATATATACTTTACCAATGTGGAGTCTTTTTTTTTCGTTTTAAAGAAATGTAAACTTATATCGGCAAAGGGGGGGGGGGGTGGGGGGGGGGGGGTGTTATATAAATATATTAAATAATAATATATATACATACATATATATATATATATAATATATATAAATATATATATCTATATATATATATATATTATATAATATATATATATATATATATATATATACTGTATATATATGAAATACACAACCTTTTAACTGTTTGTCAACATTAATAATAATTAGAAATGTTTCTTGAACAGCAAATCAGCATATAAGAATGTGACACTGAAGACTTAATGATGCTGAAAATTCAGCTTTGCATCACAGGAATAAATCACACTTTAAAATACTTTAAAATCGAAACAGTTGTTTTAAACTGTAATAATATTTAACAATATTACTATTTTACTGTATTTTTGTTCAAATCAATGCAGCCTTGGTGATCATAATTGACTTCCTTCAAATACATAAAACCATTTATTAACGGTACATACTTTAGTTTTTTTTACCATTTTTACTATACCTTGTATGCTTAACTACAATAGTTAAAGTGTTGATATTTTCAAAAAGTATCACTAATATACAATGAGCAAAGAATAAAACACATTTTGAGAAACCTCATTGCTAATATATGAAGCTATATTCAGTACCTAGCAGTCTGTTTACTTGTTGTATGTAAAACTCACCGTGGACAGCGATGGTTTTCCTGTCTTGCAGGATGGTATTCCCAGCGGACACCTGTACAGTGACAACACTGATTCCCTCTCGAGAGAAAGTGAACGCCACACTCCCCTCCAGCGTGATCACGGGCTGTGAATACAGTGTAAGAGAGACTCTCTAGAGTACGCCCTGTCAGCGTAGTTGCAGTGAAGATGCCAACTTTATTTACATGGCACTCTGTGAGGCAAACACACACACAGACTCAGTCATGCACGGGTGTCTAGTGAGTCACACATGGAGACTTTACCTCTGAATTGTTCCCAAACCACCAGATATAGGTGACCGTTCCCACTTGGCTTGGCGAGAGAACCACCGTCAGATTGACTTCTTTATTTTTCACAGCGACAAAAGGGGCAGAGAGATGAATAGACTCCAGTTGGCCTGCTCCGATAGAGAAATAAAATAGAAAGGTTAGTTGGTCACAATTAAACCTGTCATGTTAAAGACAGCTGCGAGAACCAATGAAGTTTGTTTCATTTTAGTGATAAAACTTATGAAAAATGCATTTGGAAGTTTTTTTTTTGTTTGTTTGTTTTTTACAGCGTTTTAAAGAATATATTTATTTTAGTATAACTTGACTGCTAATATTTCTGGTAACATTAAATTGTTGACAACATCATCTACTAAATGGAATTTTTTTTTTAAATGTATTTTTTCTTGGAAAAAACATTTATTTAGCAAAAACATTAAATAGATCGAAAATGATAAAATTTTGAGCATGTTTTCAACACTGAATGAATGAATTAATTAATCAATTAATCAATTAATCAATTTATCATTAATCAATCAAACCAATCAAACTTTTGATGTTTCTCGAGCTCAAAATCAACATTACAATGATTTCTGAAGGATCATGTGACACTTGAAAATTCAGCTTTGCCACCACAGGAATTAATTATATGTTAAAATACATTAAAATAGAAGCAGTTATTTTAATTTGTAATACTATTTTACAATATTACTGTTTTTACTGTATTTTTGCTCAAATAAATGCAGCCTTGGCTTTCAAAAAAGTTAATAAATATTCCAACTCTTTTAAATCTTCTAAAAATCTTACCAATCCCAAAGCAAATTGGGGTGGAATGTGGTTATTATTTACTATAAAAAGAATATGCCTTAAAGTTACAGCCCAAACTAAACGTCCTCCTAATGATCCCACCATATATTCATTCATTCACAAATACTTCTCCTAGCAACACAGAGCCATCTGCGTGTGAATTTCAACTCATGCTCCAGAGGCCCTATTTGCTTTGCCTGGCACGACAAGATTGACAGATTGGAAGCGTTCAGTCTCCCTGATCAATATGTCACTGTGGAGGCATCTGTCTGCCTGAATGTAGCAGGGGCTGGCAAGTTCACTGAGTAGGTGGACATGAGAAAAAGGGCGAACATTTGAATCAAAATGCTTAGTTAATCTCTGTTAGACGCTGATATTTGATGAGCTTCCTCTAGCATGAACACAGACTACATCCACTAAAAAAAAGCTACAAAAACTCAGGCCATCTGCTTGTAGAATGTGTTAAAACAACGTCTTCCAACATTACCGAAACATAAGAGGATAGAGTTGTCTGCTCAAAAGTCTGTAAATTGTTGGCATAAAGTCTAATCCATATTTTGGCCAAGAACTACCAACGCAGACAGGAATAGGCCATTTGACCAACATGTGAAATGACCAACCACACTTTTTTTTTCTCTCTCTTCAAAACATTAAGGGGCAAGTGCATCTGAAATCAATGCTTTTTAATGACTTCTCAATCTGTAGAGGCAGCATGAAGGCAATTCAATAATTGGTATTAACTATATATTAAACAACAATATTAAACAAGCAACAAATGTGGTAACTTTTTTTTAATGCTACTCAATGTATGCTGCACATTGTAATAAGAAGTCTCAGTAGTTCTAAGTACAACGTAACAATAAACATAACAGTTCTATGCTGTTAGTCACTTAAAGGAATCATTCATTAGAGTCATTTGTTTGGAAATCAGTTGGGTTACACTGTTCACGCTGTATGGTTTTAATTTACTTAAAATAATTGATTCATAAGAGACATCCGTTTGGCAATCAGATTATACCAGTTGTGCTGTATTATGATTCACTAAAAAGAACTGACTCATAAGATTCAATCATTAGGGAATCGGACTAATGTAGGCATGCTGTTTGTTTTCTGCCATAAAGAATCAAGAGAATTAGATTCAAATATTCCAAATAGTTGTGTAATAAGGCTCCAAAACTTGCTTGAATTATTATTTAATTATTTCTATTTTTTTTATAAAATACTACCTTATACGTTATATATATATATATATATAAGGTACCTTATACATATATGTGTATATATATATATAGTCATATGAAGTCTCAGGAGTTTTATGAGCAACACAAGACTAAACTGTTTGTGTTTGATTCACCTAAAAGAATTGTTCAAAAGAGTCATTTGTTTGGAATTGATTGGACTACACTGATTGTGCTGTATGGTTTTAATTGACTAAAAATAACTGATTCATAATTGTAAAAATTGCATTAAGTAAAGTTTATCAGACCTGGATGATATTTTGTCTCCTGAGGACCTTCATCATACACTGAAGTTACTGTCGGCAATAACTAAGAGGGATGATTCCAATCTCGTGAACCAGTTAGAGGCTATAAGCTTGAAATCTAGATTGCTTAATGTGGAGTGTAATACGACCAAGGCCAAATTAGATTTTTCTGGTCAATAAAGCATAAATGAGTTCAGAGTGCTCAGACCCAGTGGGTCTTTAAAATACATTAAGGATATTAAATCAGAATACGATATGGCTGTTTGTATTGTGCATATTGTTACTCGCCCTCCCACGTCTTGGCTTACACGTAATGTGTAGGAAGAGGAGCACCGTTTCAGAGCCCAGACTGTTCTCCGCCGTGGCTGACACTCGGTAGATTCCCACGTTCTTGTAGATGTGTTTAATGCCATCCTCGATAGAGCTCACGTTGGAGTAGGTGAAAGCATTTCCGTCGCCGAAATCCACCATTATGCTGGTTTTCGATCCATCACCCTGGGAAAAAAGGGTAACAACATCATTGAGTCTAGCTAAAAAACACAACCAGGCTGCTGAACAAATGTTCTTTCTGTAACTTTCTGTAATATCTGAGAATTTTTCCCTTTTTTAGGCAAAAAGCAAAACTGTTCCTGACTACGATACTGGCAAAGCTCTGTGTACGATTCATTCAGTTGTCAGTTCATCTGCTTTGGAAGACATCTTGTATGTCCCAGAGCGCTTGATCTACCATGGGAAAACATTGCTCTTGTGCAGGCAAGATGGTCTGTCATGATTTCTCAAGACCTCAAGCTTACAATGCCCAGTTTATGGTGGATGAGGGTTATCTCTGTACTTTGGGGGTTAGCAGTAGATGGTTACACTTTAGTTTAGGGACCGATTTTCACTAATAACTATGACTTTATCCCTCAATAAACTCGTAATTTGCTGGTTATTAATAATTAACAATGTAGTTGTTAAATTTAAGTATGGGGTAAGCTTAAGAAAATGGCATTAATATGTACTTTGTAAGTATTAATAAACAGCCAATATACTAGTAATATGCATGGTAATAAGCAACTAGTATAATTGGTCCCTAAACTAAAGTGTTACCATAGTAATATGCATATTACAAATGTAATTATATAATTTATTACGATTATAATATTCAGTGATGGATTTGTCAGAGGAATTAAAACCACTCTTTAGTTTGTGAGTCTTTCTGAACATAGGAATTTTCATAAGAATTCACACTGATAAAAATTACTAGTTATCATTAGCACTCAGTGGGAAAGATGTGTTTTCTTGCAGTTGTTTTATCTGCTCAGACTGCAAACTCAAATTTCCCAAAATATCATGTATGTCAATGTATGTTTGTCACTGAAAGCAGAGCAGGAAACACTGGATCTTTCTATACCTCCTCCAGGAAGACGAGGAAGGTGACGTTGCTGGCAAGAGTCGCCGTTAGCTTCCCTTCGTTGGTCACTAAGTGGAGGCCGCGAGGGGCCTGGCTAGGGCATAGCTGCCTACGAGCCGTGTACTGCTCCATCACCCCTCCGGTGCAGTTATTAGACACCACCTTTCTGTACCTGCACACACACACACACAGACGCATGACATTCATTCAAATGACACACATTTATAAACCTATTCTGAACCTACAATACAAAATGACCAGTTGGCAACACTGAAATTCATTAGTCTGCTTAGCTGTAACAGGGAAAAGACACACAACATTTGAAATGAGTCCTGCATTAAAATAATTTGAGAATACAGATGGCGAACATGTTTAATTGAAAATCTCACGAACAAACACATACACGTTGACTTAGCTATCTAAATGAGAACATTGGATAATCACTTTTAATAGACAGATGCATGCGTCACATGAGACCTCACCCAGTGCTGTTGAGGAACGTGTGTTCTGTAGTACAGGTCCGAGACATGGAGGAGGAGAGGAACCAGAATGCCGGAGTACATTTCCCATTAGCCCTTCTCTCGAAGCCATAATCACTGTGAAAAAAACCATAAACGCACGCCCATGATGTCTCTACTTCTTGACTTTCGTGTTTAGCCAGTTTAACACAATTGTCAACCCAGATCTCACAGCGCTGAGCCAGAATCCCATTGGTCTGAAAAAGGCATTTCTTTTATTATAACATTTGTCTTTCATAACTCAGTCAACTCCCTGCTATACCATTAAATAATAATAAAATTACATAAAGATTGTATAAGTTGTAAATAAATATTTAATACATTTTTATAAGAGAATACAATTTAAGTTTTCCTGATTTCCAAAATGTAGTTTAATTCAGTGTGTTACTTTGCCATTTCTTTGAAATTATTTGTGAAATTTACTAGCAATTTCTGAGTGAAAATTGTTTATAAGTAAATCCCACACCAATTTTATTTATTATTTTTTTCAGTGTATTTTTGGTAAAGTAAACACTGATACTTGCCAACTGTAAAATACTTACATTGAGAAAGACTTAAGAAAGCATAAAATTAAAGTCAGAATGCCAATCTTCACATTCATTAACATGAATAATCCTCACTTTTATATGGAAATAATTATATTAGCTGTCAGGAATAATAGGTATTTAAAGCAAAAGTCTAAGTGTCACCCACATTATACTTAATGAAATGGACTAAATCTTTTTTCAGTATACTGGCAAGTCAAGAAAAGTCTTTATGCTCATTACATGCTTTAAAGATTTAGTATTTCTTTGCAGTCATATAATTTTTAATTTCTAACAATTTATAAAAAATTGCATAGTATCCAGCAGTGCTAGCATCTCGCTTTCATGTTAACATTTAACAAATAACTAACCCAGTGAGAGAGAGAGCGAGAGAGAGAGAGAGAGAGAGAGAGAGAGAGAGAGAGAGAGAGAGAGAACATATCTTTGTATTCAAATGCATGAAAATCTTTGTCAGCATAAAAATACTTCCAAAAATAATTTTGACATCTACATTTTTTATTTATTCATTTATTTTTAGACCTAACCATTAGACAATACAAGCCAAAGTTGTTTGTCAAGGCAACTCAACACCCCAATCAAGAAAACAAATGACACTAATTACCATGACATGCTACACAGATGTAGGCAGCTTGTGTTGGTTAACACACAGCGTTTCACTCCCTGATTAAAACCACTTAAACTTCGCAGACCCGGATATGGGTCCAAAATCCCGTTAAAAATGGTTATGCTTCATTTACATAGCCTTCCTTATATGGTATCAGCCCATATATGGGTTCATTTGAAAGCTTGGAGTGTCTTATTTGTTGTTAATGCTCCAACTTTCACACTTTGTTCCATACGGCCTCAAGGGGCCTGCACGTTTGGGACTTTCCAGAACAGTGACATTAATAACTTTGATAATTCAGGGAAAAATAAGGAGAAAGGCCACATTTACATGACAAAGAAAAGAGTGTTAGGAATACAAATGGAGGGTTTAAGCCACAAAGCGTGGGGCATGAAATACTACAGAAGAGAGGGTAGTGACAGACGGAGAGAACAGTACTATTGAGTAGCTGTGATTTTCAAGAAGTAACACATGTCTATTTCCATATAGTCTTCACTCAGCTTGACTAGTTTACACTTAGCAAAGATCTTTAAGAAAATTACTGCAACTCTTCTGAAAAATAATCTGGTGAGGACTAGCCACAACTTAATTCACAAGCCCTTCAACCCTTTTAGCATGTGTCTTGCAGACAGGACATTGGCTGCAACACTACCTAGAAAAAAATGTCATTGCTCAAAAGTTGCTCTTTTAGAGAGCTCTTCTAGAGAGACTTAATGGAGTTCTCAGTCATGTTTCATTTAAGTGTGAACTTTTGTTTCAGATATTTCTTCTATAATTTCTAAAGAGACAACTGTTGACATGCATACAATTCAAAAGTTTGGGGTCATTTTTAAAAAATGTTTTTGAATGAAGTTTATTTTGTTCACAAAGGCTGCATTTATCTGATAAAAAACTAATATTATTAAATTTTAAAATAACTGATATCTATTTGAACATATTTTTTTTAATGTAATTTATTCCAGTCATTACTCCAGGCTTCAATGTTACATGATTCTTCAGAAATCATTCTAATTTGCTGTTCTGGTGTTTACAAAGCATTTCTTCATATTATTAATGTTGAAAACAGCTTTCATTTGTGAAGAAACTGGTTATTATTTTTTTTTTTTTTGAATTCTTTAACCTGTTAACCCGCACCTGGACGCTGGCACACTGAACACTCTGTTTGCATGTGTCAGTGTTTATGAATAGATTAAATGAAACGGGACAAAATTAATCTTGACAAACTATATATCATTCTAAAGGCCTAATCCTCAAGCATCGATTGAATAGAAAGATCAAAAGAACAGCATTTATTTTAAATTAAATTATAACATTATAAATGTATTTACTGTCAACTTTGATCATTAACATGCATTATTGCTGATTAAAGGGTTAGTTCACCCAAAAAGAAAATTCTGTCATCATTTAATCACCTTCATGTCATTCTGTGTATATGACTTTCTTCGTTCAGCACATCCAGTTGGAGTTATATTAAAAATTGTCTTTGATCTTTCAAGCTGTTTAATGGCAGTCAGCAGGTGTTGCAATTCATCAGTCCAAAAGAAGTTAAATAAAAGTCCCATGCATAAAAAAAAAAGTCTCTCACACAGCTCGGGGGGGTGAACAAAGGCCTCCTGTAGCGAATCGATGCATTTTTGTACGAAAAATATCCATATTCAAAATGTAATAATCACTTTAATCTAGTTTGCGCCAACAGTTGTACACAGAAGCAGCTCCGGGCGAATGAGGTAGGATGTCGGCGTTGCGCATGCGCCGGTTAGTCTCGTGAAAACCAACGTTTGTTACAGGAGCAAAGGAAGCAAAGTTTCCTCACTTTACGTACTTTTTACTCTTCCTAAATTGATTATTACATTTTAAGTATGGTTATTTTTCTTACAAAAACACTTCGATTTGCTACAGAAGGCCTTTGTTCCCCCCGGAGCTGTGTGAGACACTTTTTTATTAAGGATGGGCGCTTTTTATTTAACTTCTTTTGGAGTCATGAACTGCAACACCCGCTGAGTGCCATTAAACAGCTTGAAAGATCAAAGACCATTTTTAATATAACTCTGACTGGATTCGTCTGAAAGAAGAAAGTCATACACCTAGGATGACTTGAGGGTGAGTAATTTATGGGCTAATTTTCATTTTTGGGTGAACTAAGCTTTTAAAATGTGTTCTTACAATAAAATGAAATAAAATTACCCAAACATTTGAGTGATGTATATTATATTATCAGATAATTAAAAAAATGAATACAATTAAAAATCAACTATTTTGCAGTGGTTTTTCATACTGGCATATCACTTTGTTAGTGCAGTCTGTAGTTATCAAAGTTTTAGAATAGAGCTTGAATCTTAGAAGAAAAATGTTTGTTTGCTTACCACTCAAAGTCCGACTCAGTGCAGTCACATGGCTCGGAAATCGTTGTGACAGAGTAGATTTTACCCATAACACACCTTGCTATAGGCTTCAGCTTTTGGTAAACTCTTTTGACTCCCATGAGGCAGCGTTCACCCTGTAAGGAGGATTTCAACATATACATATATAACACACACACACACACACACAATATTTTCTACATAAAGTTGGCATATGGTGTTCTCATTCAGGTTTATTTGAGTTCTCACATGAATTCATTACAACAAAGCATGTGCACATCACAATGAATTTATAAAAAAATGAAAAAATAAGAGACTGGAAAGAAGACGAGAGAAAACAAAGACAAAAAAAAAAAATAATAATTCCACTCAATGTACTTGGTTGTTCCATATTTAATATCTCACATCCAAACTCTGTGGGGTTCATTTTATCAAAGATTTCAGGGTTCCAGCCTTCTCACTCACATTTCATATATCTTGCAATAAAAAATTTTGCCTAGTCTTTTGTTAACATGCTTCCTTCAAATTAGTGCTCCAAATACTGCGATTTTATTTTAGTTTTGTGCTATTATCCTCCTGTGAGAGGACACTTGACTTCTGGCATATATTATTTAAATAGCCTGTTCAAATAGCCTCGGCAGCAGACCCTGAAAAAGCACGTCAGGGCCGGTTAGAAAGGAATCTCATAAGTTTCAAACAACAGGAAGCCAATGTGGCACACTCTTTAGTGCAATCTAAAGTGTCAGGCCTCACTGGAGGGTTTATTATGCTGGAAAGACCAGACAAAGCAGAAAGGTATCTGATCAAGACTGGGCTCTCTTAATTTTAAGGCTTGAGATGCAGTATAGAAGTTGAGTTAAGGACATTAATGACATTAAGATTCGTTTACAGAGGATTGTCAAAAACGGAGCCCGAGTGAACTTGGATCAATCCTTTTTTTTGTTTTCTTTTCCAGAAAATACTACCCTTGTACCTTTAATCAAAGCTTAAAAGTTGTTTGTTGTTGGCGACAGTGACACACATTACAGTTTGCAAACTTGAGATTTCAGATTATATAAATTCAATATGAAAACTTTTTTGATCTTTCCATTAGGTCATATTGTTTTTTTGTTTTTTTCTTGTTTTTTTCTTTTAAACAAGTCTGACATTAGGTTTATGCTTTTGTCAAAATGCATTACTTAATTCATGGTATATTAAAAACTGAACGGACATAACAATTACAAAAACACACAACAAAGTTACTAAAACTTTATTTAAAACAGAAAATATAAAAGCAAAAACTAATTCAAAATATTAATTAAAAAAAACAGGATCTCAGTGATGCTAAAATACCTGATTCTATGAAAACATGTCTAATTTAATGGAATACAATACTATTAAAAATAATGAAATAAAAGAAAATATTGGAAAGTTTGTGAAAATTTATGTTTTTTATGATTGTTACATCATATAAAGAATTCATTATTTATTTATTTATTTATTTTGAAC
Source organism: Sinocyclocheilus anophthalmus (assembly GCA_018155175.1). NCBI lineage: Eukaryota > Metazoa > Chordata > Actinopteri > Cypriniformes > Cyprinidae > Sinocyclocheilus > Sinocyclocheilus anophthalmus. The sequence continues at coordinate 230,370 of JADLZN010007873.1, read as the reverse complement.
AATTACACATTTTCTTTCTTCTTTAAAGAGATCAACATACAACACTGTGTGAAACAAGTATTTAGGCAAATATTCAGATACATGTTATAATAATACAATGATTTCTCACCTGGTCATGTAAATCCCACGGCACATAGTCAGACTCGACGCATCTTCTGTTAAAGATAGACCTGAAGTCTATCTTTACCAGCTGCCATTCTGAGCGGTGACTGACATGACCGAAGATCCTGCAAACAAAGGCACAACATCAGCCACTGTATGTCTGGCGAGCAGTGGCATATCCAGAGCGCAGTGACTCTAATGATTAGAAAGATGTAGAGTGGACAGGGAAAGGAAATGCTTAGCAATGTTATCCAAGTCAAACCCCATCAGTGGAAACCTGCGTCAAACTGTCAACAAAAGTCTGAAACTCACATTGAGAAAGTCTGACACTCAAGAACAGTGTGACACTTTTAGGGCCTGTCAGAAAGATGGCAGAAAATATTTAGGAATATCCTACAAAGGAAAACTTCATGAAATACTTCTCAAAATAATTTTAGGCTGTGCTGAATTCAGGATGATGTAAAATCTGAACTGGCTTGATGGTTTTATTGATTCCTCTTTTTAAATAGGTGATTCATTACTGGAAGGTCTAAAAATAAATCACTTGGTTTATCATTAATTGCTTTATTTTTATCACCAAGCATCATCAAGCAAAGCACTGAGCATTTTATACTCAAATAACCATTTATTCTCATGAAAGTAAAACATGTAATTGTCACAGAGCTTAAAATAAGATATAGTCACACTGTGACAATTATGAAAAATAAAGTAGAGACTGTGAGATTTAAAGTCATAAGTACATGATGCAATTATGAGATACAGTTATTTTAGTTATACAATATAATTTATTATAAAAGTATAAATTAATATGCATATACTTGATATTCATTTGCTCTTTATTTGGTTTCATAAAAGCAGGCATCCATCCATAATGCATTGTTACTCTATATATTCTATCTTAATATTCACTTACCAGCCACTTTATTAGATAGACCTATTAAGGTGTAAGGTAAGGTAACTAGTAAGGTGTATCTAATGAAGTGGTCAGTAAGTGTATTTCAATCACTCTCGGAACATTTTAGCATGGTGATGGATATGACAATGTAAATGTTAATGTATTTGGTCTTGGTGGAACAGATCTGCTACGCTGCTGCTGTTGGTTATTGCGGTAGTTGTAGATTATTGCTGCTGCTGCAAGCAAGTACATGAACGTGCTACTGCCAATGCATATGGCGATACGGTGCCGTGAGTATTTAAGACATACTGCTGCTGCACAAATAGCGTATAAAATAACCCATAGCAGATCTATGCAGGTGGAGCTGGGGAAGGTGGAGGGTTTCAGAGACTCTGAAAGCGTGCTGCAGGAATCTCTAGTGAATGCTAGCCAGCAAGGCAGTAAGCTCATTGGCTGCATATGCAGCATGAACCAATCAGCTTGTGCCAAGTCGTTTAACTCTCTGAATATCATCAGTTACGTTAACACCCCTCTATATATAATTTTCTAGCTAGATTAAATGGTACTAATATTTTTATGTTAGTATGCATGTCTAAAAAGCTGTTCTGTCCTTTGAGGACATTCAGATTCTTAGGGTTTACAGTGTTCATAACATAAACCATATTTCAACAAGCACCATTTTCCCATTCCAGAACAATCAAAATGTATCACTACTGAATATTCATCATACTTACGTCATTATGAGCGTTTCCTCGCCTGGTTCGCCCAAGACGCCGTCCACGAACAGGGGTGATGAAGTGAAACTGTATTTGTTCCATACCCTCCCCTCATCAAAGCTCAACCTGCATAGAAACCAGCAGCACACACCTGAAACTATAATACAGTGTAGAAAAGATTGCATTTCCACACACAGCTGGCAAATAATTCAAACAAGACTTTACGACACCTTTCCGACATTTAATCTAGATTACTAGACAAAAGTATTACACAGTCTACTGGGTTTAATGAGAACGTTCACACTCCCCGTGGTTGTGTGAGTCAGCTCGGTGCGATTGCATTGACTCATCTTTTTACGAACATACGCATGAAATATTAGTAATGATATTGGGGCAGCATTACCAGAGGTGCCTGATGGGAAGAGGGGTGTGTCTAATTGCCACTAAAGCCCCGCCTTGATCCAGATATAGCACACTGTACTCTTCGTCAAATATCTGGAACAGACAGACATAGTTTAACGTTTAAACATTCGGAAAATATGAGCATGGGTGTTTATGTCCAAGATGTCCAATATGAATAAATACACATATAAATAAGTAAACAAGTAATTCAATAAATGTATAAATTATGCGCTGTTCCGCTCATTTTGAAATTCCCATTATTAAAAGACTACAGAAAATATAAAACTTTATATAATATAAAAATAGTTGTTAGGTTATCACAATTTATTGATCAGGGTTTTTGTCATTTTTGTTCATGCCAACAGCATGATAAACTTCTAAAACGAAACTGACAAGGCAATTAGAAATTTAGAACATATGTACAATTTTTCATGCTTTTCTTTTAATTCAAATATTTTTTACATGTTTTCTTGGGAGTATTAATTTAATTGGTAATCAGTTTATAGGTATTTCCTGTGACCTTAATGTCATTTTTGACACCATTTTAGAGGGAAAACAACAGCAATGATATTAATGAAAATATCAATGAGATTTTATTATATTAGTTGGTTTGTCTCATTTTAAAGGGGTCATATGATGCGATTTCAAGTTTTCCTTTCTCTTTGGAGTGTTACAAGCTGTTCATGAATAAGATAAGATCCCTGAAGTTGCAAAGACCTAGTCCTCAAAACCAAAGAGATTCCTATATCCAATTAAGACTCTGCCACGCACCCTAAACAGTCGGTTAACACGCCCCACATATTACCTCATTGTGAAATTTTGCATAATGCCGCCACAAGGTCACGCAAAGAAAGAAAGGCGTGGTTACAGTAAACCGCAGTTAGTGTGATGCAGCATTATGAGCGTTCCTAGCATGGTCATGGAGACGCTGTGTGTTTCTAGGCAAAGCAAAAGCACTTTATTTGGCCTTCCGAAAGTAGATGCATTTAGGAATCTTTAAGATTCCTTACAACAGAAAAGCAATGCATTTTATGGACGACCGTTTCGTGAACCTAGGAGAGGAGGTAATTCTGACTGTGCTTTATGGACAATCTGGCGCTTTGAATCAGCTACTGTTTTGTTATTAGGTTAAGTATTTGCTATTGACTCTTCAAATGCAGAGTTTTGCGCATCGTATGTGTGTGTGCGCGCGTGTGTGTGTGCGATGAGATGAGAGCGGAGAGGACGAGGCGAGAGGAAAGGAGCGAGAGAGAGAGAGAGAGAGAGAGAGCGAGAGCGACGGAGAGAAGGAATCACTGTGTGTGTCACAGGACTCTGTTCCCCTTTCGGGCTCTGTCTTTACATTTATTTTGACAGATGAAGCTCACGATTATGGTAAGGGGCGTTACAGTTCCGACGAGTGCTTGCAGTGTTCGGCCAATCAAAATGCACCGGGTCAGCTGGCCAATCAGAGCAGGTGGGACTTGTGCTTGTTGGAAGGGGGACTTTGTAGAAAAGAAATAGTCGTGTGAGAGAGGCGGGGCGGGGAATAGAGGACTCAATAATGTACCGTATTTGAAAGAATAATGTGTTTTGTGAAATAAAGCATTTCAACAGATTTGTTACACAAATACACAAACTAATGAATTAAAAAAGACATAATGAACCCCTTAAAGCATTCAACCGTTTGATTAAATGATAAAACTGGAAATTGCTAATAAAAACTTCGAAAGAGTAAAGATGCTGACTAACTATCCTTTACTCAAGTCAATCCATCACGTCTAAGGTCACAAAACATATGGACTTTTGGTAGTACTAGGATAGCAAGTCCTAAAGCGGTAGAGCTTTTGCATTGGCTCCCCACACTCGGAATAGCATTCCTGATAAGTTCGGGGTTCAGACCCACTTTTTTGTTCAATTAGATTGAAGAAATCTCTTTGGCCAAGCATTCAAAATGCATTCTATAATCTGGGATGCGGCTCTAATCAAAAATGCACATTATTATGCCTTAGCTTGTGTTGAACAAATCATTTTGCTTGGTTGGAACAGCAGCGACGCTAACTATGTTTGTATTTGTTTCTCAGTTTTTTTTGCCACGGGATTTACACAAGCTTCAATCTGGATCCAAATCACCTGAGAAGAGATGATGCCAACCCAGAGGACCTCAGATGATGCCAACCCACCCACCAACATACAGAACTACCACATTTTGCAACAAGTTTGATTGCAACATAATTATTGCTGTTAATAGTATTAAGCGTATGTTAGACGTCTTAAAATTGCTTTTTCCGTACTGGGTTTTGTGGTCAGAGGGGAACTGGGCCACCGACTGAGCATGGTTGCTCCCAGGTTTTCTCCAGTCTGTCACGATGGAGTTTGGTTCCTTCGCTGTCGCCTCTGGCTGGCTAGTTGGGGACATTCATTTCCAGCGCATCGTGACATGATTGCAGAAGATACTATTGTAAACTGAGCCGGGGATGTTGACATCAATGAATTAATGATGAACTGTCTGATGAAAAATTGTGTTTACTATTGTCTGTGCATTATGACACTATTTTCCTACTTACATGCTGTCTCGTGCTTGGCCCATCTGTATTGTATAAAGTGCTCTATAAATAAAGGTGACTTGACTTAAAGCTGAGACCCACTTGTCACCCAATGCAAAGGCTAAATTAAACCTTTTTATTTCCAAGTGTGATTCCATCCTGTAAATCTTCTTGCTGTTGTGTAATCAATTTACCATTATTTCTTAAAGTGCTTATTATTAAAATAAAATTAAACTACACTCTCAGAAAAAAGAAAAAAAAAGTTCAAAAGCTCTCACTGGGGCAGTACCTTTTCAAAAGGGTACTAAATTGCACCATTTAGGTACTAAAACTTACAATTTAGGTACTAATAAGTACCTATAAGTTACTATTTTCCACTCTTTAGAGATACATACAAACCTTTTAAAAAGGTTCTGCCCCAGTGACAGCTTTTGTACCTTTTCTTCTGAGAGTACACGCAAGCATATAATAATAAAAAAGTACCCTTTCCAGTCACCATTACAGAACTGCTAGTAGTTGTAAACATGTATGAAACAAGAAATTGCCTTACAGAGGAAAATTCAGCCAGATGCTAGGTTGACCTACTGCAAAGTTGAACTGAAAATTGAGGCCCTCATTAGCAGTTTTCATTTGTTTGCCCCAGAGCACTGATAACTGCACTGTATGTGCTGTGAATTCTTGCTCATATGAATTCCTGTTGAGTTTAGGCCTTGGGGCTTCAAGCATTTAGCATGTGCAAGTCTGTTAAAGTGGAGGAAAAACACCATCTGATTGGCTTAAGTACTTCATGGGCAAATGATTACGAGGCTAGTGTTTATGTTAGCGGGATACTGTGCGGGGTCTGTTTTGTTTTCCTTTGGCTGTGAACACACTGGAAAAGTTGGATCAACCAAAAGCCACACTAGAGTCATTATAATTGAGAAATGTATCTGACCCCCAGTTGCTCTGATCAACATAAATCTATGATAAATAAGGGCTACGCAGTTCTGAAATAATCATTGTGGGTTTGTTGGTTTAGTGCCAACAAAAAAAAGTTAATATTATGTTATTCTGCTCAGGGCATTGTTACATATGTTCCTGAGTTATTTTCATCCATAATGTCAGATTGGCTGAGTTATGACAATATTTCATATCCTTTACTCTTCTTGGGAAGGCTTTCAATTTGATTAGATGGAAGCTGGCAACCACAGGTCTGCTGTCCTTGAAATAATGCTATTTCTCAAATCCCAGTGATTGTAATTCTTACTGACAAGATATATGACATAAAACCCGTGCCCTACCCAGCATGCTTTAACTTTTTGCCACATCAATTTTCTCTTAATTATTTGAGCTCTCCATTTTTAATTAGACAGCTGGCCCCATAAATTTAAATCGCATCATCAAACATGCACCCACGGGCATCATATATGTCATTGAATTTAGTTTTCTCTGAAGGTGTCATTTGATTATCGGCTCTGAAACGCGGCACATGGATTAATCCGCTCAAAGATATGCATCAATGCTGAAATTACTGCCCACCCCCATCTGGCTGAACACCCCCCATGGTCAGAGTCACCTGCCGCCACGTGTTTCCAGCGTCGGATGTGATGAACATGCTAACATTGCTGCTCGTTAACTCTGCGCCAATTGAACCTAAGGAGAGAAGAGCAGAACAATTACAGTCATGCTTACTGAAGCAGATAGAGAGTTGATAACTAAAGCTATATGAATATGAAGATTGAGTGCATTGTGCCTTTTCTCGTCACAAAAGTCATTCATACTTCATTCCAAAAGCTGGCAAGTGCTTTATGGATTTTGTCCAAATTTGTATTTCTCGTTTACCCACAATGACTAGATTTCCTAATTTGTGATTACTAATGTTGACTAGATTAGTGCGAAGGTTAGAAAATGCATGTTTTTTGGACTGTAAAATACAAGGTCAGCACATTATTTGTGGGACAGAAGGGAATATGATTGCGACACAAGATCATATGCTCTCTCTTTTGCTTTTTCACACAACACTGTAGTGTGTGCAGTATTCTGTGACAGACTAACTCTTATGTAAGAAAAAAAGTATTTCAATGAAAAAAAATCTAATGATGATGATGGATGGATGGACAGAAAGATGGAATGGATGGATGGATGGATGGATGGATTGATGGATGGATGGACGGATAGATGGGAGGGTGGATGGACAGAAAGATGGATGGATGGATGGATGGACAAAAAGGTCAATAGATAGATCAACGGATGGATGGATGGATGATGGATGGATGGACAAAAAGATGGATGGATAAATGGATGGATGGAAAGATAGAAGGATAGATCAATAGTGGATGAGGACCGAAGATAGATGGATGGGTGGGTGAGTGGGTGGGTCGATGGATTGAGATGAAGATGGGAGTCGATGGATAGACGAAAACCGAGGAAGACGAGAGATAGATAGATAGAGAGATAGATAGATAGATAGATAGATAGATAGATAGATAGATAGATAGATAGATAGATAGATAGATAGATATTTACACTAGAAAATACATCATATGTAATGAAATCAGGTTGAACCCGGTGAGGTAACCAGGAGTTCTGGAAAACCTCTCTATCTAATAAGCTAAGCTACTCAGGAAAGTCTGTGCCATCCCCACAACCCTTCTACCATCAAATCAATCAACCTAACGTCAATTTAGAGCCTAATATCTAATAGTCGGTCTCCTCCTAGGATTACTTATCCAGATAGTTACAGTGCCAAGACATTTATATTTCATCTGCGTGCATCCAGAGGCAATATAGTCGGTGAACGTTGCAGAAGACACAAGCCTGAAGGAGTAAAATGAAAAAGTGACAAGCGCTTTCAATCTTAGAAAATAAACATTTGAAGTTTGAAGTGGTGGAAGAGTTAGTCGGTTGTGAAAACAGAAGATGATGGAGAGAGAATAATAAGAACACTCTAAAGACTCTCTGCCGCTAATCTCAAGAGTAGCACTTAGCATTTCCATTTGTTCATGCTAGCGCGACACTAATCTTGTTTATAGTCCATATCCAGATGCCTGCACTCCACAAGCGCAAAATGAACGTCTTCAACAATGAGAGTGTCATAAGCGCTCAAGATAAAAGGAATTTAAATATGTTTCACTTTGGAGTTCCAGGACAAAAAAAAAATGAACTGATGTCAGGGATTTAAGGAAGAATATGAGAACAACACACTTTAAAAAGTATTTTCTTCTTCCAGTACCTGTCATGTAGACAGGTTTTTCTACCTGTCTGTAACCAAAACCAAAATACAAATAATCCTTGAGTATTCCGTTTTATTAATCTCTTTTAAAAAAAATGTTTTTCAAGTGTCTTGTCAACTTTGAAATGTTTCTTTAAAGATTAAAGGAGGATCCAAAAATGGACTGATATATTTCAGGCACATTTTTTTATTAAGGCAGTTCCAAAATTAAGAAAGTAAAGTAACCAGAGTTAATGAAACAACATAAAAGAAATATGTGTAAAGATAGATAGTATTAAGTATTAATAATACTATTAAATTTGACAAAATGTGTACACAAATAAAAGTACGTTGTTTAAAAGTTTATACTGTAGTTTATATTTTCAAAATACATAAAGAAATAATCAATAAAAAAGGTTTGGGGTCAGTAAGAAGTTTTTATGAAGAATACTTTTATTATTTACTCTAAACAATAAAAATCTATCACAGTTTCCACTAAATAATATGCCAATAATAATAACAATTAAAAAAAAATCATATGCATCAAATCAGCCTATTAGATTTATAAGATTTATTTTAGATTTGTTTTTATTTATTTAGATTTAGAACGTGAGGTTCTTTTGAAATCTTATACTTTAATGTATGTATATATGTATGTATTCATGAAATATTTCTAATAAATGCTGTTTATTAGAACAACAGCACAACTGTTCTCAACATTGATGATAAAAATAAAAAAATTTTGCGGGAGTAAATCAGCATATCAGAATGATTTCTTAAGGATCATGTGAACTGAAGACTGGAGTAATGATGCTCAAAATTACAGGAATAAATTATATTTCAAAATATATATTTGGTACTTTAAATATATCACATATATCTATTGTTACTGGATTTTTAATTAAAGCATCGCATAGAGGCTTTAACAAAAAAAAACTTTAAAAAATCTTAACCCTAAAATTTTAAACAGTAAGTACATTAGGCTTTACAAATAAGATCACTCGCATTATCGGTACAGAATTTTCTTCGTTATTCCTGGTGATTTCTTTACCAAAGCACCTGATGCACCACAGATTCCAGGGATCGAATCTCTGCTGGCTAGATTCAGATGTGTTACGGGTTTTGAACGACACTTGCAGGGAAGCTCAGAGACAGTACGGCTAGAAGCAACACAAAACACTTATTTGTCAAGTGGGGTCTCAAAATGGCAAAATCCCATGTGTCGGCCTACAGTAACCGTCATTGTGTTGGGCTTCAAATAAAATCCAGGTTTTAAAAATCCCAAACAGCAAGGATCATACTTTCCCACACCATAATTCTGAGTGACTAACCCTTTAGTGACACAATTCTCATTAAAGTTGGAATGCCAATGGTAAGAGCACCTTTGCAAGGGTTTTTAGGGGTTGCTTAAAACTTGACATTTTGCTAACAAATAGCTCGTAATGGATGGTGTTACTTCAACAACACATTTGAGAGTTTTTTTTCTCAAATAAACTCTCAAAGCAGAGCTTTCACACCTTTACTAGTTTAATTTCATGTCCATCATTGAACTTGCATCACAGGAACATTTCCAATGCATCTCAAACTGTGTTATTGTAGCATTATTTATACATTATTATTATAGTATGCATTAATATTTTGAAATAGCTTTTTATATTTTTATTTTTCATTTACTCAGTAATTTTGTTATGTGCTTTTAAGATATTTCATTAGTTTTAGTTTTTTTTGTAGATATTTGTATTTAACTTCAATTAATGTTTTATGTCAGTCATTTTGTTCCTCTACTTTAATTTTACTTTAATTTCAGTTATTTTCCAAGCCATAAAAGCTTAATCTTTTAATTTTATTTCAATGAATGGAAATTATTTTTCACTCTTTGTTCACATAACCAAAGGATTCATATTCTATCATGAATTTTCTAGATTGAAAGCCTGGGTTAGGGCTAAATCAAAGAGGCAACAAAACAAGCAGAATTTGAAAAGAAGCATAAAATAAATGATGAAGGTTTGAAAAAAATAATTAATTAAAAAGAGTTTTAATGTGATCTTCTTATAACAAAATAATAAAAAAAAGTTGAAATCTGTTTGTTTTATACAAATCAAACCCTGGGACATACAGTAAAGTAACTGTAGTTGAAGAAACACCCATCTTTGATTAATGCTTCAAAAGCTAAAATCTGACAAGTTAGTCATTGTGAAAGTACACTGACCTCATAAAGCTAATCTATGAATGTCAAATATTATACGGCTAGCTTTGGACGTGTCTGTCTCTTGTTGTTTTCCCACACATCTACTCACCAGCATGCAATGGATTCTATTTCCTCTGAGATCAGCTGAGGGAGCCTGCAGGAGCCTCCAGTCGCGGCCTTTGTTATAGGTTATGTATGTCTTCACCTCATTATTTAGCTTCTTATTGGCCAAGAACATGCCTTTTATTCCTGCCACCTAGGGAAAGGAACATAAACAACATAATGAGGAAGAGATAAATCACTAATAATTACATCTCCAAAGTTTCACCATTTCCTCCTACAGAAAAAAACAAAAACAAACAAAAGCCTGTGATGCATTTATTACTTTGTGTCACTGTGGCACAACCCAGCCAAGTGAACTTCTAAAAAGCTCCGTACATATTGCAGTTCCTGGTAAGATCTATTGGAGTGGAATGGGAGTATGTAAGGAAATGAGAAGGTAATCCATGTCCGTCTTGAACAGAAGTGACATCTCTTCAGGACCAGGAAGCACTAGAGAGGAGGAGAGGTAGAAGACCATCCCGCGTCTGCTTGCCTCTTAACTCGCTCTCCTTTCCATCTCTCTCTGTCCCACTCCGCCTCTCACTCTTATTTAAGAGGGCGGTCTGACAAAATTTCTTTACTTCTGTGTCTGGTTTATGCAGACTCCCCTCGATCTCACTATGTCAAGAGCCGGACTGCTATGAAAGATTGAGATATTTTCAACTAAAGCCGACGGCTGAGATTTTAGCATATGTTACATAGAGGTGGCGACCTCAATCAAGTCACTGGACTCTTCAGCCTATCCGAAGGCCGAATGTGATTTTATGGGGGTTGCTATCATCAACAGTTTAATTATTTGATCAGGAGATAGCTTGACACCTGCTGGCCTCTGATGCAATGCGTGGCTGCATGTGCTGTTCCATCCTGAGGTGTATGAATAGAGATCTGGGGTATTCTTCAAAGAGACGAGCCATCTACACCCAAACTCTAATCATTGGCTTCACTCCGGCGGTGCCTTTGTACACGAGCAGTGCTATCAGACCAATTTGTAGTATTATAAAAACTTGTGAAATAACAGCACTCCAAAGCCCTGCCTGCTCTGAAATTGTAAGGTATCTTGTAGCACACAGGTATTTGGAAAGACATTGATCAGAGTTAAATGCTGAAAAGGTCAACCAATTGTAGATAAGGAAAAGTAAACAGGTTTTGTTCAGACAAGGCTGCAAAATAGTTTTTAGATTAAAATTTTAAATCCATTTAGTTGTTTGATAGTCTTGAAAAAAAAAAATGTTGTAACCACAAGGGTTGACCAAAAGTGACAGTAAAGTTATTTATTATGTTACAAAAGATTTCTGTTTCAAATAAAGCTGTTCATTGAACTTTCTATTCATCAAAGAATCCTGGGGGATTTTTTTCCCCCAAATACATATTAATCAAAACACTTTTATTTATTTATTTATTTTTATATATATTTTTTTAACATTGATAATAATAATTAAAAAAACATTATTAATAACTGGAGATAAAACACAATGATTGAAACTACTTAGCATCAATCGGCATAAGTAGAAAATTTCTGAAGATCATGTGAACTACTAGACAAGGTACATATAATATTATATATATATATATAATCTATAGTATAATATATATCTATATCTATATATAGAGATATCACATAATTAAATACTGAAAGAAAGAGATTTTGGGGGGCACTTTAATGTGATACAAAATCTGTTATCATATTTAACATTGTGTCCAAGCTTTCTCCCTATAGTGATAGATTTAGATGCACAGAGAATATTCTGCGTTCCTAACTGCTCCTTGTTTAGATAACCCACTGATAGTCCTGTAATGAATTCCTTAATTAATTAGCACTGCTATTAAATCAATTAACACTACACTCAATTAGCATTACTTAGTGCATTCAATATGATCATGCTTTTAATATCCAGAGAAATGGGAACATGAAACAGTGATATTGAATCAACACACATCTGTACAGTGTGGAAAATAAATGACACTGTTGTGTTTTACAGAGAGAGTTACCTCATATAGATCTATCATGACATTTCCCTCTGGTCCCATACTGCTCATGACGTTCTCTAAAGCCAGTGTGTAATAAATGCCTCCGGCCTCTGACACATACAGGTTGTAAGTGTCATTCTGGTTCCACTCTTGAACTGCCGCCACGACCCGATTCTCATCTGTACTGATCACATGCAGATCCTGGGGAAAAAGGAAAAGACATTTCATAAAACAGATCTCTGTGATTTATTTGACAAAAGAATATTCTGCCTCCGGCATTATCCAGATGTTGGTATAAACAAGTCAATAAAGAAGTCTGTAAAACTGACAAGGAATGTTTTAGAATAGTGGGCTATAATTGATGCACTAAGTTGCCCAGCATAGTTACATGACTTCACTTTGTATAAGAAATCATTTGAAAATGATGCATATGAATGAATGGATGGATGAACACTTTTATCCAGCAAGGACATATTAAATGACACAGTGACACTAAAGGCTCAAGATTAAAATTATTTCTAATTTAAATAAAAGCTTTTTTTTTTTTTTTTTACTTGGTTCATTAAAGCATTCTGAAAATCCTGAAATAATTCCACAAAATATTAAGCATCCCAACTCTTTTTAACATAGATAAAAATAAGAAAAAAAATATTTAGTACATCAGCTAAATCACGATCCATGTGACACGGAGACGTGAGTAATTGATATGAATCAGCTTTATCCTCACAGGAAAAAATACATTTGAAAATATATTCGTTTGATCAAATAAAATTGGCTTAGTCAGTACAAGAGATTATTTAAAAAACATTGCAACAATCTCACTCATCTGCAACCTTTGAACGTAGAATAATATAATATAAATATAGCTCTATATATTGATATGTAATTGCTGTTGTACAAATAATTTCCTTTCATCTAGCCCCATATCTTTATTTATGACCGATATGATGTGCACTTTGCCATAAAATGGAAGACACTAACCTCCATTGCCTTTTTTAATTCTCTTGATGAGGCCGACTGCATTTTCCCAGTGCCATTCTACCTAGCCATTTAAATGATTTAATATTCTGTCTTTTCCGTCATCAGAAAGAAAAAGTAAGCCGAACTCCGAACAACTTAAGTGCCTTTTAATATTCTAAACACCTTTACCCTTCTCATTTACATATATCAGAGGAGGACGACTTTAACCTTTAATGTGATTTTTGCCTCTAATCAAGTGAGATTGAATATGAATGTTGTTACTGGGACGGCTGGGGACAGCTGGAGAGCAGTGGCAGTTTCACCCCACTGAGCTGAATCCGATTAAAAATCAGTATCAGACCCTACTCTCACCTGCCTTGTTTTGCTCGCAGCTCCGGCGTATGGCAAATATTCTTATTAGCCTTAAATTGAGCTTGACAGTTGGGCAAATGCAACAAAACCACATGCTGGCAGTTTGTGAATTTCATCTACCCCAGACCGTGCAAGGATTGCTGGATGTGTGCTTAAAGGAGCGCCGAGAGCTTGATTGAATAAAACATGTTTAATTGTCATGTGAGCACAGCAGATTTTAAGCTTTGAATAATAACACAGCATCCTGAGAACCGAGGGACTGCGGTAGCATCTGCATCCCTGAATTCACTCACTCAGAAGTAAGAGCCTGCCAGATGCCAGGGCGAAAAAAATCGGATTTTGTAAAGGTTTGAAGCTTCAAAGGCTAACATTGAGGGACATGATGATCTAGGTCTGAAATAGCAATGTCTGTTTACTCTATCACAGTGTGGCAGATTCTGACTTTGTGTTGAGCAAGTGTGAATGAGATACTCTACCTTTGGAAGGGTGTATTTGGGAAGCTTCATGGGTGTAAACACATCTCGCCTGGACGACACGTAGTAGATTGGCCGGCCACCGGTTGAGACCTTGGGTAATGGAGGGATCACAAAAAGACAGGACAAAGACACTTTAGAAAGAGGTAACATTTTGAGTTCTACTAGGATATTGGTCACATACTAGGGCTCACATTATGTGTTGCGATATGATCGGTGCAATTCAATCACGTTATCATAATTGAATCGCAGTTGAAACTGTGCCAAATGCACGTCACAGACTGAATCTGGATGATTAGTTTATATCTGTGCTTTAGTTTGCCTCAATAAGGCCCCTCATAGACCCTGTTTACACTCGGTATTAAGATTAAGCACTATATAGTGCTTAATACAGGTGTAAAGAGGGTCTGGAATATTCAAAAGTATCTAAAAAGTAATGCATCCGCATTGCATTCATCCAGATGTGTCCTGAACATCAATAAAGGACACTACTACAAGAGTTTAAACTTAAAGCTGGAACACACTACGCAACTTTTAACATCTGAACAGATTTCAAAACACAGCGTCCCACACTTGCCGACTTTGTAAATTAAAACAATATGTGTTTAAAAATATTAAACATGTTGGATATCCTCCGACTGGATGGATTCATAGTCTGAAGCTAAAAAAAAAATCGAGAACCGTTGGCCATCAGAGACTGTGTAGTTGGGTCTCGTGTGGTTGGGTTTAGGTGGATTTGATGAAATCTGTGACTGGGGGGTGTGGTTGGGGGGTGTGCAATCTGCAGACTGGCTCTGACTTTCGGCATCTAGCTACAGTTTAGACTGTAAACTGGGGCAAAAATCTGGGCAAAAGTCATGTAGTGAATTCTAGCCTTACGTTTGTGTTTTTTAAAGAACTGGTTGGTTTCTGTATTGCTTTCGTACCCAAGGAAATCTCTGTCCCATGAAAGCATTTGACATGGGCCTCCACTATAACAGAAATGTTGCGTTAAAATGAGGTAGCTTAGACTTAAATACCCCAAAAATAATAATAATAAGTAAAAGTTTTTTAAAATAAAATTTTAAAAGTTTGCACTCACTAAAAATATATACATATATACGAAGTATTGGGTTTCGATAGGGTTGGATATATGGAACTAATGGGAAAGGCTTAATTATCATCAACCGTTTTATAAATAGCAATCGCCACATCATAAGACAATAATTATTGCTACACGCCTACGAGTCCAACACGCTTCCCCGTTATGGCTCCCCTGCGACAAACACTACTCATCTATGGCCCACCAACTGGTTGGGGTCGATGTATCCAGGAAAATGTTTTGCCCTTGTGGCTATCTGTGGCAGTTCTGAGCTGCAGGGTATATAAAGAGCCCTGTACAACAGCAGGACAAACGAGAAAGTGAGGTATATTTGATTTTCAGAAAGACCGCTGACTGATACTAGATAATAGTATATTGATATTGATACTGTAAATATAATCAAATATTGAATATCCTATTTAAGGGGTTCTCTTTATAGGTTATATACAGTATGTGGGCAAGTGAGGCAGTTGTAACACAAATTTGCCAATAAAAGAAAAATGTACCTGTAGTATTTCTTAGGTGAACGGTATGCTGAAAAAAATCGAACCGTACTGTTCTCCACACACGGTTCGGCACGCGCTAGGTGCTTTCAACTTAAATCTGACAACGCATCTGAAATATGGTTTGCTATAAATAACACGTAAACTAAACAGGGTTCGGCTAATATATGTTTCTGTTGATGGATGCGCATTCTGGTTTCCCAGTACATTATAACAACAGCAATAAATAAACGTGGACAAACCATTCACTCTTGTCAAAGACTATAGAATACCCAAGACATTCCAATAGTTTTGAATGGGGAAAAATGCAAAACTCAATATGGCCGCTCTATCAAACGAAGCCCGCCTGCTTAGGAACAGAGCCAATCTATCAGTAAGTCAGCGCTCCACTGCACGGCCGTTAAAAGTCCCCCCACCCGGTTGCTACTAGAACAGGCACCGCTCTGGATTTGCGCCTATGACTGCGCCGCCTCACTTTGCTGGTCTGCTTGATAAATAGCTTTTTTTTAATGCGATTTGAAGCAAAATACACAACACTTATGATCGCATTTGTGTCAGATTTCATTGGTCATTTCATGTGAAACTTTATCGTAAAAGCTGTTGCGAACACATTTTTTTCGGCGAATTTGAAGATTCCTCATTCAAGAGATAGGATTGCCCTTGCTGGCCCGAGACGCGTTTCAAGAGGCCCGCTGATGACATGATTGCCTTAAAGGGACTTTTGCTTTCTTATTCATGCGAATGCCGTCTGCGGAATTCTGAGCATTTTATTCCGTCATCACCCGGTTCCTGAAGCGCGCGCCGCACAGGTGCGACTTGAACAGCACATCGATATCTGTTTTTAAGCCTAACGCATTTTTAAAGCTTTGCCAGTTTAAAAATTTAAGAGCCAGAGGACGTGAGCTCGCGCGCGCAGTGATAAGATCTGTGCGTGCGCTCATCCAAAGTGTGCAAACCCACGCCTCAGAACGCATGCAAATATTATGCTTTCTCTGAAGTTTTGTTTAAATGGACAAATTCACACAAAAATGATGTCAAAATGCCCGTCTTGGTAAGTATCCTGTAGCAGACATAGCCGGCTGAACGTACTGTATCATTCTCTTAAAGCAGTGTTTCTCAACCCTGGTCCTGGGCGCCCCCTAGCACTGCACACTTTGTGTGTCTCCCTAATCAAACACACCTGATTCAACTCATGAGCTCATTAAAAGAAACTCCGGACCCTGAATGGGTGTCAGATAAGGGGAAAAAGGGACATACAAATTTCAGTGTTGGGGGCGCTCTGACCATGGTTGAGAAACACTGTCTTACAGTGACAACAGTTTCTTATATTATAAAAAAAAACAGCAACAACCAAGAATCAGCACTGCTCTTGTCATTGAATAGCTTTTTGTAACTTAATAAAGTACATTTTTAATTTTACAGTCAATATGCATGCTGTGTTTACATTTCATCATTACTTTATAATTCATTTCTTACCTAAAAAACTACGTTAGACCTCCGAAAAAACTGACAATCATTTGTTTAGTTTATCCTATCTTTACTCTATTGTATTTATATATTTGTGGCTGTTGCTGTAGTTCTCTAGATTATTCTATTTCGCTTTATTTTATCTTGCCAGTATAGTTTCTGCGTAAACAGTAAGCACATAAACGAAGATACCGAACCGTGATACAAACCGAACCATAAGTTGAACCGTTCCAACCCTAGTATTTCTACTTCAAAATGTCAGATTTAATTCAATATGTTGCTTGCCGTTAATTTGTAATTATTATTTTTTTAATTTTCTAACAACTGTCTCAAAGTAAAAAAAACCTACACAATTGGGTCTTTCTGTTTTTTTTTTTTTTTTCACTCAGTACAATACCAAAATTGCCATCGCATTGTGCATATTTGGACGTTACTAGCCACCATTCATTAAAATTTTACCATGAGAGGAAGATCTCTAGTAGTCTTTAAGTTAACAAAGAACATGTTATTTAAAAAAAATATTACAATTGGACCTGGCCTCCCTAATTGTCCTTGTATATTAACTTCAAACAGTCTAAGAAAACCTCATTCAAATTGACTGTTTTGGGGGACCATGTACAACAGAACTGCCACGTGTAGTTTCTCTTTCTGTCTGCCAATCAACAGAAATACAGGTTCAACAAACAAAAGACAAACTCAATTTGTGCGGTATGTTTCTTCATTAATGTTAATTATTGATGACTAATACGGAAAGATGGATTTGCTGGAGCAGAACTGTCCATTTTGCATTTTAATGTGAAGCCTATTTTGAACCCTCCAAGTGTTGCCTCGTGCCGTTTTTGAATGATAGCTTCTTGAAATGTAATCAAAGCACGTCCAGGGACGCCATTCAGACTTACGGGTTTCTGAGATGCTGGTCTCAAGGTGAATCAGGCCTGGCTCTTTATCAAGGCCCAGTTTAGACCTGGAGAGCCCAAAGGAAATAAAAAACAATATTTTATAAAATAAGCTTTGGAAAACGAAAATCCTTTGTGTTTCCATGCAACAAAAGATGGGTCAAAATAAGGGCATTGGCTTTTTTGTGTCGGCTAAAAGATGTTAGCCTCCCAAAGGAGCAATGCGGGTTAAGTCGAGAAAGTACCATCAGAACACCCTATCCTGTTAAGCCTCCATTTCCATCTCCATCTATCTGTGCTTTTGAACAGAAGCAAGGAGCATATCCTGACATCATTAAAAGTAAGCCCTTCTCATTTGCTTCCCAAGAACACCCACAGGCAGCACACACAGCTCTCTAGCATGGAAAAAAATCATTGTTGCATGAAATATTTATTCTAGACAGAAAAATCAGAGAGAGCTGCTCCAGAGAGGAACACTCAAAGGTAGAAGCAGACTATCTCAAGACTTTATCATGACACTTATTGGAAGTATTGACGCTTTCACAAATATAGCATCCCATGCCGTGCTCTGGGATCAGCCTTAATATTTTAAAGGCAGAGTGGCAAATTCAATAAACAGTTACACCCCTTTTGTGCACTGTATTTCGAGTTTGACCCGCAGTCCACAGAGTAAAGAGGTTAATTTTGCAAAAATTATAATTAATGTGAGCTGACTGTATAAATGCCCACTTATTACACAGCTACTCAAATAAATAGATGGATGGATATGATATTTAGTTTAAATTGATTTTATGGTCATTACTGTATATTATTATCTTACAACTTCCGCAAAGAAAAATGGACCATTACAATGCACAAACAATCACCCGAGATAGACAAGATGAACACCGCAACAATATTACAGTAATATAAATACTGAACTCCTCTGAGGTCATTTTCATTACAGTAAATAACTAAGATGCATGATGGCACCACTTGTGTTTGTATGAAATGAGAGAACAATTCTGTGGTGTTATACAAGAGGTATGATGACGATCCATGGCACAAGTGACCAATCAGAATTGAGTATTTCAAAAAGCTGTGTGATAAAGTTCTACGGTGTCTGCCCACTTTATTAGCAGCCTTGGTGGCAGAAGTATTTTTTTATCCATTAATTTTTCAATTTTTCAATTTTTTTTAAGTTAAAAAAGGAAAACAGCCATGAACCAAGCCAACAAGCTACGAGGTGAATCACAACATTACAAACTTTGATTTGAAGCAAAAAGGTATTTGAAAACTCTACAAAAAGACTTTAATGAGGGAAAGAACTACTAATGACACAATGTGAATGACATAATCAAATTAAAAATGATGGAGACATAAAACAATTGATTTAAATATCGTGATTATATATAGAAACAATATATTCTATGCTTATGACAAAATAATTATTACGTAATTTGCAGTGCTTCATGGAAGTAGGTGGGGCTAAAGAGTTACTTTGGCACAATTTACTTGTTGCGATTCTATGATTGGTGGGGATTTCTCCACAGAATCATGGGTAATGTAGTTGTCCAAAAAGTTCTAGCTGTTGCATGATTATTTATGCATAAGTTGACAGAATGTGGGCTGATGACTGATTAACAACCTTGTAGTTCATTTAAGTCTGTCTTTAAAGGTAAATTATGTTTCCCAATCCTCCCCTATGGTGTTTATGAATGGGAGGGGTTTTAACATTTCGAAACCCTGCAGTTTGACATGGTGGACAAGACGTGTTTATGTGTTTAAAGGTCAGAGGTGCGGTGTCCCATTTTTTTTCAGTGCAAACACGCTCCCATTATATTTAAATTAGGCTTGTGATATTGCTTATTTAACAGTTAGCAGTAATTTCCCAGTATAACCCACAGCAAAAAAGATAGCGTTATAAACAGGCAATGCAAGCGTATCAGTATTAATTTTGTTTTACCTGATTCACACCCAAGATTGTTCAGGTACCTTCAGTTAAATCTCATTATACTACAACCTTCCTTACTCACAAGAACAGTTCCATTTCAAAGAAAAATTGTTACAGTTTCAATTTCAGATCATTGTGATGGTGAAGGTAAAGGAGTTCTGACCTGTTCAGTTCCACCAAGACTTTGGGTATTAGGCTAGAAATGAGCCGCATCAGATCTGAGTTGCTTTTGAAGCACTCACAGATACAAAAGTCCATGTCATCCATTCAAAGCTCCATTTCTTCAATCATCTCATATACTGTGGCTATAGTGGTGTATCTCATCAAAAGAGACTATCTAATTTCACATAGTCAATAGCAATAGCTACACATTTGTAAGGGTTATATGTCTCATCTCACTTCAGATAATAAGACTCCATGTGAGAGTTCATAGAGGGGAACTTGTGAGGATAGATCATTACCAGCCTAAAAATAACGGTACTCGAGGCTGACTCTCTGATGTCTTCGCTCTGTCGTTCTTTGACAGTGCTTATGCAAAAATCTCACACTAAAATGTCCTCAAAAACAAAATCCTGGTGCTAAATGACTAGAATGTGGATGGTAAAAGACAGACATGATCAACGAAAAACTGGGCAACCAGTTGAGAGTTTAAATTTTATGGGGGTGACGATTTGACCACGTGTATTGAATGCAAGGTGACTTCACTGATTCTTGCAGACGGGAAGCGCATTTGTTTTTTCCTCCCCCTATCATATATATATATTGATATAATATATATATATATATATATATATATATTATAGAATAAGATATAGACGATTAATAATATGTAACACCGTTGAATGTTTTTGGTAGCAATACCAACGAATCATTGAAACCTAGTTGTTTACAATCCTAAAAAATGTCTTCGTTCATTCCAGCTTGTCCACTTGAGACCAGAGAAAACATAAAATCGAATCGATTAGAATGTATTTCTCATCAGGTCTCTTTAATCACCACAGTCTAGACATCTATTAGCCATCCTGATCAAGCTGAACAATCTTTCTTAATGACTAAATCATTTGCAACATTGCAAATGCAGACTTTGACTCAGTAACAAGGTCTAATGACAACATTCATTAAAGAGTTTCTAAGCTTTGGACGTAAACTTCGAGGTAGCGTTTGTGGTGGAACACAGTGGGGAAGATCACATCAGGATTGAACAACAATCTGTGTTCTTTGGTTTATTCTTTTATCAGACACTGAATGCAGAAGCTCAAATGATTGATGAATGAAATGATTCCACATGCAGCAGAAGAAATCACACAGAGCGCTTACCAGTAGAATCGATTGGGCGCCACCTGTTCGTGAACGAGCTGCCATCGACGGCCAAACTCAACAGAGCTGTAGAGCTGAGGACGAAAGTATTGTGTTAGCAAAGAAATTGAATGAAGATCATTGCCTCTTCTGATGTTGCAATATGCTGCTATTTAATTGTACATCTGACTATTGGCGTTGTTTAGGTACTTGTTTTTCCTTTTTGATTCTTATAATTAGCTCTGTTCCAAACCCTATAGTGAACATCATCAATGATTCCGGCAGCAGTTTTTCTTCAAAGGCCACATTAGGAAATTATGAACAACGCATTACAAGTAAAGCAAATTACGTTGACTAATATCTTTTACTGGTGGTGTCACCCCGGCGGTCTAGTACACATTGATTGTTGTTTATTACCAGAAATTCTGAGTTACAGCTGTGTCTGAAGAGGCCGCCCCATGTTGAGAGAAATCAGGAGTAAGTGCAGAAGAGCTGTGTGCGTGGTGCTTTGTAAACAATGATGGTTCTGAACCTAATTTGGAACAATGCTTAGTCAGCTCACTTTGGAAAAAAAACATTCGTATTCTGAAAATTAATCAAACAGTGAAATGCAAAACTGAAATTAAATGATTAAATAGCACAATAGCCCAATGCAATTATGGGATACTATTTCTTAATATCCTTACTTTTAGCACCGATGTCTTTGCTTGCTGCCTTTGATATCCGTTCAACCATCAAAAATGTTTTGGTAAACATAACATTTTCTTTGTCTTCTTACTGATTGGCTGATTGATTGTTGCTGATTGCTGATGCAAACTTATTTTCCTGCATCCTAGTCTGTGATATCCAGAACAGCTGACATGTATGTAATTGACTGTACAGATGTGATTATCCTTCGCCTAGTTTATTAATTTCTCTTTGGTGTAAAATGGCCTTTTAATTTGGTAAAATAGATTTTGTTTATATAATAAGTTGCCCTATATACAAAAGTAACACAAAAGTTGTAACACTGTTCCGACCTGTCAACCTTGGAAATTTTTTAAGGGGATTGGCATCAAAACTTCTACACAATGGTGTACATGGTTTTTTTTTCTCCATCTCTTTGGAGTTGATTTTATATCAAATTAAAATACATCAAATCTAGTCGTGGGCTCCCGGGGTGGTGGAATTCTGCGCTAGTAATTATACAGCATTCTCATGTTATGTTCAGTGCATGCAAGTGTTTGACTTATCAGGCAGAGGCCGTAAAAAGATCTACAAAGTTACAAATATCTCAAGTCCCCGCCAAGGGAGATATTTCGGGGGGGTTTTAAATCTCGTTTTTGTAATGCTATTGTTCTGGGATTTTGGTGATGTCACAAGCGGCTCATTAGAATATCATACAATATTTCCCGCTTACAGAAATTCGAAGGGTTGGGAGGGTAGGGATTGGTGTTGGGTCTGTGGTTCGTGGTTTTAGGAATTGCTTGGTTTGCGTGCTCAGACCAGACCGGGAAGAAGATGCTGCTAGTGTCAGTTTTCCAAGTTATAACACATGCACATGACTATTATGTCTGTAATATTGTATGTATATAATACATTTCTGACAGTACAAGACTAGAAACAATATGTCTCTGCAGATGTACATTCATTAGGAGATTGAGAGACAGTGTTGCCCTACATTGAGTCAGGTTTTTATCACTGTATTTCTGAAGGAAACCGGATGTCATTTTCATTTCATCTTGCATGTAATGTCTGATAAAGCAGCGTTTGTGAGCGGAGCGCTGCTTTTTGTAAAGCCGTTACCAGGGAAACCTCGATCTCTACCACTCCAACAGCGCCTCCGGCTGACAGAGAATGAATTTGCATATATATGCCGCCACAAATAGATTGCAAGTCTGTGGGAAACACTGGACTACTACGGTATAAATAAATTCAACTGTATAACAGTTTCACTGTAATTAATGTTATAATGTTAGAATTAAAGAACAATAAAAATAATACATATGCACTTATCTGTACATAGTAAATGCAGTTATTTTTAAGCGGTTGTTGACATCCTATCTAAAATGTGATTTAGCCCAAAAAAATAACAATAACAACAACAACAATAACGTTACCACTCTAATATGTCTTGCAATATCCGTGCATGCAAAGGTTCTGCACGATCCTCTTGTTCAATATTCTCGGGGTCTGAATCCGGCTCAAATTGATATGGCAATATTGACGCCATCCTTAAAATGCTGCCTACGTAGGGAGCTAACCAGGTTTTGGAACCAAGCGATTAAAATTATGAACGACTTTCCAATAAAATCTTAAAATGATTATTTCAAAATTAGTTTAATTACAGTGGAAAATTGGCAATCAGCAAGAGAACAAACACTGAGATCTGAAATTCACTAAATAGAGGATAAAAATGACTGTTCAATCAATGTTCAATGTAGCACTTGAATTTGCATCAGTTGGGAACTGTGATATCACAATCTCATATCCTGTATAACATCCTGACTGTGGGTGGATGGAGCTCGGTCATATTTAGACATTATGACTAATGGGAAACCAAAGGAACAAATCCAACTGGATCAAACTAAACCAAATTAGACAGAACCCAAGAGTACAGCCCTGCTGAAAACAATTTCATTTTTTCTTTTTTTTTTCTTAAATGTTACTTATTTATTTATTTATTTGCAGCAGGGAATCACAAAAGTGTTGAAGGTTACTAAGCTTTTCATTTTAGCTCGTCTCCTCTATGTTTACTGTCATCATAAAAAAAATTAAAATTCAGGAACCTTGCCAATGACATTAAGGCAGCAAAAGTGTCAACACTAATAAATTATGCATTTATTTGTGGCATTGATTTGAATAGTGTTTAATTACACTTGTGATTGTGTTTTCTTTTTATGTCATTTGCTTTTGCGTCTTTCAGCCGTGGCTAGTCATGCAAATTGTGCAAACAGTCTACTATTAGCCTTCAATTGGCTGATAATTATTTTTGATTGTTTTCATTTAATTGTAATTAATTCTCATTGGCCCTCTTTCAAGGGTGAAATCAATGTTGATTTGTAAAAATTGAAGTCAAAGCTGTTTAACAACATCACTTGAGACTTGAAACAGTCATCATCTGATGACATTGCGTGTCACTGTGAAAATTTGTGGTGTTTGAATTTGAAGTTTTTTTGACATGCTTGAAAAGAAAATCTTATTTTTTTTTAATATACTATACATTTATACTGTACAAGAGTGCATGAGATGCTGCATCCTCTAGCGGAAACTATAGGGACTGCCACCAGCAGGACCAGTGTCTGAAGCACGTGTGAAATAACTCAATCCCATTGGCCTACGTAGCCCGTGATGTCACAGGTGGGCACCCGTAAGCATAAAAGTGTGTCTGCTAGAGGATGCAGAGTGAGTTCCCTAGGGGAACAATTTGTTATATCATTTAAATCCACTTCAAGTAGTAGCAATAAATAAATACATATTTCATTCAGGAATGAATCTAATCCAAAATTAAAAAGGGAAGGAATTAAAATGATGCATCAGTTGCATAGCGAAAAAAAAAATCTTGACTAGTTAATTTATCTTTTGGTATGATTGAATCTGATGCTTAAACACTCTTTTCAGGATAATGCAAAAAAAATAAAATTTATTAGCCCTAACCATGAGTTTGAAACCATATAATTAATGATAATTCCCTGCGACTCGGGATGCATAAATTGTCTTAATTGCCAACTTTAAGCTTACTGAAATTGTCTCTTTAAGACGTATTTCCTCTTGCATTGATAATTGCCTTCTAAGGACATATTTCAAGCCTAAATACAGATTAGCATCCATTTGCACACATGCTTTCATTATTACTATGTCTTGCTCTGCAGTTTGTGCCTAAAATGTTCTTTATACAGTATGCAAATACTATAAATAATTTTTTTTTTCCTTTGGCTTCCTTGCATTTGGTTATATTTGGCAATAAAACAGCTTGATAATTAGAGAACCGCATGAACGGTGACTTGCTGAAAGCTTTGTGCCATAATTAGATGCTGTTTGCTATATGATTTAACTGAAATGATTCTGCACCTTCTGGTCATGGCCATAGGCAAGGATCCAGTCCTCCTGCTCAGGGTGAAACAACAGGCTGAGGATGTAGAAGTTGAGGCGATATTTTTGATAGGTTGCGCCTTCATCTGAGCTGATGAGCAAACTGCTCTCCACCTCTGGATCTGTCAGCAACATGATCTGAAAGACAGAAAACATGTTCATAGTCTTCACTGTCCCTCAGGGACCAAATGCCTCAGCTAGTGGACCTCAGGAGCTTCATCTGTGATCTTCTGTCCACAAATAGACATTGTAGAACATTGAGAGACTGCAATAACCAGACCAGTGGATATGTCTGCCTCAATAAAACACATTCAGTAAAAAAAGGAACTTAATGCAAATAGTCACAGATTTCAGAGAACAACTAATACATTTGGATAGTTGGTTAAACCGTACAATAGAAATATAAAATATAACCTATTAATTTAATATATAAAATATGTAATAAAATATGATGATATTTATAAATGTTAATTATTATATTATATATTTTTTTAAAAACATTTCCTGCCTCCCTGCTTCCTCTCTCTCTCTCTCTCTCTACAGTGTGTATATCTCTATATATATATTATATAGAGATATATATATATATAGGATCATGTGAACACTGAGAATGGAGAAATTTATGGTACTGAAACATTCAGTTTTGCATCACAGATTTTTTTTTCTTTAATAGATGAGGTTAGATAGATACTTAAATAATAAATTAATTAAACAATACATGTTCTGATTATAAAATCGATTATTATATTAACACTTGTTAAATATAAGTATTACTGTATTTATAAATTTTGCCTCAATTTGTAGCCTCCTTTATTGTATCCCTTACAATACATATGTCCTTTCAAAAACAACATTTTTTATATTGGCATATAAATATGAAACTCAATGAACCGTGGCAACTCCGCCATATGCGTTGACAGCTGTTAACTTGTATTGAACCTGAAATGTTTCTTTTAAAAAAAATCAAGTCAATCACAATTAAAATAATAACAACATCACACTGCATCTCAATTTGTATTTCAATACAAGACAGGAAGCTGGCATATCATTTTATGAACTCACAATCATGTTCCTATTTCAAGTCCCTAATGAACCGTTTAAAGTTGTGGCAGCACTGCCTCGTGTTAAATGTGATATCTTCATTTCCAATCCCTGATTTGCTTGGTCTGATCTTATCGTAATCGCAGTGGATCACAAACATAAATCTCTTTAACTCTGTCAAATCATTGTAACACCTCCAACGAGTAATATCATTATTGCCTGAGCGTGCGCACTTTAACTCACCCCAAGCGATCAGACCGTTAAATCTATAATTTCCCTAGAGCTATTTTTTCCTTTTCTGTTTTAGAGTGCCGCCAGTCTTAAGTTTGTGCCAATTTCGAAAATAAATAAATAAATATAATCAGCCTAAAATATAATTGAATGAGCGAGGCTGAACTGTTTCCAAACCTTATCATTGACAGAGAGCTGGATGTGTCGGGGTCTAAGGATTGTGTGTTTGAGCTCCACGGTTTACACCATCACTAAATGGTTGAATTGCTTTAGGTTCGTTTTTTTCTGTTCCACTGGGTTTGTAAAGCTTATAAAGACCGGATCTTAACTCTCCTCATAGAAACTTTAAGGACACAAACTTCGATTATATCATCAGATCAATAGCCCTCTTGCTGATGTAATACGGGTCAATGCGACTTGTTCAAGGACCTGCCCTGTTTCTTTCCTGGCACATAAAAACTTGTCCACTTTTGGTTTCTATTTCAATTGCGTTTTTGACACAGCTCTCCAGGGCCCCAATAGTATTATTGAGTAGTGCAGGGCAGCAGAACTCACCTACCCATTCGTCAAACGGAACATGCTAATGCTAACCATAGTGGCTGGAACCCAGAAGACCAGCTCATCAATCATTACTGCCAACTCAACCAACATGACCCATGAGCTCCTCCGTGGGACTCGAGACCCTGGAAGTGTTGTATATATATGAGCAATATCACTCGAGTACGAAAGCGATACCGGCTCTATATCAGCATGGCTGTGATTAGGCCAGAGGCACGAGGCCGCAGGCTGAGCGCCGGAGGCAATCACAGCCACTGATATAGAGCCGGTATCGCTTTCGTACTCGAGTACGTTCCGTCAAACTGTTGGTTGAACAGTTTGACGGAACATGTGTAATTAAACAAGAAACAACGGAGTGCCTAATAAAGCCCTCTTTTGTCGTAACTACTTTCCGTTCCCGCCACGGATTCAAGCTCAGTTGACAACTTTAAACATGCCGTCACTTTTAGAATTCGTATACAGGGCAGGTTGATGCGTCATTTTATGTTATTAGTGAGAAATAATGAGTTCGAAGAAGAGAAACAATACAATGCGGGCAAGACTTGCATCCAATGAGAGAAAAGAAGACCGCGAAGCCTAGAAACGTTTCTTCCTTATATTAACTACGGACCTACTATAGCTCAGTTGAATAATAAAAAAAAAAACATAGAGACCCGGCTAGACCAAGCGGAGTGATACAAAATTGTGAAAAGGCGTTCCTGTAGCGATACCAGTACAATATCTCACAGTTCTCAACCAATCAAGTTGAGACCCAGAACACTGTTATATAAATATATATATATATATAACAGTATATTATATGTAATCATTTTTTGTTCGAATTTTAAGCATTCTTAGGGATGCACCAGTACCACTTTTTCCAGTACTCGCCCGATACTGGTACTTTTATTTTTGGTACTTGCCGATACTGATATACCCTATAACCAATATTTTTCATTTGCAGATGAACCACAATTTATTCAGACACCTTCAACATTTCTCACATTATCACAGTTTATTCACTATAGTTTAGAAAGGTAATACAATATGACAAAAACTCAGAGTTAAACGGTGTCAGAACAAATTCAGCTTGATAATGTCAGATAACTTTGATAGAAAGGTACACTCTTAAAAATAAAGGTGCTTCAAGCGATGCCATAGAAGAACCATTTTTGGTTCCACAAAGAACCATTCAGTCAAAGGTTCTTTAAAGAACAATCTCTTTCTTACCTTTTTATAAAAGTATTTGTTTTACCGTCACATTTATTGTTGCTCTGGGAAATTGTGTAGGCGAAATTGAGTAATTTCAATAGGAATCCACACGTTTGAGAGTTTCGCATGAGGTCGTAAAAGTTCCCCACATAGATTTCACAAATTTGCTGTGCTGACCAACAAAACTGACTGAAAATGACTTCTATGTGAGCAGTGGTTTGTATGCTATGCTATTGACAACAGACCTGTTTATTTCCATTAAATTTTGCACAGCACCACCAACAACAACTACATACATTATTTTTGTGTTTTACCAACACAGTGCGAGACATACAGTATGTAGCCATGAAGTCAGACACCTTTCCCTCAAAACAATGATCACCCGAGACACATCTAAGACAGGTTTTAATACCAGGTGCAAACTGGGTACTGTTCCTTTAAGTCAGACATGTTCAGATTTTGCTAGAATACACCAGACTGAACAGAAAGCACACATATCAGTCATACAAGCTGTCACATGCTTTGAAGCTGTTATGGATTAATGCCTCTCCATCTGCATTTCTTTACCTGACACAGACATATGATAATACAATATGTAGATGCGTGAAGGTGTGCGTGTGTCCCGCTCACTGTCGTTTGATCTTCAGTTGTGTGGAAATAGATGGAAGGAACAGGAGAAGACACATACAGCAAAGAAAAGAAACAAATCTGAGCGTGAGACACTGCGGATGCTCCAAAGAAATGTAGTTAAAAGATGAAATACAGATTTTGGTATTTTGTACACCTACTTTACAAAGCTTTGATCAGCACTATGAAGTGAAATGCAGATAATTCAAGAACAAGAAATTCCAGTTTTAGATTAAATTAAGGATGGTCTGTGTTGGCCTTGCCGACTTTTATAATGTGAGTCCCACATTTCCAAGGGCAATTAATTTTATCTTCTTTTCTCATGCAGCCTTGCAAAATCCACCTCCGTATCTTTCCTCTGATTCTGTATGTCAAGCTCCTATCAGTGACTTGAAGCATAAGAGTAGAGGTTTCTGGGAAGACAAAGGTTAATGAAGCAGCAGATGAGGTGGCTGGAGAGATGCTTAGAGAGCGTGGTGGAGAATCTTTAAGTCCCGCTGTGCAGCGATACGTTGCCTCTGATAGAATATTAATGAAATTAAGAATATGTTTTAGCTCCATCTCAAACTAATTGGATTGTCTCACTCCCGTAAATCCTGACTATAACGAGGTCGGTCATGAATGCATTTTTTTTGTTTTTGTGACTGCTAACCTGACTTGGATAAATGGTCTTCTGAGCCTGGAATTAACATTCCTTTTTTTTGCCTATGTATAGATAAATATAGATAGGCATAGTGTTGAAGGCCAGATTTAAACATGTTGATCCAACACTACAGTCTTCTTTCTTTTTCCATGTAACATAGCTGTGTTCATTTCTTCAGAACAACTGCAACATAAATCATACTTGTGTCATTTATTCATAAAAGCAATTATTTTATCATGGATATTTCAAAATAAATGACAGTGTAACGGAGGCCAGCTGGTAGGTGCTGTGCAACCTCACTCCACTGATCATAAGAGGCGCACTAGCAACTAATGCTAAGGGCTGCAGTCTTTAGCCTCCTTGTTAATGCGTCCACCTCCCATGCTGGCAACCTGGGCTCGAGTCCTTCCTGCGCGAAGGGTGTGGAGTAGACAATGGGGGTTACAACAGCAGTAATATGTTTGATGCCATTGTCTATTAAAAAAAAAACCTATTGAAGAACTGCATTACTGCTTAATTAAAATGGCAATATTCATACTGGCAAACGTCTCAGGTTACGTATGTAACCCTAGTTCCTCGAGGGAACATACGCTGCGTCGACAACGCTATGGGAACGCCTTCTCGATCCACGCTCTGAATCGTCTGTGAAATCATCCCAATATCTGAACGGGACGTCACGGCGGATGACGGCATGACCAGGAAGCTATAAAAGCACGATGCGGTGAGACCAGCGTCAGCTTCTGATTAACAAGCGCCGGCAGGGACGCCGGAAGTATGGCACTGAGACGCAGTGTCTCGTTCCCTCTGGGAATCATGGTTACATATGTAACCTGAGACGTTCCTCTTCAGGATCTCGAGCTGCGTCGACAAACGCTAGGGGAACGAGAATGCCCACTCCGCCAGACTTCCAAGTCTCTGCCTAGTGTGGAAGACTGCACTGCTAGGGTGAGAGAACGGAAGAGCCGGGAGTGGCTCGCATGTCTAGCTCATAGAACCTAACAAAGGTAAGGGGCGTTGACCAACCCGCAGCGTTGCAGATGTCCTGCAAGGCCCCCCTGATATGAATGCTTAGAGGCTGCCACAACTTCGCGTCGAGTGGCCTTGACCCCTAACGGGGGGAAGGGGAGATGCAGAGTACTCGTAACATAAGGATATGGCATCACTATCCCCGACTGAGGGTCTGCTTATTTGCTGGTAAAGACCTCTCTTAGGAGACCGTAGCACACACGCAACGGTCCGCCCTCCTCCACGGGCAGCTCTGTGACGTATGCATCCAGTGCTCCACTGGACACACACAGT
The DNA here is from genome assembly GCA_018155175.1 of Sinocyclocheilus anophthalmus. NCBI lineage: Eukaryota > Metazoa > Chordata > Actinopteri > Cypriniformes > Cyprinidae > Sinocyclocheilus > Sinocyclocheilus anophthalmus. Next base: position 199,640 of record JADLZN010007873.1, on the reverse strand, counting down.
TCAACGTTCTGCTGGTCTTGTGGCCCTGAAGTTAGGAGGACTGAAGGCCGGAAGTACTGGCTGTGGTGCTGATGAGGGACCTTTTGGGCATACCCCACCGAGGGTCACAGAAATACTTTGGCCAGACCGGGAGCGCAAAGTCAAGATAGGAGGGCCACTGAGAGGCCTGTAAATCCCAACTCTCTTAGATAAGATATTGCCATAAAGAAAGTAGTCTTATTGAAAGATGGGCGATCAGAGATATCTTCGATAGTTCGAATGGAGGCCTACAGAGAGCTTCTAGCACCACTGCAGGTGCCCAGAGAAGGACACGATATCGTACCGGAGTCCTCAGCCTCACGCAACCGCGAGGAACGTGTAACCATGGGTCTCTTCCAACTGAATGGCCACCGAGGGGGGCGTGGTAGGCCGCAATGGCCGCAATGGCCATCAGGGTGGAGTGAGTCAATCCTGTGGAGAAACGGGCCTGCAGGAACTCCAGTACTGTACCCACTGGGCAGCTAGCTGGGTCGAGCTGGCGGTGTCTACACCAGGAAGTGAAAAGTTTCCACTTCCAAGCGTACAGTTTCCTCGTGGAGGGAGCTCTGGATTGGAGGATGGTCTCAACAACCTCAGTTGAGAGACCGGAAGCTACTAGTTGTGCCCCCTCAGGGGCCACACCCATAACTTCCACAGCTCCAGGCGGGGGTGAAATATCGTGCCCTCCGCCTGTGAGAGGAGGTCCCTCCTGACGGGAATCTCCCATGGAGAGCTGTTGAGGAGTGAGATCAGATCCGAGAACCAATGTCGGCCTGGCCAGAACGGGGCTACTAAAAGTAGACGGACTCCGTCCCGGTGCACTCTCTACAGAACTCCTGGGAGCAGAGCGATCGGGGGAAAGGCGTACAGACGAAGCCTCGGCCATGCCTGTACCATGGCATCCAGCCCCAGCGGAGCTGGATGAATCAGAGAGCACAAGAGGGGACATTGCGATGTCTTCTGAGTCGCAAACAAGTCCACCTGAGCCTGGCCAAAAATACTCCATATCTGCTTCACCACCTCGGGGTGAAGCATCCATTCCCCGGGCCTCGGCCCTTGCCTTGACAGGATGTCTGCTACCACATTGAGACGCCCAGGAATGTGCATCGCTCTCAGCGAGAGGAGCCTCTTCTGGGACCACACAAGGATCTGGTGTGCCAATTTGTATAAGCGGCGCGAGCTCAGACCTCCCTGGTGGTTGATGTAAGCGACCACCGCTGTGTTGTCGGTGTGTACCAACACATGGTGACCTCTCAGGTCCGAGAGAAAGTGTTTCAATGCCTGAAATACGGCCAGCATCTCCAGACAATTGATATGCCAAGTCAGATGGCGACCACTCCACAGACCGCGGGCAGGGTGGCCACTCATGACCGCACCCCAACTGGTGAGGGATGCGTCCGTCGCTAGCGTTATGCGGCGACAAGGAGCTCCCAGCACCGGGCCCTGAGACAAGAACCAAGGCTTCCTCCACATGTCTAAGGCACGTAGGCATCTCCGTGTGACCTTGAACATGCGAAGCTGGTTTCCCCTCGAGGAGAACCCCCTGGTCTTGAGCCACCAATGTAGGGGCCTCATGTACAGCAGGCCAAAATGTATACCATTGGACGCCGCTGCCATCAAACCCAACAGCCTCTGAAACTATTTGACAGTGAGTGACTGGCCTTCTCTCACTCCCTCTTGACTGTAGTGAGGATCGACTCGATCTGAGCAGGAGACAAACGTGCCTGCATTGTGGTTGAATCCCACACCACGCCCAGATAGGTGGTCCTCTGTAATGGAGAAAGCACACTCTTCTTGGTGTTTAGTCTTAACCCCAGCTCTTTCGTGTGTGCGAGAACGACATCTCGATGTCGAACAACCATCTGCTCTGACTGAGCTAAAATTAACCAGTCGTCGATATAGTTTAGTATGCGAATGCCCTGGAGTCGCAACGGAGCCAGATCAGCATCCACACACTTCGTGAAAGTACGGGGTGAGAGTGCAAGGCCGAAAGGAAGAACACGATAGTGGTACGCTTTGCCCCCGAAAGCAAACCTCAATAACTTCCTGTGTTGAGGAAGGATGGAGATATGGAAATACGCGTCTTTCAGATCGATCGTGACAAACCAGTCCTAGGACCTGATCTGAGACATAACTTGCTTGAGAGTAAGCATCCTGAACTTCAGTCGCATGACTGAGCGGTTCAATAAGCGCAGATCTAAAATGGGACGCAACCCCCCCCCCTTCTTCTTGAACAATGAATAAACGGCGTAGACCCCGTAGTCTATCTCGTGCGGAGAGACCACGTCGATGGCCTCCTTCCTTAAGAGAGTAACTAGTTCTAGTTCTAATACCAGAGCCTGCTCGGGAACCACTAGCATGGGGGTGACCCCGTTGAATCAAGGCGGACGAGAACAGAACTGGATTCCGTAGCCTCTTTCTAAAGTACGCAGGACTCATTGAGATACATTTGGCAGTAGCTTACACGCTGCTAAATAATCTACTAAGGCAACCAGTCTCTCGATACTGATTTCGGTGTGCCCATACGGCTAGTTCGGTGGCCTTGATCGTCTGCAAAGCCGACAGGGGACAAACCGAAGACCAGCTGCTCTGGGGCCTTCGCAAGGCCGCGAGCCTCTCAGTGCCCTACGTTGCCGTGCGGTAACTGACAGATTATGCTTCTGGAGACCGCTGCTCCCCTGGAACACCGCAGGGTTGGCGAACGCTCTCCCGAGGGCACGGGGCGAGATGGCCCGGGAATGCGGTTGTTGACCCTCTCTGCCCCCGAGGTCCCCCTCGCTAGTCCTATACTGAAACTCAGACCGTTTGGGTCGAGGAACTCTTCGCCTAAGGACTTTCCGAAGATCCAGCGTAGTCTTCGCGGCCCCCAACCCATACGCTGCTTCTGCCTCCGGTCCGACGCGGGGGAACACGGGCGGCTAACGCTCTGTTTTTTTGCGTCTACCCTATGTTAGGAGCTGGTACCGTGTGGACCTCCTGCGCCATCAGCCCCGGATCGTGAAATTACGGCGAGGAGGCCCGCTGAAAGCGTCCGCCGCTTTTTACGGGCTCCTGGTCCCTGGTCCGACGACTGTAATTCACAGTGTCTCCACCAAACATGCCAGAAGGCCAAGCGGTTTGTTGTGGCTGTCGCGAGGAAGGACCCTGTCTTTCCTCTTCATATCAGACAGGTCCCCACAAATTCCTCTCTGCTTGCACATAGCGCCATTGGCCGCCCAATGGCTCGGGCGGGTCTCTTTGGTGGCACGGAGAGAGAGATTAGCGGTTCTCCTTAACTCTGCAATATTTTCAGAGCTAAGCTCCTCGCCCTCATCCAGCTCTTTCAACAGGTCGGCCTGGTACGCCTGTAACACAGACATTGTGTGCAGACACGCACCGGCCTGACCCGCTGCCGCGTACCCCTTGCCCACCAGCGCTGAAGTTGTATGCAGCAGGCAAGGCAATGCCGGAGCCTTAATGACGCTGCCATGGCCCCTGGACAATACTATCTGCGCTGTTTCAACCCGTGCATCTCCTTATAGTCCGCGCTCAGACGCCCTGCCACATTCCGCATAATAATCTGAGCAGGACAGAATAGGCGGGCGAAACGGCTTGGCCCCCGACCTCGACACCTCGTTGTGGAGGTCGGGGAAAAACTGCAGGCCGCCGGCATGGAGGTGTGCGGCCCTTGCGCGCAGTAAGCGTATCATCAAGCTACTTTACTTCGCGCGGCTACGCCCTGCTTCTCGCGGGTCCCCATTCGATTCTTAACTTGGCCGCGCTCACGAGTACGCACCTCCCCTAGCTCCCTCATACTGGGGCGTGAGGGTCGAAACCTCTTCGCCTCCCGTCCCACGCAACCATCCTCGTAGGTAAACAGAAAGTGTCGAGCCGCCACCACCTGGAGGAATAAGCCGCAGAGAAAACGGGCTTCCGAACCCAGAAATCAGGCGTTGGATCTGGTGGGTGAGGAAGGAGATAAGGACTAGCCTGTCTCCATTCCCTCCGCCAGATCCAACTGCGAACCCCACGAATGCAACCGCCGCTCCGACTCGACGGAAGCGGGGCCAGCACCGCGAGGAACGCTGGCGAAGGCTCCCTCCTCAAAGAGAGCCCTCCGGGAGCGAAGCGTACGCAGTGGTAGGCGCTCGCAATGCGGGCAGCCGGCCCCCTCAAGAGCCGACTCTGCGTGCTTTGCTCCCAAACAAACCACGCACAGGCTGTGTGTATCCCCACTCGTGATATAACGTGGGCAGGGAGAAACACACAACTGATAACGTGGCTTGCACTCGCCCTTTGCATGCTTTGTCTTAGCGTGGGCTTTAGACATAGCTGCTTATAAGACTTTTACCAAAAATAGACAGACCACATGTAACGTTTATTATTATTTGTTAGCTCTAAAAAGGGGAATATTTATGACTAATCACAACTGGTTATGATTCATAATAATTATTTAGATTATATCTTCGAATTAACTGTAGCACAATCAATATTACAATTATTTGATCTGTCCGTCCACCGAGCAGACTATATAATCATTTATCAATTCAAGGAAGTATTATTTTCCTGGCCAAGGAAGAATAACTTTCCTTTTTTGTGCAGTGCTAGCAGTAATTTAGCTAAATGTAGCAAGGGTTCAAACATTCATTGACTTCGAACTGTGAGCAGTACACAGAGACAATTCGTTGTGAATATAAGGGATTTAATAAATTAAACTATATCTAACATATAACTAAGTAAAACATATATACACAGAATGAAACGAAGTAAGGAAAAGAGAGAGAATAGGAAATAATGGCAGTATTTCACATCACTTAACAACAACCTCTGAAAAATCATCAAAGAATCCAAAAATCACATTAAAAGGGACTGAAACTTAAACACGCACCTAAATAATTTTAAGCGGTTACTTGCATTGGTTTTTCGATCGCTGAGGAAGAGTCCTGAGGTGGTAGATAACGGAGGTCTTTTGATGAGTTCTTGAGGAGTCAGCTGGAAGTTTTTACTTATGGTTCTTCTGAAGGAGAAGTCCACAGCGACTAATGTTACTTGAAAGTAAAAACTGCCGGAAAAGAAACTCAAGAGTAAGGTCTTGAGAGTCCTGAAAGGTGTTGTATCAAACGAAGAAGAAGTTTTCTGAGCCGAGTTTATTTTGGGCTAATCGTTTTTGAGAGTTCCTATTCTGTGTGTTCTGACTAATGAGAGACATGGATTTTGAGCGGGAGCATCTTCTTTGTCTCTTGTCTTATGGCTCATTTGCATGCTTTATGGCCGTTCTGGAATATCCATAGTTTTAACCCAAAATATCGTACGAATCATATGATGTGTTTCACAATCACATACTGTAAGTCATTGTCCAAGAAATGAAGAACGGGTGACATTGATAACAAGAAACAATAATCTGGAATAGATTAAACAAAAGATACACACATACACCTGAATATAAGAGTTTTATGGCTTTAACTAATACAAATAAAGAGTGGTAACTCATCTAAACTAACAAGGGAATGTACACACCACTGCATATACCAGATACAAAGTATAACTGATATTATAGTCTAAAATAAACAATGTCTTTGTGTGTGTGTGTGTGTGTTATATTGTGTGTGTGTGTGTGTGTTTTCGTTTGGCCATTCACAGCTCTAAGTGGAATGTTTATGAACTCAGATTCCAGGATTCTCGTGGGGGCTGGTTCTAATCTTTTTTGACGGCGAAGAACCATTTGGCAATTTACAACCACTATACAAGTAACATCTCTGACCAGAACTGAAATTTATATGCAAATGTCAAAAGGCTAAAGGGGTCTTTTAAGCCATAAACAGTCCAACGCTTCATGCATGATCCTACGCAGACGCTACAATAAATATGACTGACACACACAGAGCGCTTCGCTGAATTACAGAAAGCTGACGCTGGCTCCGCCGCACGTGCTTTTATAGCTTCCTGGTCATGACGTCATCCGCCTTGACATCCCGTTCAGCTATTGGACTGATTTCACATACGATTCAGAGCGTGGATCGCGGAAGGCGTTCCCCTAGCGTTTGTCGACGCAGCATCGAGTCCTGAGAGGAACTAGTTCCAAATGTGATCATCTCTGTTAAGTTATGTTTCCTGTTTCTCTTTCTCACATTCTTCAGTGTGGGGTTGTGCCCCCAGGAGGATTCTTAGTGGACAACTACTTTAAATATGTTCCTCATAAAGACTTCAGAAAAATATAGTATATGAGTCATACTGAATACTTTTAAAATACTTATGTCATTTTTGGACCTTTTCCGTTTGAATCATTATCCTCTCATCCCTCTTTTTTTTATTCTAAAAAGGAATAATATAATAATAATATGCGTTTGGAATGATATGTGGGTGAAAAATATTTCTTGTTAAATAAGCAACAAACATGTATTATATAACCAGAAATATATTTAACAGCAAAAAAATAAAAATAAATAAATAAAAGGAAGTGTCGAAATAAAATGTTTTAAAAGCGTATTGTCTTTAAAAAAATCATATTATTGGTTTCTTTACAGACTGGCCTATTAATTCCAAAAATGCATGGCAACGTTTTTTACTTTTTTCTTCTAAAGTTGAAAATGCAAAGAAAAAAAATTATAACGTTGCCTTAAGAAAACACAGTACAAGAGAAGGTTAATGCTATTATAACCTTATTGACAGTAGAGAGCAATTAATCAATGCTTATTTGAATTTGTGATCAGATGAAAATTAAGTCTCGATAAAAATGTGCACATAAGCTTACACAGTCACATATATAAAGCAGGGCTTTACAGTCTTATTTAAGGCAAACACACACACACACACACAACACACACAAAATAGCAACCAGCTTTCCTCGATGGAATTAAAAATATTAAAGGGTCATATGATGCAATTTCAAAATTTCCTTTCTCTTTGGATTGTTACAAACTGATTGTGCATAGATAAGATACCTGAAGTTACAAAGACTAAAGTCTCAAACCCAAAGAGATATTCTTTATAAACGTTAAGACTGTTCTGGGCCCTCCTAAAAACGCCTCGTTTAAACATGCCCCCATATGTCTACGTCACTGTGTGGGAAGATTTACATAACGCCACCCAAATGTTCACACTTTTATTCTGTCGTGTAGTATTGTTGTTGCTGCCGCAGCCATGTCATGGAGACGCTGTGTGTTTCTTTGTGAAAGCGTAACTACTTTGTTTGGTCTGCCAAAAGAGGACGATATCCGCTTCGTAATGCCTAGAGCTGATCTGTGCGGGTCGCTGAGGGAATACATCAACTTCGCGCTGTGGTAAGCCGGATCGGCTTTCCCGTGGACAAGTGGAGTCACAGCCCCTGGGGTCGTCACATGTGGTGCTGCAAGTTCGCCGGCCGCTCCTTTTCGTCAACTCTGCGGTACGCGTTCTCAAGCCACCACCAGGGCCGCCTGCTCACGACTAGCCCAACGTTGTTGTGCGCTGTGGTTTAGTGTTGTGAAAGCGAAACTACTGGTTTGGCCTTTCAAAGGAAAGAGGACACAACTAGACTAGAAATCAGTGGTTAAGTTGTGTTTACAACACTGTTCCAAAACAGTTCAACCCAAATATTAGATGTGTGTCATGCATTTTATGGAGGACTGTTTCTGAAACTGCAGGGGAGGGGGGGGGGGGGGGGGGGGGGGGGGGGGGGGGGAGTAGCCTACAATGCATCTGTGCACAAAGGCTCTTTCTATAAACTGGGACAGTTCCAACTTTGCAAGGACAGTCTAGCGCTTCTGACTCACAGACTGTAAGTAAGTTTTCATATTTAAAGAATTGGCCCACTGATGATTCAAAACGCGGGACGGTCTCCAATCACAATGCAGACATGGTTTTATGTTTACACAGCACAATACGCCAAAGTGTAAAAAGACAGGACAAGTCATTATAATCAGTAATTATGACCCCACTGGATGCAAAAAATGCCTCGTTTGTAATGGCTTTTATTGGTGTTGTCTCATCGCGCCGGGACACGGCGTCACAGTATGGTATGGGGCGTAACATTTCCATCACACGCTTGAGGTAGTCAGCCAATCACAACGCACTGCAAAGCTGGCCAATCACAGCACACCTGGCTTTTCAGAACGATGAGCTTTGTAAAAAATCACGCGTTTCAAAAAGACGGGCATAGACCGGAGACAAGAATAATGGACATTATTGGAAAATAAGTGTTTTTTAACCTTAACACCACATAAAAAAATGCACTTACACAAAAATAAACAAAATAATATTATTTTTTAGCAATGTCAAATGACCCCTTTAAAAAAAGTGTAAACCAAGCTGCTTGGCCTTACAGTGTGTCACGATGTGGGTAGATGAGGCACACAGAGAAGGGGTAATCCAAAGGTGAGTCTTTTATTTTCACTCCAAGAGTTCAACACTGACAAACAAAGGATAAAATCATCACAAGGTAACTTTAAAGCAAGGACAAGGAAATGAGGAAACAGGGTATATAAAACACATGGAACGTAATTAGGGAGAACAGAAACATGTGAGGAGTAATCAATCAAAACAGGTGAACAGAATAAACAATGATTAACTAAATGAGAACAGGAACTGAACCAAATAGGGGCAAACAGGAACTAAACAGAAACAAACACGTGACACAGTGCTTACGCTTATGGTTTCAGAACACACAAATCTCTGCAACAGTCTTTGTAGGTGTGTATAGGTGGGCCAGACTTTTTTTTCTGCATCTAGCACAGGAAAGTGCTAAGTTCCTTTTTCTCCCTAGCTGAAGCCACAGATCTGAGGACTGAAGCTGCTTCCTGAACTCAGAGCTGTGTTGTTGTTTTTTTCTGCTCTTATTAGGGATGCAGGTGGTGAACCCGTTCATATTGCCTTATTAACCAAGGCTATTGTTTGCTCACAGGAAAACTGACCAATTAGGGTGATATGCTGTGTCGGGTCCCAGGTGAGTGCTCAAGGTGTTCACAAAACATCCAAGGTGCTATTATTTAAGGATGCCTTGGGAGACAGAGTGCTGGGATAACTCAGGCCGATTAGTGTGTGTGTGTGCGCGTGTATGTGGGCTGTGAAAAAACGAAGTAACTCGGTCAGTTACTTTTTTTTTTTTTGTATGGAGTAACACAATGTAATGCCTTTTAAAAGTAACTTTCCCTAACACTGTAAAACCCCATTTTTTACGGAAACTTAATTCTATGCATCAGTTGTTGATTTAATTTTTGTGCACAAATATGCAGGCAGATGAACGTGAGTCTTTTTTTTTTTTTGAAGATCAAGTTATTATATTTTGACTTATAATAATAATAAATAAACATGGACGAACAGCTAGCAATAAGATCAGATTATCTAAATGCTTTTTCATTTTGAATGAAAATATAAAACTGCTGACTGCTCTATACAGAAAAGGCACATCCCATTTTAATGTAAATGGAAAAACACTTGCCACATAAACATCAGTTCACAACACTGAAAAATAACCTCCATAGTGGCTGAGACACTGTATGCACACTTTGCTGTTGTTGCTGAAGGTCAGGGCGATTAAAAACACAAAGGAAAATCAGCTAAATGTTAAAAATCTTTGAGGCACAATCTCGCACTCTGACTGAAAGATTGTGCTGATGGCTCAGTTTTAGGGCTCGTCTTTGAGGGAGTGGATGGCACTCATGGGGTTGCCAGGCGACAGGCAAAACTGATTACGACTCAAGCATTCCAGCACTTGCATGGAATACCTTGAAAACTATCGAAACACTCCAGCTTTAAACTCGCAGTACATGCAGTACTACATACTACACTCTTAAAATTAAGATATATATTGTCATCCATGGTTCCATGAAGAACCTTTAACATCCATGGAATCTTTCCATTGCACAAAAGGTTTTTGGAAAAAGGTATTTTGGTACATTTGAAAAAGGTATTTCAAATGTACATTGACTTCCATGGTAGAATTTTTTTTTAAGTCTTTAAGAACTGCTCCTGAAAGGATCTTTAAGGAACCAAAAACTGTTCATTCATGGCATTGCTGCAAAACCCCTTTATGGAACCTTTATTTTTAAGAATGTAGAGCAAAATTGTAAATGATCAATTAACAATAAGTGCTATTACATAATGGAAAATGTCATCCTTTCATAATGAAGAAGCAAATGTCAAGGCCAAAGACAGCATTAATCTTTCATGTTGGAACCCTTTTGCTTAGACACAAGCTTTTTGGCCTATAACGTACTTGCAAAGTTGTTCATCTCTTATTCTCTTTGTATGCGCATATCCTTTCATTCTCTCCTTCTACATGAAAACATGAGCACAATTATTTCCCCAACAAGATTAACCCCTGTTCTCTGGCAATTATCTTTCCAAAGACACATACGCGACCATACGAGCTTGTCAGCGGGCTGAGGGGGGTAAAGCCAAACTGAGGGTGAACCGGAGAGCTGGTCAGGCCAGTCGAGCCTAATTAAAGCTTTGGGAAGAGAAAGGTCAGGGATGCAGTGATTTCCACCGAAGAGGGAAAATGTGAAGTCTTCATATGAGAATGAGAAATGTCAGATGCGAGCTCGAGCAAACGAAGCAAAGGTCTAGTGTGTGATTGAGAGTCTTCCGAAGAGCCAAGAGACGATTTGAGGCACGAGGAAGGGAATGCAGACGAGAGGGGGTAATTTAACACATTTCGGCTGAAAACATGGCACTGAGTGACCACTCATAACAATTTAATGTTCTGTGAATCAGTTGATCATGTTAAAGCAATCAAAAGACATGTTGACAAAACAATACAGTTTAGCATGATTTAAAGGGATAGTCACCATCATGTCCTTACAAGGCCTGTATGATTCTTTCTTCTCTAAAAAAAAAAAAAATTATATATATATATATGATATATATATATATATATATATATAAAATATACAGTATATATATATATATGTGTGTGGTGTGTGGTTCTACAGAAGACATTAAGCAAATATAATTATGTAATAAATTCATATAATGAATATAATTTAAATATATAAAATGTAAATAAATATGAAAAAATGTAATTTAGATACATAATACAAGTAAATTATTTATAATAAATAATAATATACTAATGTATTAGATTATGGATATAATAATAATAAAGTCAGGGTCTGGTATAGCACTTTTCACAATACACATTGTTTCAATATAATATAATATAATACATAGTCAAAAGTACAGGTAGACAAGAAAAAGTGTATTGCACAAGCATGAGAGCATTAATCAAAACATTGCATTGCCACCACTGTGTGGGCCAATGAGACCATTCATACTTAGAACTAAGATACAATTAAGCTGTTCTAAGAATGTGATGCTCATTACTGAGGATGCATGGTAGTTATCCTCATTATTAAAATAAATAATAAATTCATTCTTAAAGGAAACATTTTCTCAATGTTGATCATTTTGTCTTTTTATGCAAGGCATGACTTCTCTATCGCTCTCTGTCTCTCTCTTCTCTCTCTCTCTCTCTCTATTTCTCTCTCTCTATCTCTCTCTCTCTATTCAACCCTGTTTTACCAGCCAATCACCTTGTTTGTCTTACTTTTTTTATTCATTTTCTCTCCCCATTCCTCTCTGTGCTCTCTCTACTCATTGCAGGCATTTTGAAATGATGCCTGAGGGCTAACAGATGTTCATCTTTATTTCTTTCTCAGTTAGGCCAGTTGCTTCCGCCCCATCAGTGAGTGTTTCCCCTGCAGAGCTCATTCCATCAGAACTGCCCACACCACCTCAGAAACTGACTGAAAAGCTCCCTCATTAAGCCTAGCTTCTTGCGTTTTCACTTTATCGGCACACAAAAAACTGCTACAGCTTCAGTTCTCACAAAGTGAGTCATGAATTAAAGATAGATTTGCACCTATCTAAATTTCAGAGTCGCCGTATGTGTCTCATTTCAGAACGGCTGCTAGTTTCTTCAAGGCTTTACAGTATTTATTCAATTTATGATGCTAAAGCTGTGTTGCTATGCTAAGGGACACAGATATATTAAAAGACAATGCACACTACATTCTTTAAAATAAAGGCTCCAAAAGGGGGTTTTCGGAACAATGTCATAGAAACGTAATTTTGTTTCCCAAAGAACATTTCAGTAAACAGTTCTAAAAATAATATTTTTTTTTTCTTACTCTGAAGAACATTTTAACAATCTAAAGAACCTTTTGTGGAATGGAAAGACTCCATGGATGTTCTACATGGAACCACAGGTGCCAATAATGAACCATAATTTGTGAGTGGACTGTATAATTACACTAATTTCATCCCTTGGCATCAACAGCAAATGCTAAATGCTTAGCGAGAATCCTACACAAATGATCTGAATCTCAACCTCGGTTTAGTGACGTTAACTGCCTCAGCCATCACCGTTTATCATGAGGTCACAATCAGCCCTTCATTCCCAGCAGGCCATGTGTGTGCTGTACTGCTGACAAGTGGGTGTTTAATGTGGATGTTTTACTTTTTAAAATGTGCCTTTTTGTGAAATTATGAAAACAGGTCCTTGAACATGAACGTACACGAGATGTCCTCAGGGATGGAGTGCGAAATCTGTTTACCTGCTAGTTATTGTAATTTCATACTCATAAAGCACAGACAGTGTTAAACATACGCACGTGCACACAACTACACACAACGACACAGTTGTATGATGGTAAACTTCAGGTGGGGTTCATATGACAGAGCAAAATAGGGGGGTTTTGCAAGCCAACAGAGATCCGTTAAATGAAAAAAAAAAGTTGAAAATTCACTTTGTAAAAAATACAGTTCACTCACTCTTGTCTGAAAGAAAGGTCCCTTGTGATCATAATTTTTTTATATTCGCAGAAGGAAAGCAAAATCAAATCAAAATCACACTGAAAAGATTCATTAAGATGGGTATTTAATCACTCATTTTAATTTATCATTTTAGGCTATGAGTAAATGTATTAAGCTTATATTAAAGCAATGCAAATTATGTCATAATTTACTCCTGCCATGTCAATCATGCCCAAACCTCTGTCTTTTTCTTCTGTAGAGCATGGAAGAAGTTGAACAATATTCTGCACAATTAATGGTGACTGGAGTTTGTGAGTTTCGAAAAGGATCATAAAAGTGTGCTATATTGCAATAGCTTTGAACAGACTGAAGTTGAAGTTGCTCTGAATCTTTCAGGCTGTCCTTAGAGCATTAATAAGAGAATAAGCAATGCCTGATTCAAGAATCATTTTTTTAAGATATTTTCAGTGAATCAGTTGATCTAATTCACAAAACTAGTCCAAATAATTCACTCACAAATTGACATGATATGGTTGGATGACTGAATAGTCCATTCACAGCAGTTAGCAGCACACTGAAGGGAAAGATTATTAGAGAATGTTTTTTTTTTTTTGGTGCCTGGATTCTTTATAAGACTCATTCATTAAGACTGCATTGGGGAAAAAAATCACTGGTACATCTTCAAAATGTATCTTTTTGTTTTGACAAGTCATTATTTTATGATATCAAACTTACTGTGAGTATACAGTTTACTAGCATGATGTGTGTACATTTAGCACACAGTATGGATGGAAGTTGTCTTCAGTAAGGACACAGATTAATAGGATGGCTTTTTACACACATTTAATCCAGCGAAGCTTATGACTCGTCTTGAGTTATCATTTTAAGAATGTCACATCAATCAAGAATAATGTTTTTCTAAGCCATGAGTGATTTGAGTCTAACTCGCATCCGAGTGATGAGCCATGGTCTAAATCTGGGCTAAATATAATGTTGTATAACAAAAAGAGACTGAATATTATTGGAGGATAAATAATCGGATGTGGAGCTTGTGGTTTCGGTGGTGAAATGACATGTGGATAATTTGTTCAAGGCGGTGGGAGGGAAAAAGCAAGCGGACATTTAAATCAGAAAAATGAGCAATGCCAAAATTGCTTTGTAGTGAATATGAAATTTACTCTAGATGAAATTGCTATTATATTCTGTCCTGAAATAGCCGGTGCTCTACGGGAGAATGGTTTAATTTTATTATACATTTCACAAAGAAATTTCTCAGTGTGGAAAATTTGAATGGCTTTTAGGAGTGCATTACAGGGTGTGACAAATTGAATTTGAGGCATCAACAAATACCAAAATATGCCTAAATCTGTTCCAGGGAGAAAAGTGTTCCTGCAAAATTATGGTTTGCAAGTCATACAGTCCTATAGCAAAGATTATATCAAGTCAGAGTGTAATGAGATGGAGAAACTGAATTCACCCTGTAAAACTGACTGTCATATTGGGCTAAAATAGTTCTCTAAAATCATTAAAGGATGGTGGATAATTAGACTAGTGAGGTAGGAGCCAAACCACTGTGCGGTAGTTTTGAAAAGTGAGTGCCACGGCAGAAAGTGCAACCACAGCAGATTGTAGACAGTGGAGAGGAAAATGAAACGGCGGCAGTGCCAAAACCCCAGAAGAGGAAGCGGTCAGCTACGGGTTAGAGACTGTCAGTGAGAGAGAACACAAATGAGACACACAAAAACTAAAATTGAATGACTTAAAGCTGTAACTTCTGTATTTTGGATACTGGATGCAGAGTGAAGATTTAAAAGTCATGGATCACATCCATTGGATATTTTTTTTACCACGCCACAACATCATTATTCTGCATTTTTGCTCCAATAGTTAAAAACAACATTTGAAGAAGCTTTATATACCCGCAAACAGATAAATAGCGGCAAAAGTACTAAAGAGAATACTCTTATGCTCACAAAGGCTGCATTTCACAAATATAGCAATATTGTGAAATTATATTACAATTTTTATAAATCACGGTTTTTCTACATACTTACACAGGATCCTTCAGACGCATGCTAATATCCTGATTTTGCGGAGAAACTTTCTTATCAATGTGCAAACAGTTGTGGCTGCTTAATATTTTTGAGGAAAAGTGATACAAGATTTTAAGTTAATATGTCCAAAAAAATAAAACTGCATTTATTTGAAATAGATAATTTTTGCAACATTTTAAATGTTTTACTGGGACTTTTGATTAATTTCATCCATCCTTGCTGAATAAACCCAACTTTTGAACGGTTGTGTATTAATAATTGAAATTTTTACAATTACATATACAATAATTGTAGTATATATAAATCTGCAGCAAATATTTTTTTAATACTGTACATTATACTGTTGCTTAAATTTATATTCGTTTTTAGTTGTATTTATTTGAGTTTATTTAATTATACATATAATTAACTAAAATATTTTGTCTAATTAATTGTTATATTTATTTTTGCCTTAAAATACAGTATTAGAAAAGCACTTCAGACACACAGAGAGAGAGAAATAATCTTAATATGTTTAGTTTATTACTATAACATGAAAATAATTATCACTATCCAGCAGAACTGTAGGAAGTTACTACTTTTGTCATATTTGTCACTTTTGTCATATTGGAGCCATATTCATTTAGCCAAACGTTCTACTGTTCTGAAAGTGAAAGTGAAAGCAAAAGTGAATGTGGCCAGTATGGTTGTCCCATACTCAGATTTTTAACCATCCAGGCACACCACAGTAGTGCTAGGGACCACACACACCCACCCACACACACACATGGGCACTGGCAGCCATTTTTGAGTGCTGTGGGCGCCCGGGGAGCAGTTGGGGGTTCGATGCCTTACTCAAGGGTTTCACTTCAGTCGTGGTATCGAGGGTGGAAGAGAGAGCTCATTCACTCCCCCCACCTACAATCCCTGCCATTACAAGACTCAAACCCACAACCTTTGGGTTAAAATGTCACTGGGTCATCGATAACACATTAACTAGAATTAGGGGTTAATAAAGCTCTACTATCCACTCCTCACTATATTCATTATGGCTCTTTGTGATGTGCTGCATTGACCAGCCCTGCTTCAATTCACCATTCACAATCAAACATAATCACTGCTTGTTTTTTATAAATAGCTGTTAGAAAAACATCCCAGATTATTACATTATGATGTTCCTGCATCTTAACTGAATAATGAAGTGAACAAGACTGAGCAGCAGTGTTGGTGAGTAATTAACCAAAAGTAACGACACAACTAAATTGACTACAGTACATTTTAGCTGCCATGTTTTAAGACAAGACACTACAGAAAAAAGGAGAACACCACCCCCCCCCCTCCTTTTTTTCAGGAATGATACATTTTGAGATTATTTTATTATTATTATATATTTTTTGCGTCAGTAACTGTTCCCAAACATAACACACATTTGATTTTATTGCATCTGTAATTTCAATTAACACAGTATCTGTAAAGTCCGATACCCTCAAAAATTTGTTTTTTTTTTCGTTCGCACATAGTCAAAATCTGCACTTAGTGCACGTTCACACACAACCTTAGTCTTGCTGTCCTGAGGTTTTTTGAATAATGTTTATATTTGCATCATTTAATATTGCATTTTATCCTAAACACATGTATGTGAAAAAAATAAGAAAGATTGTGACCTCACACTGAAAAAGAAATGCGTAGAAACCATGTTAAAACTCAAAACTGTAACTTTTTAACATTAATACAACATGACATTTTTGAAGAAGAGATATTGAAATAGTATTTTCTTGTAAAATATAATCTGATATCTTACAACTTTTTTTTCATTTCGTGTTCAGATTTCTTTTCTGAAAATGTAAAATGTATGCATATTTAATTCGATAATGCATCATATTACGTAAAGAAAATGTAACAAAATGTGACCAAAAAAAAACATCACCACTCTGGGTTGTGCATAAACTGTCTTCTTTCTAATTTGTAGCTTTGGGAAATCTAGATTGATTCTAGTGAACTGGTTCGAATTGTTCATTTGAATGAACAAAATTCCATAAAAACGATTCACTGATTCAAATCCTTGCTCGGGAATTCTGTTTTGTATTATAAATCTTCTTTATTATAGTAAACTATTTAGTTAAATGCTATTGGATTAAAAATGTCCCAAGCTTAAATTAATTGTTCATTTCAAGGTCTCTGCAAACATGGAAAACCTGAAAATATCAGCAAATAAAAAAATTATACTGTATATAAAACATGGGAAAACAGAAATTAATAAAATCTTATGGAATCATTCAAATTTCTATACTAAAAAAAATATTTAAGCTATTTCTATTACTAGAAATAGATCTTCCTCCCGAATCACTAGAAGAAAAAACAATCAAAGCATACTTCAATAGTCAAATGAGACAGAAAAATATATAACTCTGATTGCACTACCAAGCATATGACCAGAGACAATTATAAATCCATAAGTTTCACTAAAATTCACACACTTCAGCTTACAGAACTAGCATGTAGCTTAGCACGTCTTAGTGTTAACTACTGGAGGTGCGTTCCATCTTCATTACGGGCCATAATTAGTTGACTAAAAGCCACCATTAAGCAATAAATGACTCTTCTTGATAAAAGAAAAGAGTAAAGGAGGAGGAAAAGAGTTTTAAAACAGGAGGACAGAGAAAGATAGCTTGCACTGTCAAGGCAAACTCCCAAGCCTCAAGCCATAAATACAAGCCTTCTTGTCATGCCTTTGATTAAAACACTAGCAATTTATGAATCTCTTTTCATCCAGTTCATAATTCATTAGCCTTCAAAGTAAAAAAATACAGCCTTATCAATATTAATGATATGAGTGTGTTTTGCTTTGAATGCTACTATATCTCAAAGTGAAAATTGCATGCTGTAGTCAGTGAATCTTTAAAATGCATTGATCTCATAAAAAGCGGGAAAGGTCCGTAAATACTACCAGAGGATAAATTAGCCAACAGCGCACTGAGCCGAGAAGAAGACCTGAGAAATCCTTCCATTGCGGTTAGCGGCCATAAATGAGCAGGGAGTTCTAGCTCCGCACGCACATAAGCATAATCACCTTGAAAAATGTTTTGACACCTTCGTAAAAAAGACATCATGAAGACTAACAATAGGTGTAGGTGTAGCAGACGGAAGAAACGGATGCCATAAATCTTACCTTGCGCTTGTTGTTGGGGCTGACATATAGATAGCTGAGGATGATCTTTACGCCCACTTTTTCATTGAGTTTCTCGTAAGTTGTTCCATAATCTGTTGACCTGAAATGTAAACAGAGGCTTAAATGAGAACTTTGGCAATCAGCTGTTGTAATTAAAGACTGTAGTGTGTATGGAACTGTAGCCAGGGCTACAGTTTGGATCTACCTCTTTTCGTGACATAGGCAAAAAAAATGTTGGGCCCCCCTTCCCTATTAATATGTTAGGCCTAATATTAAAACCCAAGCAAACAAAAAGAACTTAACCGTGGAACCCGTTACAGTGTTTTCTATCGCAATAAGCCCTTGCGTTCAGTCAATAAAAATCGAAATTTGTTTGAGAACTGAGAAAGACAATACCATATAGTCGTGGCCACATAACCACCACCGGAAGTGCATTATTTCTCTAATAATTTTAACGGCCTAGAAATCATACATCAATTGTTCAGATGATTTGTTTCAAGACATTTGACATGTTTCCGTCCTGAAATCTTGTGTGTGTTGAACTAGCAAATTTTTTACGCACCTCATCACAAACCTTCTGTTGCAAATTCAAAAACGTTGTTTTAGAGCTAATAACAGAGGCTTGAGCCATTAATATGCAGGCTAACGCAGTTATTAATGCGGTCTAACGCAGTTATAGAGAGAGAGAGCGAAAGAGAGAGGGAGAGATTAAGCGCGTGTGAATACATGCGTCTGTGCATCTCTCAGCAGTATTCAGCAGCAGCGTCTACTAATCGCCTCTTTAAGAGATCGAAACTTTTATTGATAATTTCGCGGGCAGCCGCGCTCTGACAATTGCTACCTTCGTCTCCGCGTGTCGCACTGTGTTTTGTTCTGTGAAGAACTGGGAGAAAGAAAGCTTGATTCCAAGCCTCCCTAAAAAGGTGTATATGTGCATGGACCTAAATGCGGATCAAGGAGGAGACATCCCAACTTCACATTATTATATGGATTGATTGAGCACGAACGATGTTTTAAACTCAATTTCAGAAGTGTTCGTCACGAATCATGATACCGAGAGCAAATATTTTTGAATTGGATCCTTCCTTTCATTCATTCACAAGTTGAGGACCTTCCAGCGGACATTTAGCCTACATTTTTACTGAATAAATATTTTTTTTCACTGGCTCAAAATGGTCGGTTTGCATCTCGGTTACCCTGAATTACGCAAATGTTCATGTTGAAGCCATGTTTTTCGTTCACAATGTTTCCACATTCTCTATATGAAGAATTATTCACCAGTTTTCTTCGTATTTCCCCCCTCCCCAAAAAAATTATGGAAGACATGGGTGGCCTGATAAGATTTCGATAAAGTAAATGGAAGTTATCAACTGCGTAATCAGTAAGTCAGATGAATATCATCGCAGATATAAACATTTTGTTCATTTTAAAGGATGCCTACCAGACTGTGAATTTATTCCTTTGACTTATTGGGAGGTTTTTTTTGTACGTCCGACCGAACGTGCATAAGTTTAAATGTTAATAAAAAATCATGCAAATGAGCGTGTGAAGGCAGACATCAACAGGTATAATGCATTCCAAGGACATGGATTTCATACAAATGTTTTTGTGCTTTCTCTTGTGCTGGACTGGAGTCGATGCCGTTTACAATTTGAAATACACCGTGGAAGAAGAGCTGCGTGCAGGCACAAAGATAGCCAATGTGACCGCGGACGCAAAAAATGCGGGTTTTGCACTGGGAAACCGACAGCCTTATTTGCGGGTTATCTCCAATTCCGAGCCGCGATGGGTTAATCTGAGCCCCGCAGGACTGCTCATCACAAAGCAAAAAATTGATCGGGACGCTGTTTGCCGACAGACACCGAAGTGTTTTATTTCGTTGGAGGTGATGTCAAACTCGATGGAGATCTGCGTGATTAAAATTGAGATTATCGATGTAAACGACAACGCGCCCCGCTTCCCCACCAACCACATTGACATAGAAATCTCGGAAAACGCCGCTCCCGGTACCAGATTTCCCCTAGAGGGGGCAAGCGATCCGGACTCTGGGAGCAACGGCATTCAGACGTACACAATTACCCCTAATGATATTTTCGGTCTTGAGATTAAGACGAGGGGGGACGGGTCCAAAATCGCAGAACTTGTGGTGGAAAAGACTTTAGACAGAGAGACGCAGTCTCGTTACACGTTTGAACTCACCGCGGAGGATGGTGGAGACCCCCCAAAGTCAGGGACCGTGCAACTTAACATCAAAGTCATTGACTCGAACGATAACAACCCCGTTTTCGATGAGCCAGTATACACTGTAAACGTGCTGGAGAATTCTCCCATTAGCACCTTAATCATAGACTTGAACGCCACGGACCCAGACGAAGGAACCAATGGCGAGGTGGTCTACTCGTTCATAAACTTCGTGTCCAACCTGACCAAACAGATGTTTAAAATCGACCCCAGAACAGGCGTGATAACAGTGAATGGCGTTTTGGACCACGAGGAATTGCCCGTCCACGAAATTGACGTGCAAGCCAAAGATCTGGGTCCAAATTCAATCCCTGCCCACTGCAAAGTGATTGTTAATGTAATCGACATCAACGACAACGCGCCAGAAATCAAACTGTTGTCAGAAAACAGCGAGATGGTAGAGGTGAGCGAAAACGCTCCACTCGGATATGTAATAGCTCTGGTGAGAGTCTCAGACAATGATTCGGGAGCGAATGGAAAAGTGCAGTGCAGACTGCAGGGCAATGTGCCTTTTAGACTCAACGAGTTTGAGAGCTTCTCCACCTTACTTGTTGATGGCCGTCTGGATAGGGAGCAGAGAGACACTTACAATTTGACCATTCTAGCCGAGGACAGCGGATACCCCCCGCTTAGAAGCTCGAAATCCTTTGCAGTGAAAGTAACGGATGAAAACGACAATCCCCCGTACTTCACCAAGCCACACTATCAAGCCATGGTCCTCGAAAATAACGTCCCAGGTGCGTTTCTGCTGGCGGTGTCCGCCAGGGACCCTGACCTGGGCATGAACGGCACCGTGTCCTACGAGATCATTAAATCGGAGGTGCGGGGCATGTCTGTGGAATCTTACGTGACCGTGAACTCAAACGGTGAAATATACGGCGTTAGGGCTTTTAATCACGAAGATACGCGGACCTTTGAGTTTAAAGTCTCTGCGAAGGATGGGGGAGATCCACCTTTGACCAGCAACGCCACCGTGCGCATTGTTGTACTGGATGTAAATGACAACACACCTGTGATGACCACCCCGTCCCTGGTGAACGGCACCGCGGAGGTGTCCATTCCTAAAAATGCTGGAGTTGGTTATTTGGTTACACAAATAAAAGCTGACGATTACGATGAGGGGGAAAATGGAAGGTTAACGTATTCAATTTCAGAAGGAGACATGGCATACTTTGAAATAGACCAGATAAACGGCGAGGTGCGAACCACAAAGACGTTTGGGGAGAATGCGAAACCATCCTATCAAATAACCGTGGTGGCGCACGACCACGGCCAAACTTCTCTATCTGCCTCTGCCTATATTGTCATTTATCTCTCTCCTGATCTCAATGCACAGGAGCAAATCGGACCCGTCAACCTGTCTCTCATTTTCATCATTGCCCTGGGTTCTATTGCAGTTATCCTGTTTGTCACAATGATCTTTGTGGCAGTCAAGTGCAAAAGGGATAACAAGGAAATCCGAACATACAACTGCAGGTACCCAAACAATTGTTGATACATCTGTTTAACGCTAGTTCAGTGTGCGAATTATTCACTGACCTTCAGAGGGTTTTAACCACAAAAACGAGCTAGAATCAAGAAAAAGGCCTAACCATACAAACCGTATTGCGCTAAACACTTGCTCACGAACATAAATTGCGTTCGCCTGAGGTGGTAACCATAGCAACAGTAAGTTACGCGAGGTCTCAACCTTATGGTCAGTATTGGAATATAGGCAAAACATAAGTAGGCCTACTGTTTGTTGTATCACATTTAACATTAATAACTTTATCAAAGATTATTTACATATCATAAAACAGTAACGACAAAAAGATTGTTTATTTCAGTCAGCTAGTTAGGGGCGCCAAAGAAAAAAATTCGTGAGACAGACTAACCTCCTGTAATTGCGCCTCAACAATTATTGACAGAAATTCCCCAACATTGTTTTAGAGAAAATATTAAATTGTGGGTAAATGTAAAACTGTATAGGCCTAAACATATTTTTGTTTTTACTTGTGGACATTCAGGCCTTACTTATTGGGTCAGACTTCACCAACCCTCCCATAATTCGCACCCTGGTCTAGTTATCAAGCATATAACTGTATTTCTACCGGAAATGAATCAATACTCAGCATACAATGATTAAGACGTAAAGATAAAGCATGTTTGATGTGTATCTTGGCTGTGCACGCGCTGTGTCTTCAACTGTGCATGTGCTTCGGGCCTTGCTCTGCTGTTGCCATTGCTGATAACAGAAGGAAGCATAACAGGAGATCATTACACTTGTTTATTGTGATTATTTTGTATACACTATTGTAAATATTACAAAAAAATAACATATTCATCAATTATAACGATATATATGAGGAGGCCCTTACATGAGCTTGAAATAAATATATGATTCTAATAAAAAAAAATCAGGTATACTGTAATAGCATAATAAAACACCACAGAAAATGTCAAAATAATTAGACATTTTTATTTGATTTAGAGTTTTCAAAGTTTCATTTCAACTGTCTTTATCATAATCCAGATCAAAGTGGCAGAAGAAAAATGCATTGAGCTTAAATTTAATTGAACTTGAGTTTAGTAAGTTGATTTCTTTTTTATTATTATTTCTTTTTACTGTAATTGCCATTAAGACATTTTTGAAAAAAGTACACAAGCTAATGATAGAGTCATCTAAAATAAGTGAAATTAACCATTGCTTGATGACTGAAGGGTAAGCATAGGCCTTTCCTCATACACACTCTCTGCATTGAGACTGGTGTTTGCATAAATTATTGGTGTAATTTTGTGACCTTTAGGTCCTCTCACAAATTTGCGCTAATCAAAATATTGACTTGTTGCTCAAATTTGGAGATTTAATTTATGATTTGGCAACATATTATGGTTGTGATCGTAGAGGTCACTAAATCAAAATACAATAGCAAGGCCTTGGCAACCAAATGTTACTGTCAACGATCACACTATCATAAAAATAATTACACTCATAAAAGGTAAATCATGCAAATGTATAGCACGGTAATAGTCTTTGACACATGGTGTGTAGGGGAGAATATTATTTTGTTAATCTACTGTAGTATGAATACTTATCAATCTGTAACATTGGCCACTGTGTTGATTTCCCTCTGCTACATTACTACTCAACATTTCCATATAAATTGCTTTTGCAAATTTAACCTGAAACCATTACCATATTTTTACCTCAAATTGTTGTTGACGTTTCTGTCTTGTAATGCAACAGCATACAGTAAATGATCCATCTTAACAGAGACGTATGTAAGTGAACATTTTCAAGAAGGCTACATCGTGATCACGATGGTTAGGCACGCAGAGTATCCACCTCGCCGTGATCGGAAGATGGTTAGAGATGGCCTGCGTTTAGATTGTTGTCGTTAACATTTATTTTCCTCTCCAGATAGAAACCTGATGGAGGCTTTCAGCTCTCCCAACAGGGGGTTAGTGAGAGTGCTTGATAGGGTTTTCTTCAGCTGTGCTCACTGTCTCTCCTTTCTGGCTCATCTGAGATTCTTTGGATTGTCTTCACTATGACGAGAGCCAAACACATATGACCAAACAGACCATAGAGACATGTGTTTATTAACACAGTTAAATACAAGACCCTGGCGCTGTTGCATTTTACAGAACAAAAACAAATGGTTTTAATAAAACAACACAGACAACGACATACAATAATATTCATTATGATCATTAAAACAATCGTACGTCAGTATATAGCCTTAATAAGTAATCGGTCCTAAGTCTCTCTCACATTTGTGACCCTGGAGCATAAAACCAGTCTTAAGTCGCTTGGGTAGCAATAGCCAAAAAAACATTGTAGGGGTTTTTTTTATGGGTCAAAATTATCGATTTTCTTTTATGCCAAAATCATTAGGATATAAGTAAATATCATGTTCCATGAAGATATTTATTAAATCTCCTACCGTAAATATATCAAAACTTAATTTTTGTTTAGTAATATGCATTGCTAATAACTTAATTTGGACAACTTTAAAAGGCGATTTGCTCAATATATTGATTGTGTTGAACCCCCTCGATTCCAGATTTTCAAATAGTTGTATCTCAGCTAAATATTTCCTATCCTAACAAACCATACCTCAATGGAAAGCTTATTATTCAGCTTATTCAATTTTGATCCTTATGACTGGTTTTGTGCTCCAGGCTCACATATTTCAATCTGCTTGTGTCACTAACTTCTCTAATGAAAGAAACAAGCTCACTGTTCCTTCAGTGTCATAATAGTAAATTTTTTCGACCAGCTATTAAGCATGCCTTGGACTGCCTAACTTTTTTTCTGTGCTTTAACTCGCATCGAGAAAAAAAAGCTTTTAGATGCCTCCTAAAAAGATAAAGTCCTGCACCGTTATCATTTTTCCGAGCCAGAAAAAAGTAAGGAGCAGGGAGACACAGCCTGAATCCAAATGAAAGCACAGAAAGAGGAGCTTTGTG